>OX243818.1:32206444-32486313 GCA_945859605.1 Lumbricus rubellus
TCTATATTTTCTGCTATTTTGTTAATTAATAAATTATATCATTCATTATTCAACGATTTCTTACGCAGACGTAGACACTTTGAGGAGTTTACGATTTGAACGACGACGACGTCATCATTACGTTGGACTCGATTACGATGACGACTACAGAATATCGGTCATTCGGGGTCAGGAGGTCATCAATAGCACACACACTCCAGTAAGTAAGAACCACATGTATAAGCTCAATATAAAGCAGAAAGTCATGTATTGCCAACGTCTTCGATAATAATTTAATCACGCACATTATTAACTGACGATCTTCGTTTTAAACAGATCTTCTCTAATTCAAGTTTTCATCGAGACGAGGTCAATAAAAATTCCTGGATGACGTCTTGAATGATCTTTTCTCTCTATGGTGCAGCATTATTATAGCGCTTCGTCATCGATCGATCGAGTCATTCAATGTATACATATTTACACTTTATAGGATGATGAAATACTTTGAGAAAGCAGTCAATGTATACGCTATGATAATTTTAGCAGTTAGGCCAACTATTAAAAATGTCTTGAAAATGTTATTATTGTATGATATACAACACAGGCCTATATTGCTATAGGCTAGGCCCTATTGGAATTATGCTTCCTTCCACCATGCTTCTACTGTATCTGTAGGATGGTCACCATCAAGACATCGTTGTAGCAGTCTATGCTTTCAAAGAGAACTTCATATTGGACCTCAAACTCAATTCGTAAGTTTTCCTTTCACTTAATAGCACATTATATAAAAATTATCTGATAGAACAGAATAGGCAATAGGCATAAGCATAGGCATATTCGTCAATTTCAATTGCGCGCGCATTGTCAAAGCGCAATAAGTCACAAATCTAACCTCACTGATGCGGTTTGTTAGGCCTACTCATATTTTCAGGTCTATAGGCCTATTAAACATAGCCTATTTAGGCCTATAGCCTATATTATAAATGTAGCCTATATAGGCTACATATAGGCTATAGCCTATACCTTGACCTTGACCATTGTAGGCTTTCAGGTTAACATTTGTGCCTCGACCTTAGCCTAACATTTAAATCGAAAATTTTATTTGTTAAAGATTTTGTCCAAATTAGGCCTATCATGGTGGATAGGCCTACGTGTGATTCACCTGATTGTGACGATTGTTAATCTCGATGTTTAGAGTTAGACTTGTGCATTGTTGTGCAATTATTGTCTGCCAGATTTTGCTTGCGATGATATTTAAATGATGGTCTAAATATTAACTTACCTAAATTAATTAAGTAGGCCTAGTTATTTGTTGGATTTAGAACATTCCGATAAATATTCTAATACACAATAAATGTTCTTATTTTCTAAAGAATAAGCCAAACTTTGCTGCCATTTCAAAGCATCTGAGCTCTGATTGACTAGCAATTGCTGGAACAGGCATTGTTCAATAAATCATCCATGCCCGAGTTGTGCCTGCAGGGGTTAATTGAAACCATATCACGTTGGGCTATTATAAGGTAGAGTTGCTTTTCACTGTAGATATCTGCTTTCGGTGAACTACTTTGAGAAGACATTTACACAATCCGGTGAAACTGTCAGAAATGTCAATCATGTGAGTTAGAATATATTCAGATATTTCCAGTGATGACTTTGTTTTCGAATAAAAGAATAATGGCACCTTGAGAAGTCTTGAACAAACTATAATGATATATAGTTATATACCCCTCCTTCGTTTTAACCATAGTGGGACACTGAGTTATAAAAAGACTGGCTTGACGGTCTGATTGCTTAACAGATGATAATAATAGCCTACTTCGACCAGGTATCCTGGACCACTTCGAAAGGGCGACCATCAAAAGAGCGAGTTCAAAAGGCGCCGCTTATAAAGGCGCCTGTTTTGAATGTGCGCCGATCAAAAGGGCGCGCAAGCAAAAGGCGAAGATCAAAAGGACGATCTGTAATATGCTGAAGACTTGAAGTTCTACAATAAATGGAACCATAATGGAACCATATAAAAATTAGCTGTGTATTTAGCGAAGGTGTATTGAAGATGGGTATTTAGCGAAGGTGTATGTCTGTCTTGAGATCTACGATGCAGCTGTTGGATAACTATAGCACAGATCATAATCATATATATGGCCTATATAATACACGATAGTCTATCAATATGTTGATCAAAAAGTGACTTAAACAGATGATGATGTTATTGATGTACCGTCGTATAAGCATACGAATGTTGCGATAATGATGTAAATAATCTTTAACTATTTATTTGGATATGGTAATAATAATAATAGTAATAATAATAATAATAAATAATAATAATAGCAATAATAAAAATAATGATGTCGATAATAATAATAATAGGCCTATAGTGAATGTTTGGCAACGCTCAAATCAGCCTCTGTTCATCTCACGGGCGACTATAGGCTATAAATTATTATAAGTTCAAGATAGCAAATAGAGATAGCAAATTTATATATAGGGCCTGGCCTAGAGACCGGGACTCTTTTGCAACTTTTGTTTTTTTAACTTTTGTTAACTATGCAGCATCAACGATGTTGGCCTACTGTGGTCCTATGATCTACTGGTCTAATTAGAACGGTTGTGTGTGGCAATGCTTGTTTCTCACAGACGATTTATCACTGCTATTACATTGGAACGGTTAAGAACGGTTGTGTGTGGTGGCAATGCTTGTTTCTCACAGACGATTGATCACTGCTATTACATTGGAACGGTTAAGAACGGTTGTGTGTGGCAATGCTTGTTTCTCACAGACGATTGATCACTGCTATTACATTGGAAAGGTTAAGAACGGTTGTGTGTGGCAATGCTTGTTTCTCACAGACGATTGATCACTGCTATTACATTGGAACGGTTAAGAACGGTTGTGTGTGGCAATGCTTGTTTCTCACAGACGATTGATCACTGCTATTACATTGGAAAGCTTAAGAACGGTTGTGTGTGGCAATGCTTGTTTCTCACAGACGATTGATCACTGCTATTACATTGGAAAGGTTAAGAACGGTTGTGTGTGGCAATGCTTGTTTCTCACAGACGATTGATCACTGCTATTACATTGGAAAGGTTAAGAACGGTTGTGTGTGGCAATGCTTGTTTCTCACAGACGATTGATCACTGCTATTACATTGGAACGGTTAAGAACGGTTGTGTGTGGCAATGCTTGTTTCTCACAGACGATTGATCACTGCTATTACATTGGAACGGTTAAGAACGGTTGTGTGTGGCAATGCTTGTTTCTCACAGACTATTGATCACTGCTATTACATTGGAAAGGTTAAGAACGGTTGTGTGTGGCAATGCTTGTTTCTCACAGACGATTGATCACTGCTATTACATTGGAAAGGTTAAGAACGGTTGTGTGTGGCAATGCTTGTTTCTCACAGACGATTGATCACTGCTATTACATTGGAAAGGTTAAGAACGGTTGTGTGTGGCAATGCTTGTTTCTCACAGACGATTGATCACTGCTATTACATTGGAAAGGTTAAGAACGGTTGTGTGTGGTGGCAATGCTTGTTTCTCACAGACGATTGATCACTGCTATTACATTGGAAAGGTTAAGAACGGTTGTGTGTGGTGGCAATGCTTGTTTCTCACAGACGATTGATCACTGCTATTACATTGGAAAGGTTAAGAACGGTTGTGTGTGGCAATGCTTGTTTCTCACAGACGATTGATCACTGCTATTACATTGGAAAGGTTAAGAACGCTTGTGTGTGGTGGCAATGCTTGTTTCTCACAGACGATTGATCACTGCTATTACATTGGAAAGGTTAAGAACGGTTGTGTGTGGCATTGCTTGTTTCTCACAGACGATTGATCACTGCTATTACATTGGAAAGGTTAAGAACGGTTGTGTGTGGTGGCAATGCTTGTTTCTCACAGACGATTGATCACTGCTATTACATTGGAAAGGTTAAGAACGGTTGTGTGTGGTGGCAATGCTTGTTTCTCACAGACGATTGATCACTGCTATTACATTGGAAAGCTTAAGAACGGTTGTGTGTGGCAATGCTTGTTTCTCACAGACGATTGATCACTGCTATTACATTGGAAAGGTTAAGAACGGTTGTGTGTGGCAATGCTTGTTTCTCACAGACGATTGATCACTGCTATTACATTGGAAAGGTTAAGAACGGTTGTGTGTGGCAATGCTTGTTTCTCACAGACGATTGATCACTGCTATTACATTGGAAAGGTTAAGAACGGTTGTGTGTGGCAATGCTTGTTTCTCACAGACGATTGATCACTGCTATTACATTGGAAAGCTTAAGAACGGTTGTGTGTGGCAATGCTTGTTTCTCACAGACGATTGATCACTGCTATTACATTGGAAAGGTTAAGAACGGTTGTGTGTGGTGGCAACGCTTGTTTCTCACAGACGATTGATCACTGCTATTACATTGGAAAGGTTAAGAACGGTTGTGTGTGGCAATGCTTGTTTCTCACAGACGATTGATCACTGCTATTACATTGGAAAGGTTAAGAACGGTTGTGTGTGGTGGCAATGCTTGTTTCTCACAGACGATTGATCACTGCTATTACATTGGAAAGGTTAAGAACGGTTGTGTGTGGTGGCAATGCTTGTTTCTCACAGACGATTGATCACTGCTATTACATTGGAAAGCTTAAGAACGGTTGTGTGTGGCAATGCTTGTTTCTCACAGACGATTGATCACTGCTATTACATTGGAAAGGTTAAGAACGGTTGTGTGTGGCAATGCTTGTTTCTCACAGACGATTGATCACTGCTATTACATTGGAAAGGTTAAGAACGGTTGTGTGTGGCAATGCTTGTTTCTCACAGACGATTGATCACTGCTATTACATTGGAACGGTTAAGAACGGTTGTGTGTGGCAATGCTTGTTTCTCACAGACGATTGATCACTGCTATTACATTGGAACGGTTAAGAACGGTTGTGTGTGGCAATGCTTGTTTCTCACAGACGATTGATCACTGCTATTACATTGGAAAGCTTAAGAACGGTTGTGTGTGGCAATGCTTGTTTCTCACAGACGATTGATCACTGCTATTACATTGGAAAGGTTAAGAACGGTTGTGTGTGGTGGCAATGCTTGTTTCTCACAGACGATTGATCACTGCTATTACATTGGAAAGGTTAAGAACGGTTGTGTGTGGCAATGCTTGTTTCTCACAGACGATTGATCACTGCTATTACATTGGAAAGGTTAAGAACGGTTGTGTGTGGCAATGCTTGTTTCTCACAGACGATTGATCACTGCTATTACATTGGAAAGGTTAAGAACGGTTGTGTGTGGCAATGCTTGTTTCTCACAGACGATTGATCACTGCTATTACATTGGAACGGTTAAGAACGGTTGTGTGTGGCAATGCTTGTTTCTCACAGACGATTGATCACTGCTATTACATTGGAACGGTTAAGAACGGTTGTGCGTGGCAATGCTTGTTTCTCACAGACGATTGATCACTGCTATTACATTGGAAAGGTTAAGAACGGTTGTGTGTGGTGGCAATGCTTGTTTCTCACAGACGATTGATCACTGCTATTACATTGGAAAGGTTAAGAACGGTTGTGTGTGGTGGCAATGCTTGTTTCTCACAGACGATTGATCACTGCTATTACATTGGAAAGCTTAAGAACGGTTGTGTGTGGCAATGCTTGTTTCTCACAGACGATTGATCACTGCTATTACATTGGAAAGGTTAAGAACGGTTGTGTGTGGCAATGCTTGTTTCTCACAGACGATTGATCACTGCTATTACATTGGAAAGGTTAAGAACGGTTGTGTGTGGCAATGCTTGTTTCTCACAGACGATTGATCACTGCTATTACATTGGAACGGTTAAGAACGGTTGTGTGTGGCAATGCTTGTTTCTCACAGACGATTGATCACTGCTATTACATTGGAACGGTTAAGAACGGTTGTGTGTGGCAATGCTTGTTTCTCACAGACGATTGATCACTGCTATTACATTGGAAAGGTTAAGAACGGTTGTGTGTGGCAATGCTTGTTTCTCACAGACGATTGATCACTGCTATTACATTGGAAAGGTTAAGAACGGTTGTGTGTGGCAATGCTTGTTTCTCACAGACGATTGATCACTGCTATTACATTGGAAAGGTGAGAAGCAGACCGGAGTCAACTGCAGCAGTCAGCACTTGCAAAGGAATCACGTGAGTATTCATCTATTATAATTTATAGACCGTCTCTTTAATTACGAATGCCACATGATAATATCATCCACATGATTAGGCAACGCAGCCAAAGATACGATAGCCTATTTTTGCAATATTATTCGCCTCCATATTAATTATATAATTATTATGCTCAAATTTCATTTACGACTTGTCTCTAACAACATTTAACAATAATTAACAACATTAAAAGCTATTATCACCAGCAATACATAATTAGTCAGTTTGGGCCAGAAGTTAAATTTCTGTGACTAATTATTGTAGTGCATTGTTGTTTCGGATCATTTTATAAAGTCCTTCTCGCAGCGAGACCCTTTCAGAAGCGCTCCCAGTAAGTAAGTATTCTTTATTAGACCAGCAGCAAACGCACAGTAGTTTGGAGAGAAAATAAAAAAATTGACAACATTTATGCAAAGTTATACAACATTCGCATAATAAAACATTTTTTGGCAAAAGAATCAACTCCAGTAAAGTGAGAGAAAGACGATGAAAGACCACCTGCAGAGAGGATGACAGAACTAACTGATGTGGGAAGTCCATTCCATAACGGAGGACCTATATATACGCAGTAGTGTGGTCCTCAAAAATAATTTCTCGAATTTAGCTGATGGTACCCTCGCTATCTGTTACCTTGCCTTAGCAGTGAATAAGTGTAAAATTTTAGCCCGATTGATAGATATTTAGTGGTAGCTCCATGCTACTGACTTTTCACCATTGATTACCATGGCGAAAATACAGGGTGGGCCAATAGGAATGCAACAACTTTGACGTCTTATAACTTAAACAATGGTTTTTCGAACATCGTGATCAATATACTAAATTGAAGGTAATTATCCATGTTATCATTCTGCAAAATATCTAAGAGATCCTATTACAACTTTTTGAGATAATGCTATTAATGTTTGATGTCCCGTTTTTGCCATGAAACTGCAAGAAAAAACCAAAAGTCTTAAACTGAATACGTCAATGACTCAATTCTAAACAATCACTAGTTCTAACAATTAATAACAATTCATATCTTGAGTGAATTTATCATAAGTCAAACAAATATTCAATATGTCCACCACGTGCTTTAATGACTGCATCAACACGGGACGACCACTGATCGATGGCTGAGTCAACCAGTGCTCTGTTTATTTCAGCCCGGCAGTTAACAAGCAATTTTTTCAAATGTTCAACGTCACGTATCGGTTCACGATAGACCAGTTGCTGAAGACAACCCCAAATCGAATAGTCAACAGGGTTTAAATCCGGATTGTTCGGTGGCCAGTTCTCCGGTTCAATAAACTCTGCAGGGTAGGCCTACGTTAGCGTTCAGATAGGCAACCGTATGACGTGAACGATGAGACGGCGGGAGAAAGTTTGCAACCACAGTTGCGGCTGTTAGACGTTCCAGTGGCATCAATTTGTTTAATCATTCGATGTAGAGCATATTTATTCCATTTTCTAGAAGGGAATTCTATCAACATCTGATGTGCATTGTATTCTTTTTCTACTCTTAAGATTCTGATTAAAATTCTATCCTCTTTCGTGAGCGGTGCCATGATGTTCATTATTTACATTCAAAATTGAGAGGTGTTTGCCGCACCAAAATATTTATTTAAACGGTTCTGTATATCAGCGCAAGATTTTAAACAGTAGTAGAATGGATAATTACCTTCAAATTAGTATATTGATCACGATGTTCGGATAAAAATTGTTCGAGTTATAAGGCGTCAAAGTTGTTGCATTCCTATTGGCCCACCCTGTAGTTAATCATAGCATTTGAAGTATAATGGACAAGAACTCTTTTAGAATTTAGATCAAAGAAATAAACTGATCATCGTAGACTGTTGGAGATTGAGTGGCATATAGATCTACTGAATAGGCCTACTGGTATAAAGTTAATAATTTTGTCTTAAAATAATTTAAAAAAGTATAGCAAAGCCAGGCATATGCTGAACATGTTCTGCATGCGCAACATTTTTAGAGGGTTTTCGATTGTTGGAGTCTCAGTAGTATGCCCAACACATACTTCTTTTTCGTCAAGGAACTGAGATCTGTGCTCAGATACAACCTGCGTTAGGTATTTCTCCCATTCATATTTAGTGGTGGATGATTTTAATTCTTCAAGGACTTTAAAACCCCTCTCGGCAATGCCGTTTACAACAATGAAACTCTTTGTGCACTGTTTTGCCTTCTAAAAGTCCTGATTTTGTTTCAATTGTTCGGTAGGCTACCAATCTCAGTTAGGAATTTACATTGCAGTTCTACTATCCGTAAGATGTTCAAAGTTTTGACCGTACCAAAATCTTCAACCTGTAAATACGCTGCTCACCTGCACTTGAATGTGTGTTTCACAGGCTCGTTTCGTTCTTGAATTTGAGATGCCTTGACCATCTTTCGCTGCACAAGTGCACATGCATGTTCCATGGTTGACGGCGGAGTCTAAAAAGGCCAAGGCTACCATCTCCTCACTCACATATCACAAATCCTTAGAAAGAGCCTTGGTGGTTGCTGCAGAAATGACAATTTTTTCGAACTCTTTGTACCGCACCTGAAGATAGACTTCAAAATCCGAAGGTCGCTGGAAGGTGTCGTAGGCTAATCTGGTTGGGACAAGACATCATGCTCCTGCCAATACCAGACTAGAAAACAGGTTGATGTATCTAACTGATATTTCTTCTGGTCTGTAAGAAGGAATTGTTCTCTGAACATCAAGAAACAATATCTGCTAACCATCTTACCCAATGTACTGCAACGAGTTCCATCGATCGGATTTCACGTGGTGGAATTTTACTAAGAAAGGCGACAATGAGTTGAAGTAGCCCGTGGTAGTCATCTCAAAGCTGGATGCTAAATTGTCAAGCATTTTTGACTATTTGCATCAAGTCTGAATTGACGACTTGATGAATGCTGCCAAATTATCTTGGCATTTCGGATCCTGGAGTGCTGTCTGGAAGTGACTTACAATAGCATCCAACTATAAATGCATGAGACCCACTTTCAAAATTGTTATGTCTGGTGGGCCCCTTGATGCTAGTGCAAATGATTGTTTGAACTCATGACCATGCATCACAATGTTGACAAGCAAGGTGCAGTGGGTCTTTCTCAGTATAGTCTCTTTGCTTAATGCTGTAGTATCGAAGTACGTCACTTTGACTCTATAGCCACAATCTTTCAACAGAATCACAACAACTTGTCTTGTTTCTTCAACTTGAGCATAATTTAACCTTTGCACTCGGTGTAATTGATTCACTTCGTATATCTTGAGACCAGTAGCCTACTGGCAATCTATCAAATGGTTGTTTACCTGTAATACCAGGAAGTATCTTCCCATCCATAGAACGCATTACTATCATCTTAGCACCAAGTGCATCCGTAAATTTATCTCTCCTCTCTTATTATTTAAACAATTATCCAAAGGTCACTTATACCCTTATCTAAAAGCATTTAAATAAAAGAATAATAGCATCAGCTTCTTCCTGCAGATTGAAGAAAGCATTGCATCTAATATGACGACCTTTAACTTTAAATCATAAATGAATGTCGAGTTTTGTCGACATACATGTAATGTACATGCAGTCGGGGTACTGGTATATCTCACCCTGCAGAGCGACCTCTAAACTTTGAGCAATTTCAATAAAATTTGGTAGGAATCATTTTCACATGATGCATAACAGAAAAAAATGGTACCGTCACGCATTGTTCAAACTTTATTTTTTCCCATACATTTGAGGACCACACTAATACGCAGGCAAATGAACTGGACTGAGCCATGGCGGTCCTGGCGCGGGAAACAAAGAGGTCAAGCACAATCAGAGGACCAGAGAGGACGCAGCGAAGTGGCAGAGGGGATCGACGTAGTATAAGATCACAAAGATGTCCATGCAGTTGAGACTTGAGTAGCCTATACGGACATAGAGAGGGAGCCAGTGAAATTGTGCAGCAATGAATGTAAAAATGTGGGAGAATCGATGAAGTAAGTTTCCAATGAAACAATAATACTGTTTAATAATAATGTTTGGTTCCATGCAAATAAACTCACCCTTAATTTAGATAAAACCAACTTTATTTTATTTAAATCCCACCGGAAAATAAAGCCAAATGACAATCTCTGTTTGCTTATTGATGATATTTCCATCAATCAAGTTGAATCTACAAAATTCTTAGGTGTGCATATAGATCAACATTTGACCTGGAAAGTTCATATTAATCAAATTGCAACTAAAATTGCTAAAATTATTGGTATTATTTCCCGCGTTGCTTATATCTTGCCAAAGACAATTAGAATGAATTTGTATTATACCCTTGTCTACCCCTACCTCACATATTGCAACCTTGTTTGGGCATCGACATACGAATCCAGGCTTCATAAACTTGTAATCTTACAGAAGAGGGCTGTTCGTATAATTGCGGGTATTCGTAAACGGGAACACACTGGCCCTTCCTTTAATGAACTTCATCTCCTGAAAATTGACCAGATAAAGGATCTCCAAATTAGCGAGTTCTTTTTTCGACTCGAACACGGTCTCCTTCCTTCGGTATTCCAAGGTTACCTCCCTCACGCCTCTGACATCCATTCGCATTTCACTAGGAATTCATCTGCTTTTCGCCCTGTCAAAGCTCAATCTAATACTAGGCGGTTTACTATTAAATCTTATGGCACTAAAGTATGGAACACAATACCAATTGACATTCGTCAATCGAGTAGTCTGCAGGTATTTAAAAAGAAACTTCGTGTTCTTCTACTCTCCTCCACTAATGCTACTTGAAGTGCACATGACCATGTGTAGTTAAGATTTTAGTTAAGTACTTAGTTAAGTTTGTTTCTCTATATGCTCTTGACAATATAAGCTTTTCTGCAATCTGTCATCACCTAATTTGTTTTAGTCTCTTTCTTTTAAGCTATCTTGATTAATTTTTCTTGGGACTTTTTACTTGGGTGACCCTTCCCAGCGGGATGTCCATCCCTTTTGGGCCCCCCTTTGTAGCCAATGCATGCATGTTTTGTACTTTTATTGTTTTCTTGTTTTCTGGTTGCAATAAAGTGAATTGTATTGTATTGTATTGTAAAAGCTGGTTAAGTTTATTTTTGGTGCAACCTAACCTATAATTATAATCATCGGCATAGATCGAAGAAATTAATGCTCGCAGGTTTCTTTAACGTATAGGCCTAGAATTGCCTTTGATATTTTGAATTTATTGATATGTCTTCTGGTTGATGCGGTTTCTTCAGCGGTTACTTTTCCATTGGAAAAGTGTCCTACACCATAGATCCAGTCGAAGATAAGATAAATGGACCTCACAGAGTCTACAGAAGTCGAGATGATGACTCCACCAAATCATTCTACAGATGCGGTTGGTAACATATATATATATATATATATATATATATATATATATGTATATATATATATTCTAAAACGCAGAAAGTCTCCCTTAATCTCATCTTTCTATTTAATTGGTTCCATTGTTGACATTTTCTTTCCATGGAAGTTTTTTGTTCAAGTTTTCCTTGCAGAGCTCATCGTGGCATCTTAACACAGTACAGTGAGTATACACGTACTGTCAAAAATTCTTTTGCGTCTGCAAATCTCTCAATCTACAGAAAATATAGTCGGCTTCTTCAGATGCGGATTTGTCTGGCAGTTTTAAACTGCTAACTTCTCCATGTGATAGGAATAACTATAGGAAGTCAGCCGTCATGCTTAATTGAAAGGCTTTGTCAGATTCCACTTCGCAAATCCAGCGATGGCGCACCAAGAATACTATAATTGTCTGCACTTCCTTTTAAAGTTGAAATGCCAGTAATTTTCAGCAGATAGGCTTAAGCCTGCACTTTAAAATCAGCTTTGTAAATTGTTGGAGATCTTCCGCATTTACTTCTCATATCCAGCCATGGCACAAGAGTAGGTTTGAAATGGGTGTCATCATTATTTTGTGCTAACAAAGTAACAAGTATTTTCATGAAATCGATTGCATTATCAAAATGAACATTAATTTTGCGTATCGCCTCAATGGCTTATACCAGACAAAAGAATTAATCTCTCATCGTAAATTGTAAACCCGGATTAAGTTAATTTACAGCGCTCACAACAGCCATTACTTCGCGGTCTCATGCCTAAAATATCTGAATTTTCGTTGTACAATGACCTGTAGACGTATACCAGACAAAACACACAAATAGTGAATGAGAAGCACTTTATAGTAGCATTAGACAATAATTCAAACAAGTATAGCCTAACGTAGGAATAATCACTTAGAGTCTGTAGGAGTTTAGGCCTATCGCTGGCGAACAGCAACTTCAAGACATGCGTGTAGGCCTATTTAGACGATGATCCTCGTATCATGTCATCTGTTTTTTTTCTCACACAGGCAATGATGACGTTGCGTATGATTATCGGATGGTCAACGTATCAAGATACGGAAACCATAGTAGGGTGAGTCTCAGAAGTAAGATCTACTCAGAATCTATCTACTGAATAACAAACGATTTAACTCTTTAACCGGTCAAGTGTTGCTTTGAATTATTACTTGATTTTGATTAATTGTTTAGAAAGCTTTCCTCTGTAAATCCAGTAATTTTCATGGTAAAATAAGGGGGAGAATTTCCGGGGGCTGGGGTTTCAACCCCCAGTGTTTCTTGGAGCCCCTTGTTAAAGTATGTTTTTTTACACCCCAATTACAAGTGGATGAAATGGTTCAACCCCCAGTTATTTTTCCCACAATTCTCACACTGAGTAAAATCTCAATTGGCTTCGGAGATATTGCATTTAGGCTGCATATATATATATATATGCATATATATATTATATATTATATATAATTATATATTATATATATATAAATACTATGTGAACATGCTGGTGCTGCAGACAAGGAGAGCGTTCGATTGGCCGATGGATTTGGATAAGAAAACGAAAGTCATCGAAGTCTACGTCGCAAACGACAGATCACAAGTAAGACTATAGAAATCAATATTTAATAATTATATAATTATTATATTGCTTTGCACAGAAACAGTAGGGCAGTGTGATATTCGTAGGTCTACAGAATCTGATGCACTTGCTGATTGAAATTAGAAATTGTAGGCTACTCGCATACATGTATATATAAAAGTCTATGCTTTAGAAGAATATTCGTAACTCTTCTGAGCATTGCATGCCTCCTATTTTAGCTAAATAAGCTGATGAACTTTCTCTTCCCAAGTTGCCAAGGATATATACAATTAATTAATTATCGATATATGTAATATACATGTACATGTATCATGTAGGCCTATCACCTGGTCACCTGGTGCCGTCAGCTTCTGCAGCTCTGGCGATATCCCTGATGTATCCTCTCCAGTTGATCCTCTCCCTAGTCGCCTCTCTTAGCTCCTCCAGTCTCATGCCAGACTTTTCCTGTACCTCATCCAACCATTTCTTCCTTGGCCTTCCACATCTTCTCCTTCCCTCACCGCATGCCGTCATCAGCTCCTTTTCCAAACCATTAGATCTCATCACATGGCCGAAGTAGCTCAGTTTCCTCCAAGTTGCTGTTTGCTGCAGTGTCTCCTCCCTCTCTATTCCGAGCTCCACGCGCACCGATTCGTTAGTTCTCTTCTCCGTCCATGAAATCCTTAGCATCTTTCTCCAAATCCACATCTCACATGCATTGATTTTCTTTTCCATATCCCGTGTCTTTGTCCATGTCTCGCATCCATATAGGACCACTGGGAAGATCAGTGCTTTTACCAGTCTTTTCTTTATTTCCCTGCTCACGTATTTATCCTTCCAAATCTTTTCCAGACCGTTCATTGCCGTTTTCCCCATTGTAGGCCTATGCATGTGCATAACGCCGTTGATTAGTTTCTCTTGGAGCGACGCTATATATGTTTAGCTGCACTTGCATAGGCCTATATATAGGCCCTATATAGTCATATTCTGTGTATCTATAATATAAGTAATAGGCATAGGCTATATTACGTTTTGGTATTAAACGAAATGAATGTTTTATCGTTGACTTTTTATAGTGTATACATGTATATACCTTTGCAATATTTGCAATCTTTCGATAGTATTTGAAACTGCTGAGCAACACAGTCGCAGTCTTTGATCGAACGAAGACCATCGTCAACATCGCCAGCGCGGTAGGCTACGTCAATCGCAGCCTTTCGTCATCATAGCCTTATATACAGACATATATATTTGTTGTTCTCCTCATCGATTTAATGCTTCTCATCAAATTACTGTCATATATGACCGATACAGTACGTAGGCCTATACGTATATAGGCCTACAAACTTTCGGTTCTCATTATAATTATTATATATGCTTCGGATCTCAACAATAATTATCGGTTTGCATTTAACATTCTTTCCAATTCCAGATGTTATTATAGGATGGGCTACAGACAATGTCTGACTCGTGCTTCACTTTATTTCATGTATACTTTATCAAAATAATATATAGGCCTAACTGTTGCATATAAATGTTCATAATTATACGTGCGTAGATTTATCAGCCTCTGAACATCTATTTGGTTCTCGTTGGAGTGGAGATCTGGATGTCTGTCGACAAAATAGTTGTGAATGGCAGTGACAAAGATGCGACTCTGACGGCGTGGAATGCATATCGCATGGAACATGTCAATCCGTTTTACTACAATGACGACGGAGTCCTTATCACGTTCGTATACAACCTATAGTAATCACTTGATTGTAGAGTATACAGACATACTTGAGATCGATTGTCTGGTATAGAGGCAACAAAGGTATTTGAGATGCTATAGCACCCATGATTGAAAAGGAATTAACTGAGTGTACGTAGCCTACTGCTTTGACAATAATTTTTTAATTTATTAGCAATCAAAGAAACACGGTTTAGTTTTCGTTGAGACATCTCATGTATAGCCTACGACTCGTATTATGTCTAGTTGTGTACATCGAACATTCTGAAGACCATTCGACCGAGAAGGAAATCTTATTTTAAGGCATTTAGTCCAAATATGACTCAATGAGCCAAAAATGACACGAAATAGAGACCTGTATAGAGAAATATGAGCTTTGAGCATCAGCAAACCTTTTAGATGACTCCTTATTCTATAGACCTAAGTCTAATTTAAGATTGCTAATTATTCAAATCGAAAACGATATTGAGTCCAATAATATTGATGATGGACGACGCTGACAACAGACTACATGCAGATCTACGTGCATCTCGTCAATCTGTCTATACATGTATACTATTGTATTATAATTGTATATTTGCAAAAGCAGACGATCTCTGAAGCATGCAGCTGTCTCATCATTCAGATCTTTAAGTAATACACGGTTAACCAATAACCAACTCAACATATGCTGACTTATAGGTTGTTGATGATAATAATAATAATAATAATAATAATAATAATAATAGGTCTAAGAATTTGATAGTTATCATGTGATAATCAATGATCAGGTAGAAGTTCAGTGATTAGTTTGATTATAATTATTGAGTGGCGCTGTATAAATGCTCGCTTTAAAAACAGTTATTTAAGTTGGGTGTTCGCGATCAGACATTAAAGGAATTGATGAAAAATACTATAGGCCTAGACCAATAGATAACCTTGTGTCCACACTAAGTTCAAATTTACATTGATTCTTGGCGCTTTCGGTCATTTCTACGTAATAATATTACGTAGAAACGACCGAAACCGCTATATTATATTATATAGAGGCAGACATCAGTCCTATAGCTGTTACTAAGGCGATCGTTTGATTCATTGCAGTCACGTGTCTTTCAATGGTGGAGTACTTGGTCTGGGGGCCGTTGGAACAGTTTGTTCTAATCAGTTTGCTGGAGCATTTGTCAGCGTAAGTATCTGACAATCAGACTTTCATGATGAGCGTCTTTGCGCAATAGGCCTACTATCAGAAGCATTAGCGTCCAATAGGCCTATAGGCCTAGAGGCCGATCCTTTACGTTCCTCGCCCTTTCTATATTTCGTTATCGTACGTATTAGGCCAAGATCAATTGACACACAGGTCGGGCCGCTGAGGGGTTCATGAATATGCGTGAATCGGAGTGAGGCGCCGTGACGTCACGGGACCTCACGACCAGCGCTGATGGCATCTGACAGATATGTTTGGGTCAGGGCCGTAAATCTGTTACTAAATGTGGGGAGGGAAAATTTTCCCTTTTGAATTGTGTGCATAGTAAGCCTATTATAGGCCTACCTCCCTAAAAAAACACCCCAAAGTGAGTGTTAAACATTGTTGGTTCTAACCTCGCACTATAAAAGTCTACTGCATATAGCCTATAATATGTTCGAAGTACAGGGAACAACACGACTAGCCACTAGAGGTTCTCTTGCCAAACCGAAAGAGTTGAAAGTATTAGGCATATTTAGTGGCTCATATTTCTCTTCATTTTAACTTCTCCATCTGTATGGTTTAGTAGGCGTATGCAACTATACATTCATCTTTATAGCTTCTGTGGGTGCTGAAGTAGGCCTACTCTAGAGATTGTCATTGCGATTACAAAATTAATACAAACTGCAACCAAAACAGATTTCTAACCTAGAAGATATAAAATGACAGAAATCTTATCATGAGGATATAACGCTGTTATACAATGTTGTTAGTCACTTTTCTGGTACACAGATGTTTAAGCGAATTGTTTATGCATGTGAAAAGCTGTTCTTGATAGAGAAGTCAGTGCGGCATTGCACTATTTTCATAGCACTTACCAGTTACCAGCACACCATCCTGCTTCAAGTCATTTGGTAAAACAAAGGAGATGAGACTTCTTAAATCTATTCACGAATTTTATTTGCTCAAATTTATTTGTAATCCTCTGTAGGTCTTCAGTCGAATATGCGGAACAACGTGGTCTCGAGATGAACTGATAGACCTATCACTATTCTTCCTTTCAAAACTCAGAGCCCTCGCTTCCAATAATTATGATTAGCCTATGTACTTATGTAGGCTACACATGTTATGTATGCATGAACCATGAGTGCACGTATGTATTGTAAACTTATATGACAATTTACAAAGCGGCTCTTACAGTACTATCTACATGTATTTAGATTCACTCTCAGTGTGAAAGGCTGAAAGCGACGAGTAAAGAAGAAAGACTTGAAGCAATGAATGGCTGAAGATGTCACCCTCTAATCATAACAGGGATAGAGAAAGGGGGTTAGGTTATTCCACATTGAAGGTTCTACAATGGCAAAAGCTTGGTGTTGGGCCATGGAAGTCCTTGCCCCGAGGGACTAGGAGATCAAGTCGATAAGCAGACCAATCAGCAGACCGGAGCGGGGGGAGGTACTGCGGATAGGGTGTGTGCACCAAGTCACAAAGGTGTTTAGGAACTTGTCCATTTTGGGTGAACATGTATGTATATTATATATATATATATATATATACACTAAAGGAGAAGGCCCAGCGGAGGGAAGAGTGGCGACATTGGACATCCGAACCTGCCTCGGGGCAGAGACCAAGAAGAGAAGACACACGTCACGTGTGACACGTGTGTGTATGATTAGCTGTCTTCCTCCCTGCAGTCTTTCAGGATGATATATCCTATATTGGGCGCGTCAAGTCATAAATTCCTCTCTCTCTTTGTATTAATAAAGAAGAGATTCTAATCTGTCAATGGATACATTTAGTCTACACCTCTTTTAACTGTGCGGCTTTTGATTCCACAGACCAAATCTTATATCCACGTTTCGAGCAATGTGTAGTCGCTCACAGCTTAGACTACTGACTCTAACATTAATTTGTGACGCAGCTGACAAAAATTGTGGGGTGGGAATTCCTTCACGTTCCCTCCCCGGGGCGAAAACTGGGGAGGGAATTCCCTCCTTTCCCTCCCCGGGATTTACGGCCCTGGTTTGGGTAAACGGACATTGAAACTACATGTACAAGAGTTAGGCTCAAGATTAATCCACACATTCAAGGGACCTTGCAATGGGTTAGTCTATCTAATAACATAAATAAGAATGTCTATCGGAATATGCCAAAGTAATTTAAGCGGGAGGGCAACGGCCTTTGTTGACATTAAGCTGTAGGCCTATATGTCAAATTCTAGATAGAATGTCTAAGTTCCTCATAGCTTCGTACATTGTAAACATAATTCTGGATGTCAACGACATTAGTAAGTCTTAATGACACTAACAAATCGTACCGTCAGAAATGATTAACTGAATGACACTAACAAATCCTAAGTGTTTATATCTCAGTGAGATTGGCAGGTCTTTACTGTAATAGCATTATCAAGTCGAGGCAGAAAGGAAAAACAGGACAATGAAACTTCATGACTTAAATGCAGTAAAAGTATAATTGCCCAGAGAGACTCGTAAACTTAGTGGCTTATCGGTGTCTCTACAATTATGAATGTCTATCCTCACAGTCACTGCTATACATGAATTGAGCAAATGAAGCAAGCTTAAAAAGTTGCATCATAATACTACACCAGATCTGTTCTATCACGTTATTTAATGTGCACCTGCAAATCTTAAATGTAAGGCATATTCCCCCCCCCCCAACATTTACCCCCCCCCGGACGTTTTTCCCCGATTTTGACTAGGACAGTTGCCCCTCCCCCCGGACAATTTCCCCCTCTGTACACATGCATACATACATACATACAAACATACATGCATAAATACATTCATACAGGCAGGGCCGGCCTTAGACCAAATGGCGCCCTAGGCAAGGCATACATTTGGCGCCCCAGGCATAGGCCTGCATTATTTTGGCGCCCTTAGATTCCCACGTCAGAATCTAAAGATGAATTAGCCAGTGCCGGTTTACGCTCACAAGGCCGTAGCCAGGATTTTATTTCGGGGGATGTTTTCTTGACCGTGAATTTTGAGATGCGTACACGCTGCGGTCGCCTTTTTTGGGCGAAATTTTATGATGACTTTTTTGTTAGTCGTCGAATTTTCTGACGTCCAAAAACATTATTTTCCGCGATTTTCGACTATTTTATGCTCAAAATTGGGCCTACATTACACACTGTCATGTGCTAGCAAATGCATAATTATTTTATTTTTAGGCTACATTATTTAATTCGGGGGGTGTTCAAACACCCAAAACATCCCCTAACTACGGCCTTGTAGACCTACACTCAACTGAGTAATTCATTCTAATTTCTTTATTAGTACACTGAAGGCTGGATAATATTCAATTTTGTGGAGAATGGTAGGTTATAAGTTGTAAAAGATATTAAAATAAACTATTGTTGAAATGGCGCCCTCTTTGATGGAAATGGCGCCTTTAGAACTTGGCGCCTCATGCAACGGCCTGCTTTGCCTATGCCTCAGGTCGGCCCTGCCTCAGTTACTGCCCCTTTCTTGAAGACATTGTTTTAAATTCTTTCCATTAGCGAGAGTCTTGAGTTTAAAACAATGTAGTGTAAAAAAATTAATTCGCCGGTGCTGCGGCGCCCCCCAAAGGCTGCGGCGCCCTAGGCAACTGCCTACTTTGCCTATAGCTAGGGCCGGCCCTGCATACAGGCATAAATACATTCATACATGCATACATACATACAATGTCATACATACATACATTTGTTTGTTTGTATGCGCACTTGTTATAGCGCCTCTTCCACCTCTCAGCCGCTACTCAGAGGCGCTTCCGACTACAGCGCGGACACTGCATCGGAGTTTCACGCCGAAGCGCTGAGCAATTGTGAGTGAAGGACTTGCCTAAGGTCCTTATACGCGGCGAGGTGGATTCGAACCTCGAACCTTCCGGCTTCAAGGCAACGACGCCACCACTACACCACCGCGCCCCACATACATACATACATACATACATACATACATACACACACATACATATATACATACATACATACAAACATACATACATACAAACTGCATACATGCATACATACATACAGACGTGTGTATATGTTATGTATGTATGTATGTATGTATAATTATATATGTATTTATGTACGTATGTATGTATGTGTGTATGTATGTATGTATGTATGTATATATAATATATGTATTTATGTATTTATGTATGTATAATGTATGTATGTAATGTATGTATGTATGTATGTTTGAGTGTATGCATGCATGTATGCATGCATGAATGCATGCATGCATGTATGATTTATTTCTTGTCAACGCATTCGCTACACTGAATAAACTGCATGTTGGCTGCATGAGTCCGATCGTGAGGTCCCGTGACGTCAGAACTACCCCACCCCGAGTTAATGAGCCGCTCAGTACAAGCCAGCGGGCCAACCTGTGTATTCTAAGAACCTTGGTATTAGGCTATATGCACCATGAATGGTGTAAGAATTGAGACCAATGAATATGGTGCTATATATATAGTCATTCGATCTCGGAATTACAGGATTATCAATGACAATCGACTGATCATAACTTTATTGTAGAAAATTTATTGAAGCTCGACTATTTATGATAATTGCGCTCAGTGATGATAATAAGGAATTCCTGAGGCGTAGCGACGATTATTGAAGGTCCACAGCAGCTGCTTAGCTATAAGAGCATAGACCTAGACCTGAATCTAATAGGCCTAGAAGTAATTAATGGACGATATAATTATTTACCTGTTTAACTGCTGCTGCTGTTGCTGCTGCTGCTGCTGCAGGACGTCTACAGCTGGCCATCTCCTGCCGGATCGACGATGGCTCATGAGATGGGTCACAACATTGGACTGGAACACGACATACCCGGATGTTCATGCGTCGATCCAGCTGGTGTCTGCATCATGAACCCTTCTATGGAGTAAGTCATGACGATCCTCACCCGTTGTCATCTCTTTCAACCTCTCAACCATCTCATCCTCACAGTGGAAGCTAATTAATTAGTCGTCGCTTTAATATAATATGCTTAAACATATTAATGTATATTAAACAGACGAATCCGGATAATGGTTTGCGTGGTTTAGCCTATTATTATATTATGTACTAGCTGGGATACCCGGCGATGCCCGGGAATTTTATGTAAATAGCCGTGAAGCTGTGTCCACCCACCCCTCTGGGCGGCTTCGCCGCCCCTGCGAGGCGGCTTCGCCGCCTATTTGGGGTGGACCTGGCGGTCCTCCGTCTAAATGCAAAATGTGACATCAATAGATGGAAAAAATTCGGCCCCCCAAAAATTTTTTGCCCCCTTAAACAACGCCCTGGGCCGGGTCTGGCGGTTCTCTGTCTAAATGCAAAATTTGACATAAATAGATGGAAAAAAATTCGCCCCCAAAATTTTTTTCTCCCCCCTTAAACAACGCCCTGCCCCAACCGGCCCCTGCGGGGCCGGGTCTGGCGGTCCTCTGTCTAAATGCAAAATTTGACATCAATAGCTGAAAACATTTGGCCCCCCAAGAAAATTTCGCCACCCCTAAACAACGCCCTGCCCCGCCCGGCCCCTGCGGGGCGAGCGAGGTGTGTATTAGTTGGGGGGCAAGGTGGTCCCGGTGGCATCCTATCTAGCTGCAACGTTTCAGGTGAATAGCTGTGAAACTATGGCGATGGTGTAAAAATAGGGAAAATGGAGTTTTGGGGTCCCCCCCCCATTTTCCCCCTGGTGGTAGAGATTCGCCAACTCGTTTTTTGGGAGGACCTGACGGTCCTCTGTCTAAATGCAAAATTTGGCATCAATAGCTGCAAAAAAAATTTTTTAGACCCCCTTAAAATTCCCCCCATCCTGGCCCCCATGGGGTTAAAAATTCGCCAACCCCTGCACTTGCTAAGTTTGATGAACCCCTGTCTAGGTGCAAACTTTCAGGTCAATAGCTGCAAAACTGTGGGCGTGCATTCTGGACAAATATATATACATACATACATACATCCTTGCTTATAGATATAGATATCCGAAGTCGTCGTTTTAATAGGAATCACTTTTGGATTCCAATTTTTTTTGAGTTAGGCAACATTTCGCAACTCGCTGTTCACTGTTTAGCGACATCAATCGTAGAATTGTGCATGAATGAATAGCCTAACATCACATGTCTCACTGAATACGACTGAATTAGTGTGTAATGTGAAGTTTCGAATTAATATGTGAGCAACTGAAATCTCCGTCATGATCATGATCGTTTGCTGTTGTGATAATTATCATCATTTCAGCGACACGAGGCCACCGATGACATGGTCGCAGTGTTCGACGAATGCCTTCACTCAATCGTTTCAACGTGGACTCGACATCTGTCTCTACAACATTCCTCAGACGATCTTTCAGCCGACTGTAGCCACCTGCGGAAATGGAATTGTTGAGAGAGGAGAGCAATGCGATTGTGGAAATTCACCCAGTCAGGTATAAGCTTAGGCCCATCAATTCCCTGCATGGTGATGTTTTGTTGCAATTCAGTTAGAATCTGTTAGATGCATAGCATAAGTTCCATTTCGATGTACAGTAGGCTACGGTATAAACGTAGGAATTGCGTATACTGTGTTTAATGGCAAATGTAATATTTCATACCCTAGATGTTCATATTTCACATACTTGTAGGCCTAGGCCTATATGCTATCTGTGATCCATATGTCAGACCAACCTTCATGAACATTTGGCACTAAACTTGGGAATTCTACAACATATTTCTGCATTTAGATACAATTTTTCGGCCTTGTAGCAATTCTCTATTTATTTATCAAGAGCATTTTCTGTTTATAATCGTAGATTAGCCTACAATAATAATTATTTTCATATTAGAAGTTAATTATTGTGTAAAAGGTAGTAGAGGTCATTGTAGCAAGCTCGGACATTTGACCAATATAGCCTTCACCTTTGACCCATTTGACCTATATAGCCTTTACTTTCGTCCATTTGACCAATGTCAGCCTAAAAAATTGAGTGCCCGCGCAGTTTCACCAATACTAGCCTTACTTTTTCATATTCATCCAATGCTGGCCTTACTTTTTCATATTCATGGAATATCCAACTCGGCTTAAAGACAAGATATCCCAATATAAAATGGTTTACCCGAATAAAACAAAAACTGAATTACGAAAAATCGCCAAGCAGATCGGCTTGGTTGGATATACAAGACTGCGGAGATCGGGGTTGATTGCTGAAATTGACGCCCACAACCGCGAATGCTACGACGATGACTGCCCATGCAAGTATCCACGTCCACGCATGAATATCGTCGTTCATCGTCGGCGTAATGTCGGCACGTCTTCATTTTCAGCCCAAGAATAGTAGAAGGGGCTGCAAGTGGGGGCAAAAAACCGTAATGTATCAAGAAACAAATACAAGCCTATAATCCTGGCCACACTAAAAGTAGCGTTTCAATGTAGACACACTACGATCGTAAGCACAACAGGCTCGAAGTCTGAGAGACGTATTTTTCTGTGAAACTTTTTCATATGACTTCGCCGCCTTGGCATATGAAAAAACGAATGCACAAAGTTCATGCAGCCGATTTAATTGGAAGCAGCTGTCTCTTTCTCGTCTCTACTGTGGGCCTATTTTTGGACAAACTCAACGCCATTATACATAGGCCTAATCATCACCACCACCATCATCATCAACATCATCGTAGTCATCATCATCGTAGTCATCATCATCATCACCGCCACCACCACCACCACCACCACCACCACCACCACCACCACCACCATCATCATCAACATCATCGTAGTCATCAACATCATCATCGTCGTTGTCGTTGGTAGGAGAGAGACGGCCAAGCTCTGTACAAAATTTCGCAGATCGGCATTCAGTAGAAAATTTTCGCGTCACGCCTCAGTCGAATAAATTTCAAAAACGACCCTGTCACGTTTTATCGAAAAGTGTGACGGGTCCCGCGGTCACACGGTATCTAGTTATAGTCTGACGTCATAGGACCGCCCTCCCGCCATAGCCACTCACAGTCAAGTGATAGAACGCAATAATGGTGAGATTTACCAGTTTCGATATTAATTATCGCAAGTAGTAGGGAATGTTGGCGTCTGGCGTATTTTGTCATAATCGTCTCACAATGTCACCAAGCCTTCATTTTCGATCCACGAGTTGAACGAGTCTGGGTATCCTAACCATTTCACGAGTGATTTCTTCCCGCGCTTCCTAATCACTTTTTCGATTCTAAATATTTCTTGAGTTGTTTTCTGTAGCTCCTGTTCATAGAATGAGCCTTGTATTTCCTCGCCAACAGAAGCAGTAATCTTGTAAGTTGGCGGATCTGTGTATTGAACCTGGGATACTACAAAAACTTCCTCCGTCCATCTCGGTAAGTAACCCTTTTCAAAAATGTTCTTCTTCCTAGTTATTCTGACTCGATCGCCGATTGAAAACTTTGGTATAATAGGCTCTGAAATCTCGTCGCCGTATAAATTCAGAAATACAATCTTTTCGTTCACTTTCATACTAGCCTTCGCAGGAGTCATTTTAATGGAAGAATGTCTCGTTTGATTATAATTACTAACCATTTCGTCTAATACATCGATATATCTTCTAGTTGAATTGGTCGTAAAGTACTTGAACATTTTATCTTTCATCGAACGCACCCATCTTTCTACGATGCAAGATTTTCCCTCGTTCTCGGTAGAATACAACTCGACTAAATTCTTTACATTTTTGTTATAAAATTCTTTCCCTTTGTCGCACCAAACTTTGGCCGGCTTCCGTCCACCCCCGAGTATCTTCACGAACCCATCAGCTGTAGACTTCCCACTCTTGTCATGTAATGGAACGATCCATCCGTATTTCGAAAACACATCTATGACGGTCAATAGATATTTCACACCATCATTATCTCTAGCGAAGGCTTGCATGTCGATTAGATCTGCCGCCCAAATCTGGTCAATCCCGCCAACATAGACCCGCCTCGTCCTAAAATTTCTCACTACTGGTTTGTGTAATTCATTCGCTAATTGATTAGTCCATTTCAGGTCCTGCTGTAATTCTAGGCTTTTTTTAAACCTAGCCCGAGACTCGTTTTAGCGGACAAAATAGGTTTGACTATCGCCCTCTCTACGCGTTCCCGCAGACTTGGATTAGGTATATTATTCAACTGGTTTATCATTGCTCTATCAGCGACATTCCTAGAAGCCGTATCAGTGTGTTGATTGTATGCCAGGTCGTGAACATATGCCGCACTATCTACCCTGTTTATAGGTTTGCTCCAATCTTTGGGGGTTTCGTTGGCATTCAGACGCAAATCTAGTCTAGTACCGGGACCAGTAAACTGATGGCCCGGCAAATGTAATTCGCCTGGAAATTTAGCCCAAGGTAATTTAATGTTGCTAGTGGCAGCGTTCAATGAACCTACTAGATCTCCGCCTTGCACAATAGCAGACGCCTTCACGAATTGAGTTTTTGTTTTCCCGCATACGACGCAAACACCTCTGAGCATCGATCTCCCATTATTAGCCACGGCGTTCTGCACATCTGTCGTCTGGGTCTGTTCTTTACATTTTACGCAATACATTTCGTTTTTTAATAATATATATTTTTAAAAATGGAGATTAGAGATATGAGTTGGGGCACAGCGCTCTCGAAAAGATTCAATAATCCGTTGTTACCCAAAAGCATACGTGGTTTGATAGTTGGGAAATCGGCGTGTGGAAAAACAACGCTTCTTCTCAATCTTTTACTCAGGCCAGACTGGTTGGATTATAATAACTTGCAGGTATTCGGTACTTCTCTGTTTCAACCGGAATATCGCATTATTAAAAAAGCATACGAAGAAAAATTGCCGAAAGAAGCGATCGTTTGGTTGTTCGAGCACCGAGATGAAATCGTGGGCCGAAATGCGTCGCCGGACCTCGTTATGGAGGAAATAGCAAAAAACATAGAAGCTAAATCCGATATAATTGCCAAGTTCTTTGAGAGCGCCGAAGATGTACCAGACCCAAGAGATTTGAGTGCTGAAAAGAAGAACCTGATGATTTTTGACGATCTTCAATTGGAACGACAAAACAAATGTGAAACGTATTACAATCGGGGGAGGCATAGTAATGTAGATTGTTTTTACCTCGCCCAGAATTATTTCAAATTACCGCGCCAAACAATCAGAGAAAATGCACACTTTATTTGCCTGTTCAAACAAGACCTGAAAAATTGTAATCATATTTACAATGATCATGTGAGTACAGACATGGCGAAAGATGAATTTAGAAAACTATGCAAAACAGTATGGGAACAACCTCATGGATTCGTGGTTTTAGACCTGACTAGCGACAAGTACAATGGTAAATACCGATGCGGACTCGACGAATTTTATATAATCGAGGATCCGCCATTGTAAAATTGTATTGTATAGTAAAAATGGAATCATCGCTTCTCAAACAGATATCGGAAAACACGGAAAAGACGGCCTGCAACACGGAACCAAAAACATCATTTTCCATTTTTCTCAGCGAAAAGAGCACGCGAATCAGAACGAAGTTTAATCCACTACTCGAACTGGAGAAGAATAAGAAATATGAAATGGCCTTAGTTGCCCTCGAGACGTACTATTCTTTTCCTAATATCGATGCGACAAACAACGGCTTCAGGTATTCACCGAATTCCGGCACAGATTGGGTAAACATTGCAGTTCCAGAGGGTTGCTATGAAATAACGGATATCAACGAATATATACAGAGAGTCATGCGGAGGAATGGACATTTCGACGGAGTAAATGGCGCTTACTGTATCTCAATAGCACCAAACACCAATACCCTGAGGTCTGTGGTAAATATAACGGCAGAGGGCTATCAGGTTGACTTTACGCCAAAGAATTCGATAGGAAGGGTTCTAGGTTTCGGCAGATGGATCTATAGGGATGGCTATAATGAATCGGAGGACTTGGTAAATATAATGAGTGTAAGCAGTCTGAGAGTGACCAGCGACATTATCGGGTCTTCGTACACTAACGGAGCATCGGAAAACGTGATATATTCTTTTTTCCCAAACGTGGGTCCGGGTTACAAAATTATCGAAGTGCCGCATAATTTAATATATCTCCCGATTTTGCTGTCTACAATTTCAACGATGGAAACGAGGCTCACAGACCAGCATGGGAACCTACTAAATCTTCGAGGTGAAGAATTAGCGATTCGATTTCACATCAGAGAAGTTTGAAAGTTTTTGTAATTTATTAATAAAATGAATCGTTACCTGAAAGTAAAAGTTAATATTTCAGAAGCGCAACAAGACAAAATTAAAAGATCGCTTCAAGCGGGGAGCGGCGTGAGTATCAAACTATCGCACGATGATTTGAATGGCGAACACGTTTTGGCTCTCACCCAGGCGCAAATCAATAAAATGGCAGCAGCCTACCAAAAAGGAACTGGCATGATTATTAAAATGAGTAAAACGCAATTGGAGAACAACAAGAAAGTCGAAGGTGGATTCATAGGCGCTATACTTCCGTTTCTAGCGACAGCGGGACGGTTCCTTCTGTCTAATGCACTGCCAAGTTTGGCGATGGGAGCACTAAGTGGTCTCGGCTCCGCGGCAACTACTAAGATTGTAGACAAAATCAGCGGTTCGGGTGTAATGTATGTCAAGAGAGGCGACATAGCGTGCAAAATAAGACCAGCCGGATCTGGTTTGTACTTGTCCCCGTGGCAAAAAGGTAGCTCAATAACGGCATCCGGGCTGTACATGAAAACAGGGTCGGGCTATGCGAGGGGCGAAGGACTTTTGTTGGGCCCCAACTCTCCGTTTCGAAACATTCCGATTCTCGGCATGATATTATAAACTATTCTATTATAAAATGTCGAGGCCAATACACAAATTTGGAACTAAACCAACTAGACCGGTAGAGGTTAGAACGCAGCCCGTTTCAGTCTTTTGGAAGATTACGAGCGGTGTTACTCGCGCCCCAGTAAGACAACTAGGAGGTCTGCGATGGGAGATTTTTGCGCAAAATGATATCACGATACAACCAAAGACAGCAAATACGCTAAGGCTTGGACTAGGTGTAGAAATGGCGGCAGGACTTTGCCTCGTTTCCCTCAGACAGAGTATCAAAGAACGACGATGCAGCCTACTAGACGGAGTGATTTCAGAAGATGTGGTTGATGATATCATAGTTTCCATTCAAAACAACTCCGATTCGGCAGTAACGATAAACGAAGGAGATTCGCTATGCTGTGTAAATTATCAACGGTAAAAAAATATATATTGCTAATAAATAAAAGAATGGAATACGAAGGCATCAAACTCTATCCAAACCTAACAAATATAACGCCCTCTGCGCCAGAAGGTGAAATACAAATAGCCGCAGGGTCCGCACAAACGTATCGGCTTCAAAAGATTAGCGAAATCAAAAAGGAGATCGAGCAAGAACGAGACAAAAGAGCAACGTTGAGTAAAAAGTACCATAGAAGTGTAAGCGTAATCGGCGTAGTAGACAGCTTCCTCATGGTGGTCACGATGGGGCTCGGAATTTCGGGAATCGGCGTACTAGCTACCATAATTGCGGCTCCCATCGCTATTGCTATGGAAGGGACAGCGCTAGGTGCGGGGCTATTGAGTATAATTGGCAGCCGAATCTGTAAAAAGCTCGCCCTGAAGGCGGAGAAGCATGAAAAGATCAAAACGCTAGCTGATGCGAAGCTCAACACGATCAGCGACCATATTTCAAAAGCACTCGTGGATGATCACATTTCAGACGAGGAATATTCTCTGATTCTAAGTGAGATTGAAAAATTCAATGGCATGAAAGAAGAAATTAAAAGTAAGTCGAAAGTTGCGATAGACGCGATGGATGAGGAAACGAAACAATCACTCATCGATCGGGGAAGAGAGGAAGTCAGGCAGTCCTTTCAAAGCATGTTTGAGAAAAATACCGAATCTGCTCGAAAGACGACTAACGCGAACATGTATGAAATCATGTAGAGTTTTGCGGAGTTTTGTGGAGTTTTGTGGAGTTTTGTAGACCTATGTAGACCTATGTAGACCTATGTCGCTATGTCTGAAAATACGTCTAACCTATGTTTTTACACATGTCGAAAAACACGTCTAAAAACACGTTGAAAAACACGTCGAAAAACATTAAATTTTTTATTAAAAATGTCGTTTCTAAAGATAGATGACCCGGCGAAAAGAAATTTCATAGTCGAAGAGTTTCTGAAATCCAAGAAGAATATTCAACAAAACTTTTTATCGGAGAGATTGGGGGATTCGGGGCTGCAACAAGAATTAACCAAGCTGTACAAGCCTATCGTCGAGTCGCAATCCGCAATTTCTAAAGAGCAGAATGTCCTACTATCCGCCATCAAAGAAAATTCGATACCCACATCAAACGCGCTACAAACGCTTCCCGCGTCGTTGAAGGTTCAATTTCCTCAGTATCCCTCGATAGAAGCGTATAGCGACGATCCGACTGAGGATATTAGAACTTTAGAATTAGGTGATGTAGCCACCAAGTACCTTCATCAATACGCCTCCGATAGAAAAATCGTAGACATGACGTTCGGAATACGATCAAAAAATGGTCAATTCTACATCGGTGATACTCCGATTTTTATTCAAGGAGACGATGTGACGGTTGGAAATAAGACGTATAGCGGTCAGCGGAACACCGGGGCTTTGGGAGTTGTTGACGATGAAACAGCCGAACACGTCGATATACGATAATAATGATAGAGACGATTACGCCGAGATTCTACTCGCGTCGGATGCTATCAGACAGCCAAAAAATCCCAACAAACCGAAAGCATCTTCGAGCGTCAAATATAGAGAAATTATCAAGCCGATATGGGAAAAGAGGACTCGTAATGCGGTGGGTAAAGGCGTGGGTGGTGTAATCGTTATTTCAGAAGATCCAAACGTATTAGCGAAACAGCTAGAACTACGATTTCAAAGCTTCAAAGCAGGCAATACCGGCGTGAGAAACGAGATCGTGGCGATGTGCGACGCGTTATTGAGGCAGGAAGTGCTGAGTAAAGATGCTTACAAAAATATAATGATGGCATTGTAAAATGCAGGTCATTAATAGAAGGAGGTATAGAAAACAATACGTTATCGGAGGATCGGGAATATTCGATACAATTTCGGGATTTTTCAAACGACTAGTAACGTCGAACGCCGCCAAACAATTAGCAACGACCGCTCTCAACGCGAGTAAAGACGTGGCGAAAGAAATTGGGAAAAAGGCCATCGACGTTGGGAAAACAACCGCAATCGACGCTGGTAAACGATTAGTAGACAAAGCAGTGGCCAAACTGTTTACTCCTGCTCCTACTCCCACCTCCAAGAAAATTACGCCAGAAACTAGACAAATTTTAGAGCGGCTGAGTGGCGTCGGGTCGAGCCCAAATATCTCGAATATTAATAATCTGATGATGGGGGATGGTCTGAAGAAGAACGGCGTCATATCGATACAAGATTTAGTACGCTCGCTAAACGGCGCCGGAATGAAGGTCGCGTAAAAAATATTATCGCGTAGTAGTAAAAATGCATTCATCTGATATTCTGAGATTTACCGAACAACCATTGAGCGATGAAAGCGTCGAACGCTACGAATGGTACGAGTATGAGCCGATATCGGGGGCGAATCTAAACACCTCCGGGGAGATTAGAATAAACATCGAACTTCAAGATTTATTTTGTCATCCAGCAGAATCTTACCTGTTGTTCGAGGGTAGATTGACGAAGGCGGACAACATCACCTTCTACGCTGATGCCGATGAAGCAACTCTTACGAATAATGGGCTGATGCATCTTTTCAGTCAAATTTCGTATTCCCTGTCGAATCAGGAAATTGAATCGTTATTTTACCCGGGTCAAGCAACGACGATGCTCGGATTACTCAAATACCCGAATGATTTTCAACTAGCTCAAGGTTTGAATCAGTTGTGGTACAAGGACAGCGGAGCGACGGCTGCTATCGCGAATAATCAAGGTTTCGCCGTTAGACAGTCGTATATAATTCAAAAACCAACTGCCAAAGGTACTTTTAGCTTTGTAGTTCCATTGAAGCATATTTTCGGATTTTGCGATGATTACGACAAGGTTGTTTTTGGTGTGAAACATACGCTAACTCTGGTTCGTAAAGCCGATGATGACGCAATTTTTAGACTCGCTGCCGCGGGTGCAGGAAAAGTTAGGCTGGATAAAATCTCATGGTTCATGCCGCACGTTATTCCCGCGGCTATGGAGAAGATGCAATTGTACAAAACGATCGAATCGAAAGCGTCGCTGCCAGTTGCGTACAGAGCCCGTCAATGCGATACCACCTCCGTCGCACAGTCGACTAATTTTAGCTGGAGACTTAGCGTCAAGACATTACCTGAGAAGCCTAGGTACATCATCTTGGGTTTTCAAACCGACAAAAGCGGCGATCAGGTACACAATCCATCCGTTTTCGATCATTGCGATCTGAAGAACATGTTCGTGATGATGAACCAGGACCGATACCCAGTTGTCGACTATAATCTATCATTTCCGAATCAACAATTCTCGCGGGTGTACCGAGCAGCAGCCGCGTTCAGTGAAAAATACTATGGAATGGACGAACTAACGACGCAATGCAATATCACACCCTCGGATTTCAAAGATCTGTTTCCGATTATGGTGTTTGACGTGAGCAAGCAATCCGAGCGTCTGAAGTCATCGGTGGTCGATATCCAGATCAAAGGTACGTTTAATACGGCGCCGCCAGCTAATACGGAAGCGTACGCAATGGTGATTTCAGACAAGTTACTGAGGTTTCAATCGGACGGCCAGAAAATGAGCGTGGTATATTGAAGTTCATGATAGAATGGTCGGTGAAGTGTAGAAGTGTAGATGAAGTGTAGTACTCAAATTCAAAACTTGAATCGGTTTTGAATTCTAAGGTCGTAAGTATGCCGCTGAAAAATCGCGAACTAAAATATTTACCGGATTAGGCGAAGTAATAAATATCTCGAGATAATCGGTATTAGTTAATCGAACTAGGCTAGTGCTCGATACACATTTTCTCGACCCGGCATTGCCTCCGCCGCCGACAATCAGCGTGTACACTCCCCCACTTTTGTACAAGCCAATACCTTCAGTATATTTAGCACTATTGTCGCGTATTTCCAAACACGTCGTAACCATGTAACAGCCGGCTTTCCGAGGAAGGAAACGGTTCGAATTGACTAGACAATTATCCGGATCGAATTTTACAGTTCCAAATGTTACTTGCGTTATTGTGTTAGCGATGATAGCCTGAGCCGAGAGGGCGTAAACACTAAACGCCGGGCCAAATGCATCCTCAGCAGTGAAGCAAGCCACTATCGAAGCAACTCGTTCGTCCACGTATTTTTTATTCGTCAAATGATTATCGTTTGACGGAGAGTCGTCGTGATTCGTAATCAAATCTATAGCTTGTCCCCAACTTAGCGCTTCATCCATTCCCGCATCCGGATTATTCGTTATTGGCAGGCCTTTGATGCAGTTGCCATTCATATTTAGATTCCCAGTCGCCGGATTTGCGCCATCTAACCTTAGAAAAGTACTGTTTACTTGGGACAGCGTAACGCCTCCAGCAATTACTCTCTGCGTAGATCCTGAATCGGTATGTCCAAATTTATCAACAGGCATTTTGAATATAATAATTTTTATTAATTAGGGCCGTAAGAATACCGCTGAAAAGTCCCTACACAAAATGTTCGTAGCGATGGATGAAAAAGCGTGTATGCTGAGGTAATCGAACTCGTCTAGAAAAACTATGTTACTACCGATTGAATGGTTTTGCGAACCTTTCGTGCTCCCTCCACCCGCAATTTGCATGTACGACGCCCCATTTTTGTACAGGTGGACGGTGCCATACGCGGTATTACTATTGTTACAAAATTCTATGTACGCCGAAACGATATAGTACCCGGCTTTACTGGGGAAGAAAGAAGTCGTTCCGATACCCTGTTCAATACCGTGTCTTGCGGTACCGCATCTTATTACATCAAAAGTAACTGCAGTGTGAGATCTAGCGAGTATAGCCTGTTGAGTTGAACTGTAAGCGCTAACCGCGGGTCCTACCACCGTCACCACCTTCGAAGTAAGTTGTTCATCGACGTATTTCTTATTCGTCAAATGATTATTGTCGGTCGGGACGTCGTCGTGATTCCGCAGTAAATCTATTACTTGCCCCCCCGACTTACAGCCTCATCTATTCCCGCCTCCGGAGTATTCGCTGTATTCGCTGTATTCGTTGTATTCGTTGTAGGCAGACCTTTAATAGTATGACCACTCATATTTAGATCTCCGGTCGCTGGGTTTGCTCCATCTAGCCTTAGAAAAGTACTATTTACTTGACTTTCAGTAACTCCTCCGGCAATTACTCTTTGCGTAGATCCTGAATCTGTATGTCCAAATTTATCAACAGGCATTTTTTACATCTGAATATAATTTTCAATGCAGGCTGTTTATAACTTCTTGAAAACTCACTCCATCTTTACATGTTTTTTTCAGGACGTGCAGGCATAAATGACCGCAAAACACTTCGTTGTCGGGCTGTACGCGTTCGCTGTTGTAGTACACGGGACTCTGTAAATACTTTACCAGTTCTGTAGGAGGGGGCAGGCCATAGCTGTCGAAATATATTTTATCCTTGCCGTTCTTCAAAAAAGCGACCCAGTGCGAGCCGGTTCCATTAGAATCGTCTAGATTCAATATACCACATTCATTCCGGCTAGGTTTCTTCGGCAGCTCGTCTCTGAGAAATACTCCCCGGAAATTAGGGATATTGAGCTTCTTAGCAGCATCTAGTAGTTCAAAATTCGTCAGCGGATGATTCGGAAGGACTACGCCTTCGACATGTATATTTTTCACAGTTGTATAGCTCATTTTAATATTTCATCTAGATGTTTCACAAACTAACGAGCTTTCGAGCTTCTACGCAGGCGAGATAATATTTATGTCTGCAATTTTTGCATTCATTCGCCTTTCCATCTTTTTGAAATCGATTGTTGTCGTATCCCGATATGTTCTGATTTACCTTACACCGACTGCAAACTTTTGTGTCTTTTGTCTCCCTATTTTCCTGTCTTGCGTATTTGTGTGCAAGCTCCTTTACTTTGGCATTTTTACAAAGTTTGCAGCTCTGATAGCTTCCGTTCTTTTGCGTATGATCTTTGTGAAATTCGCCCAAGCTTTTTTCTATTTTGCATTTGGTACACACTTTTACCGCATCCATTTTATATTAGTGTAAATTATTCTTTATTTTGTTTAGTTTTCAGCGTGTAGTGCCCATAGGCTAGGGTATGGATCCCGTCGTCCATTATTACTCTTTTGTCGTCGTCGGCAGACAGGGCTATTTTATTTACTTCTTCGGTGTAAATTTCATGGCGATAGGATCGAATGACGTTCATCGCTCTCGACTGTTGTCTTTTCGTAAACACGCAGTCTTTGTAATCTGCGTGAGTGATTGATTTCTTGACGACGTTCTTTTTCACACCTTTACATTTCTTGTAGTCCTCACCCGCCATCTTGTAAGAGTACAACTTGGATCGCAGTCCGACAAATTCTTCGATCTGTTTTCCCGCGGCTTCGTCCTTGAACATACCAACCACTTTTTTATTAACGCCGGATTCTATACCTGACGGATGATCTCTCGGATAGTCCGAAGTATCGAACATACTTTGGACGTCGGGGGAAATATCTTTGTAGAAGTCTTCCGTTTTAATTTCATACGCCAAAGAATCGGTATCTGTGAATAATAGCTTGGCCCTATCTCCGTACTTGGCCTTGATGTAATTATAATGAAAATCATACATGAGCGTCTTACTGGTGTCTAATATACACATCCCTAGATATATCGGCTTGTTGTAAAACAACTTGGTCTTTTTCATGTGAACGGCGATGAGGTTTTCATCGAAAATCGTTCGTCTGTCGTAATTGGTTTTCGCAGCTAGCTTGATGGCTTCCTTCTCACCACTCACCAATCGTATGTCAACTCGATTCTCGATAGCTTCCATTGTTTTACCGAAAACGCTATTATTCATCAGCTTGAAAAAGTCTTTCTCAAAATCGTTCGTAGCTTTCGTTCTCAGGTTAGTATTCAGATCGATATACTTTTTCAGCCAGGCACTTTCCACGAATTTTATTCCCCGGTGTATTTTAATGATTTTCAATCCGAGCCTTTCGTACAATTTTAAATTTCCGTAATGAACGACGTACTTCTTTTTATCGTTCAAGTTTGGAATTAGTTTTGCGACATTCGATCCCGCAGGTTTTACACTCTCCGGAGCTAGAGGATAATCATTATGCAGGTCGTGCAATTCCTTCGGATATTCTAAGTCGACTTCTAACACACATCCCACCCCATCTCGTTCGGTAATGTTTCTCCAATCATTCAATTCGTCATCGTTCATCCATTCAAACCCATGAGTTGGTAACGGTTTGCTCATCGCCCATCCGTACAAGTTGTTCGCGTCCAAGTATGGAATGAATACTGAATGCTGGGTGGGATTGAAAGCTTCTCCCATGTACTCGTTGTTCGCCTTCGCGTATCGATGTGAAATCGTGCTGACACCACCTCGTATTCCTTGCTTGATCATCAGTAACATATCGTAGTCGCTCAACAACTCCAACTCTACGCCAGTCGTCTTCAACGCCGCATCCCAAGCAAGTCCCGGCGAAGTATAATACCACGCAGGATCTAGGTTGTAGTTCTTCATACAGACGTCTCTAAAGTTTTCAAAGACATCCGCTAATAATAGAACATCCGATAAATTGTACAAGTCGTGATATTGGCGTAATGTTTTGCATTCAAATTTGTCCCATACCGTTTTCGCGTGCGCGTAATCTTTTTCACTAATACCCGAATCGTTTAGTTTTGAATAGAAGGCATGTTTCGGCGGCAATTCGGTTTCGTTTAATCTTTCAACACAATCGACGTAATCATACGGGTAAACGCCTTTTCTGAGTAAAAGATCCAGCTTCTCACTTTCAAAAAATTTCCCTAAATTCTTGCACTGATCTTTCTGAAGATTTTTCGATAACGCGTCGAGACTCGAGGGCATGAATCTAAAACTATCGATGAAACGTAATTCGCGCTTGACTTCCTGCTCTTTCCCATCTTTGTCTACAAATCTATCGACAACGACCTCTCTGCTGAATGAGATATACTTTTCTTCGTTGCAGGGAATGCATTTGATTTTCTCGCCGTGTTCACCTCGTAATTTCTTGATAAATAAATGGCTGTCATAACCGGTCAAATTGTGAAATACGACAGGGAAGAACTTGGGGACTTTGTATTTCAGATTACAAAGGTTGTGAGCGGCACCTCTAAATTTTCCAGTCAAATGACAGTGATCTCGAACTCGATCTTCACGCAACTCTCCCCCACAGATATGGCAGCTGACAGCTTCATCATAACATTTCTGTTCAGTTTTGCCGAATATCATCTTCTTGGGGAATTTGAACTCGTTGTATATTCGTTTTACATTTTCTTCGATAGAGTCTATGAATAACTGAGCAACATCATCGTTTTCGTTTTCAGCTGTAAACCGCACCGGCTCTTGGGAATAAACATCATCGTCGAAGCATTTCAAGTGATAACAAAACGAGCTGGGCGTATGTTTTTGATACTTGTTGGTGTAAGACGTGCTAGGAACGGGTTGACATGTACCGATAGGTTTGATGAACGATTCAAAATCGGCAAAGTACACAAACGGTACACGCATCTTTCTATAGTAATGTGTAAAACTTAGCATAGTCCCAGGTTCCGGAAGTTCTATTCGTTGGGCGTCCTGCTGCGAACAGTACTCAGTATGTTTGTGAAGCGATTCTTTTCTACTGAATCCTATCAAGCATCTTTTGCAATAGTACATTGATGTAGTAGTATTTTCTGTTTTCACCGCCATCAGTCTGTTGAAATTCTTGATCCAACAATAATGCTTCTTTTCTCCATCAGAAATGAGTAATAGATCTACACACCTATCATTCTCATGCTTTGATATATATAGTGGGAATACATTCACATCTTTCTCGTAACCAAAAACATTAATACTAATATTATTAATTCTCTCAAATTTACCTATCACATTAGCATCCGCTGCTACAGGGAATTCGATACCGGACCAATTGAGTTTCTCAGACTGTCTAATTAATTCTTTCGTAATTCTCTCCGGGTGTTCTTCAACGGGGTTTACAGCTCTCGCTACACACCACTTGAAGCATTCCTCATCTTTGTTCTTCATATTAATAATAGCCTTTTTATTCGCTAAATAATCAGGAAGTGGAATATAAGAACTTCCTTTCAATGGTTTATATACCACTGTATCGATATCCAACTTCAAAACGGTTTTGAATCTCCAATTACTCCCCCGCATCTGAAAACTGGCCATGCTCTCCTTAATTTTATCCGCTGCGTTGGTATATATTTCTCTCACATCGGTTGCTTCTAAAATAATATCACTCTTTGATTTGAAATTAGGCTCAGCCGTTACTACTTCGCCGGTTTTCATATCTACTTTCTCCATTACGCACATGAGATCGAGTTGAACTTTTACCCCCCGATTTTTCGCTAGCAGCCTAACTACCTGCGGTCTTACAGCCTTGAGAAAAGTTGCAACATCGATCCTGCTGTCGCCATCGATCGTGTATCTTTTTGTAAACCCTTTGATAGCCGTCGCAGTCTCTCGAAGTTTGAACCTATGAATGGGCGGTTTTATTTGCGGAGGTAACTGACTAATCTCGCTAGTCAGCCAATCCGAAAAAACTATTTTATTTTTCCCCGGATGCAAAAATTTCCAAGTAGTAGTCAAGAATGCCGTAAGTTCCGCTTTTGCTAATCTCGAGTATCCTCGCACACCTCTCTTTTTCGCAATTTCGCGCAATTCTCGTACAGTGGCGGGAGTATGCGCTGGTGCTTTGGTGACCTGAGCCCGAGCGCCTAGTCGATCTCCCTGCAATATGAACGCTATGAGTTCCACTTTTCGCAAACTCGAGTATCCTCTTTGTCCTCTCTGTTTAGGAATTTGTCGTAATTCTTTCAGATTATACGATGAGTAGTCCATTTTATATTGGGATCTCTTGTCTTTAGGCCGAGCTGTATATTCCATTTTCAGTTATTTTCTATACACAAGAGAAAAATTTTTTACGCCAGACGCCGAATATGAAAAAGTAAGGCTGACATTGGTCAAACTGCGCGGACACTCAATTTTTTTAGGCTAGTATTGGTCAAATGGACGAAAGTAAAGGCCGTATAGGTCAGATGGACGAAACTGAAGGCCGTATTGGTCAAATGTCCGAGCTTGCTACAATGACCTCTACTAAAGGTAAAAACAGAAGAAGTGTTGCATGTCTTGTTAATAATTATATTTAATTATGATCCATCGATATCTGTTAAGGAGTGCAACAAGAGTTGCTGCAACTCGACCACCTGTCGACTCACACCTTCAGCAAAATGCGCCTACGGAAGATGCTGCGACATCGCCTCCTGTCAGGTATCGAACCACAGACTCTTAACCTTTACCGCTCGGGTGTCCGGTACCAGCGTACATACAATAAACCGGCTTGCGCTCGGCTGGCCGGTATAAGCGGACAAATGTCTATGACTAATCTGAGTGTGTATTAAGTAGACCAAAAGTTGCCATAAACAAACGAATTATGTACTGGGCTATTTAGAAACATGTAGGTCAGTGGCTGTAGTGTATAATATAAATATATATTGAAATATATATATATATATATATATATATATATATATATAAAGTGTATATAGTCCTACATAGCAAGAGCAATTCAGCTTGCTCCAGTTACAGGCCAGTTGTAAGATCTGTAGTAGATAAATACATATATACACATGTGTATGTATGTATGTATGTATGTATGTATGTATGTATGTATGTATGTATGTATGTATGTATGTATGTATGTATGTATGTATGTATGTATGTATGTATGTATGTATGTATGTATGTATGTATGTATGTATGTATGCATGCATGCATGCATGTATTGTATGTATGTTATGTATGTATGTATGTATGTATGTATGTATGTATGTATGTATGTATGTATGTATGCATGCATGCATGTATTGTATGTATGTTATGTATGTATGTATGTATGTATGTATGTATGTATGTATGTATGTATGTATGTATGTATGTATGTATGTATGTATGTATGTATGTATGTATGCATGCATGCATGCATGTATGTATGTATGTATGTATGTATGTATGTATGTATGTATGTCTGTATGTATGTATGTATGTATGTATGTATGTATGTAATATGTATGTATGTATGTATGTACGTACCGTAACGTACGTACGTACCGTGACGTACGTATACGTACATTTGTATGTATAGGGTTTGTATTTATGTAGGGTGTGCGTGGTGTCTGTCTGTCTGTCTGTCTGTCTGTCTGTCTGTCTGTCTGTCACTGTCTGTCTATCTGTCATATACCCCAAACGATACAAGGCATCCCCTAATATAAGCTACACGCTACCTGTCTGTCTGTCGCAATCTTTGCCACCGCCTTGGGGAAAATATGCAATATCGGAAATAACGTCAACTTTATTCCGAGCTGGGTGGGTTGGCGCGGAAATTTTATTCGAGGGGTAAAGGTTAATAATACATGATTCAATAAACTGTGCTTGCAGTTTCCAGTGCGTTCGTGTAGTGGGTGCATGCTCCAGCGTACAAATAGTGCATGATCATGAAGACTGAGAGGGTGGTACAATAGCGTTTATAGTCATTAAGCCAAACAGTTTTAATAATAATTATTATTGCTGACTTCGTTAAAACCATATAAGCTGGTGTCAAATTAAGACCCGTAAGGATGCCACAAACCACATGTATGAATTCAGTGAAAAGTGACGGGATTGAAAAGTGCATCTCTCGATCCGAGATACACTAATTAAGCTTAGGCCTATCTATAGGTCTACTGTCCACGCATATTGTCTATTAGGTCTAAGCGTCGTGTAGTCTATTAGTTCTAAGCTAAGCTTAGTAAGCTATAGCGTCCAGGTCTTCAAGACTTCACCTGTCTTTCTGTCCGATCTAAACGGATGGATGTAGGGCTAAACTGCTCTGATTAACTGGGTGATACAAGTCGACTGAATTCTTCTCACAATCCTATATATACCTGTAGGCTATACTATGAATTCTTTCAGCCACTTTTTTTAATCGTGGCTACTCAATTCAATATCACTCGTCCAGTGGCCTTAGATAATAATATTATAGGAATAGGACCACGAGGGATTCTGCTGGAACATCAACTGCAGCGCATGACTGCATCGAGTAGGTCTACAATGTTTATCAGTCGACAGGAATAATAAGGGATCATATCAAGACATGACTCGTTGCCATTTAGGAGTATGCACCGCTTACACATAGAAAGTATGGCGCTTTCAGAATTTCAGAAAGTTAACCAGGGTATTTAGAACATTTAATCACGTCGCTTGGGTCCTTAATTCCTATACCTGGTACGCAGTTCGTGGTTTTCATCTCTAGATTCTTCCTTCGTCGACAACATCGAAAGTATGGCGCTTTCAGCTGACATTTATACAAAATTTCTGAAAGTTAACCAGGATATTATTTCTCTCTCTCTCTTAGCTCCTTCCGTTCCTTCCGGAACATTGGTCGACAAGATTCCTCCAATTCGTGCGGTTGCTTGCGGCTTCCTTTGCCTCGTTCCAGTCGATTTCCATGTCCGCCAAGTCCTATCTAAACGTGCTCCTCCACGTCTTCTTTGGGCGTCCTCTGCTTCTCCTTCCCTCATCCGGTATCCATGTAAACGCCTTCTTTGCCGGTCTTTGCTCTGGCATGCGGAGTACATGTCCAGCCATCCTCCTCCTTCTTCTTTCGACTGTTATCTCCAGATCCTCCGACCCCGCCATCTTCAGGACCTCCTCGTTGCAGATGTGATCCCTCCATGATATACCCAAGATTGTTCGTAGGCATCTTCTGTGGAATACATTCAGTCTCTGGGAAATCATTGGGATATTATTTAGGACATTTCATCACGTCGCTTGGGTCCTTTCATAATTATATACGCAATTCGTGGTTTTCATCTTTAGATTCTTCCTTCTTCGACAACGTGTCGCACAAAATCAGACAGCGGTTGTGACCTGTCTGAGTTCTGCGATGGTGTCCAGCCACTCTGTCCAGCAGACACATACAGACCAGACGGATCCAATTGCACTGTGAACGGAGTAAGTGCTATAGTTCTTATAAGCAGACACAGCATGCATGGAAACATAATAATTATTAGACCTATTATACCTACCTTCAGACCTTCTATAACTTCTGTTGGAGATTAGCATTCTGTCTGAATAATCGAATCGATTGGAATTCAAAAGAGGGAACATGCATTTAGATAACATTTTCAAATATTGGGAGTTACAGCACTATGATCGTTTCCTATCCGATTTAATGTGAACATGTATTAGTTAGGATCGACCCCTATTATGTACATTGTACAATAATTGTACACGTATTATAGGCGTACGATGTACATGACCTAAGCTGTGTAAGCATTGGCCGATGTGGAATGTGAAAGTCAGTTAAGCCAAGCAACAGCAAGTTTACCTTGATTAGCCGATTAGCACCTCATCTGTGACCATGCTATCACTGCTCGGCTATATATTTTTATTATAATGATTGTAGATGTATCGAATCATAGCCTATGGCATGTGCCATTAAGTACCGGTATGCTAAGGTCTAAGGAAATGTGCAATACAGCTGACGACATGCTCAATGTGATCTCACTTTGCAATAATTAGTATTCTAGTTTCTTTACATTATTCGTGCAATACAGTTTGACCTCTGGGCAGAGATTCATCCACGTTTTCTCCATCGCATAGACCCGTATTAAATTATCTTACGAAGACATATTATATCCTATCGTTCGGTCGTCTGGTTAACCCGGTCGGTCGTCCTATGAATGATTATGTCGGCTTAAGACCAACCGGTTTAAGTCTAAGAATGTCTTATAGTGGTAGGCCTACTAAGAAGTCTTTCTTTTCTCATAGGATGCTGCTTATTGCTACCAAGGTCAATGTCGTAGCCATCGATCGCAATGTGAGCTGCTGTGGGGATCTGGTGCAACGGTGTCAGCTGATGTCTGCTACAGTTCGCTCAACGTTCTTGGTCTGCTTCACGGAAACTGTGGATTCACGTGGTTGCCTAATGTCACTTACATTCCGTGCGAGACAACGTACGTAAATGCAGCACAATTACATGTAATTAATTACATGTAATTAATTACATGTAATTGTGCTGCATTTACGTACATGTAATTGATTACAGGCCTACATCCACATTGCACATTGCACATACACATAAAAATTGCACCACACTCACTCGTGTCTACGTAAGCTACATGTAGCCTAAGCTTATCAGAGAAAGTGCAATTTCTGGTAGGTGTCACGTGTGTGTCTATACTCGCTTGATGTAGGCCTAACGTATTATGTTTTATAAAGGCTGATTAGTTTTCGTTAACGGCTGTCGTTAACTATACCGGCGATGAAATTCACCTCGGACCCAGATCTCAGCACACCACTTAATATTATTATTATTATTATTATTATTATTATCAGACACTGTTTTTGAGTTCATCCTGTTTCTGTTAGATCTCTTCTCAGATGTCGCTTCTACGATATGCAACTACAGGATGAGAAATGCCGGGGAGCTTATGGGCGTTTCAGCCCCCAGTATTTCTTAGAGCCCCTAGTAAATTAAGTTTTTCACACGACACTTTCAAGTGGATCACAGTCCAACCCCAACAGTTATTTCTCCACAATTCTCACACTGTTCAACTGCATTTAGTATTGCCCTTTGCTGTGCACAATTTTGCATAAAAGGCTTGGTTCATAGCGCACTAGCACACATGCAGGAACGGTAGGCCTAGTAACTGCCTCAGGCGAAGCTCGAACTTGGAAGCCAGGCCAAGCGCTATAACCAATCGGCCAACGTGCGATACGGGTATATATATATATATATATATATATATATATATATATATATACATATATACATATATATATACATATACATATATAGGCTATATATGCATATGTATACATATATCTAAAAGTGCTTCTGCTGGTGTCACACACGATCACCATCAACAATGTAACCTATACAATGTATAGATCTAAAGCAGCGGTTCCCAACCCGTGGCCCGCGGGCCAAAAGTGGCCCGCGAGGCCTCAAAAAATGGCCCGCCAGTCCTCAAAAATGACCCTCATCTCTCAAAGAATTGACAAAAATATACGAAAAAGTTGACAATTTGGACAGAATAGAACAAATAATTATTTTCTATTACAAATTATTGTATTTTGACGTCTATAAATAACATCAACCATTCTATTTTGAATCAATTATAACAATTTTATATGCTTTTAGCTAATTAAATTATAACATTGTGGCCCCCTAAGCGCCCAAATGTCCTTTAACTAAGAAAAAGTGGCCCTCGTGTCCTCCAACTTAGAAAAAGTGGCCCTAAAGTCAAAAAAGGTTGGGAACCACTGATCTAAAGTATACAGTTGCAATCTTAGCTTACGATCGAAACTGTAAATAATAATTGTGACAGAACGCATGCAGCATTGCAGCGTCCAACCGTTCCAACGTCGTTGTTTCTTGTAGAGACATTATGTGTGGAAAGTTGCAATGTGAAGACAGCAGTCGATCATTGTCATATTACACGACATACTTTAAGCTGGCGACGGCCACAGTTGGATCATCGTCCTGTCATTCAGTCATCTTCGACTTCGGATTGGCGACAATAGATCCAGGTCTAGTTCCGAACGGAGCGAAATGTGGCGAAGGAATGGTCAGTCCACTCAACTCAACTCAATTCAACTCAATTCAACTCAATTCAATTCAACTCAATTCAACTCAATTCAACTCAATTCAACTCAATTCAACTCAACTCAATTCAACTCAATTCAACTCAATTCAACTCAATTCAACTCAATTCAACTCAATTCAATTCAATTCAACTCAATTCAACTCAATTCAACTCAATTCAACTCAATTCAACTCAACTCAACTCAATTCAACTCAACCCAATTCAACTCAATTCAACTCAATTCAACTCAATTCAACTCAATTCAACTCAATTCAACTCAATTCAACTCAATTCAACTCAATTCAACTCAATTCAACTCAATTCAACTCAATTCAACTCAATTCCACTCAATTCCACTCAATTCAACTCAACTCAACTCAACTCAACTCAATTCAACTCAATTCAATTCAACTCAACTCAACTCAATTCAACTCAATTCAACTCAATTCAACTCAATTCAACTCAATTCAACTCAATTCAACTCAATTCAACTCAACTCAACTCAACTCAACTCAACTCAACTCAATTCAACTCAATTCAACTCAATTCAACTCAATTCAACTCAATTCAACTCAATTCAACTCAATTCAACTCAATTCAACTCAACTCAACTCAACTCAACTCAATTCAACTCAATTCAACTCAATTCAACTCAATTCAACTCAATTCAACTCAATTCAACTCAATTCAACTCAATTCAACTCAATTCCACTCAATTCAACTCAATTCAACCCAACTCAACCCAACTCAACCCAATTCAACTCAATTCAACTCAATTCAACTCAATTCAACTCAATTCAACTCAATTCAACTCAATTCAACTCAATTCCACTCGATTCAACTCAATTCAACTCAATTCAACTCAATTCAACTCAATTCAACTCAATTCAACTCAATTCAACTCAATTCAACTTAATTCAACTCAATTCAACTCAATTCAACTCAATTCAACTCAATTCAACTCAATTCAACTCAATTCAACTCAATTCAACTCAATTCAACTCAATTCAACTCAATTCAATTCAATTCAACTCAATTCAAGTCAATTCAATTCAACTCAACTCAATTCAACTCAATTCAACTCAATTCAACTCAATTCAACTCAATTCAACTCAATTCAACTCAATTCAACTCAACTCAACTCAACTCAACTCAATTCAACTCAACTCAATTCAACTCAATTCAATTCTAGTCAACTCAATTCAACTCAATTCAACTCAATTCAACTCAATTCAACTCAATTCAACTCAATTCAACTTAATTCAACTCAATTCAACTCAATTCAACTCAATTCAACTCAATTCAACTCAATTCAACTCAATTCAACTCAATTCAACTCAATTCAACTCAATTCAACTCAATTCAATTCAATTCAACTCAATTCAAGTCAATTCAATTCAACTCAACTCAATTCAACTCAATTCAACTCAATTCAACTCAATTCAACTCAATTCAACTCAATTCAACTCAATTCAACTCAACTCAACTCAACTCAACTCAATTCAACTCAACTCAATTCAACTCAATTCAATTCAAGTCAACTCAATTCAACTCAATTCAACTCAATTCAACTCAATTCAACTCAATTCAACTCAACTCAACTCAACTCAACCCAATTCAACTCAATTCAACTCAATTCAACTCAATTCAACTCAATTCAACTCAATTCAACTCAATTCAACTCAATTCCACTCGATTCAACTCAATTCAACTCAATTCAACTCAATTCAACTCAATTCAACTCAATTCAACTCAATTCAACTCAATTCAACTTAATTCAACTCAATTCAACTCAATTCAACTCAATTCAACTCAATTCAACTCAATTCAACTCAATTCAACTCAATTCAACTCAATTCAACTCAATTCAACTCAATTCAATTCAATTCAACTCAATTCAAGTCAATTCAATTCAACTCAACTCAATTCAACTCAATTCAACTCAATTCAACTCAATTCAACTCAACTCAACTCAACTCAACTCAATTCAACTCAACTCAATTCAATTCAATTCAATTCCACTCAATTCAACTCAACTCAACTCAATTCAACTCAACTCAACTCAACTCAACTCAACTCAATTCAACTCAATTCAACTCAACTCAACTCAATTCAACTCAACTCAACTCAATTCAACTCAATTCAACTCAATTCAACTCAATTCAACTCAATTCAACTCAATTCAACTCAATTCAACTCAATTCAACTCAACTCAACTCAATTCAACTCAATTCAACTCAACTCAATTCAACTCAATTCAACTCAATTCAACTCAACTCAACTCAACTCAACTCAATTCAACTCAACTCAACTCAATTCAACTCAATTCAACTCGATTCAACTCAATTCTTTCATCCTTCTTCGTTTTATTATCATTTGCCTGTTCAATACGCCATACACCTTACATGTTCTTCAATAATATTACTAACTTCAAATGCCAGATAAATCCTGACAGTACTGTAGGCCTAGTATTAGATTAATGGTTTTGTAAAGCAACCAACAGACATCGTCATAAAAAAGTGAGCCCAAATTAGTAAATTACAATCGGTGAATAATAATAGGATAATTATTCTCTCACACACAGACACACTGTCACACGCATGTACAGACACGCACACGCACACAGACAGACACACACTCATGTGAATCCTGTTTATTACATGTACATGTTGTCCTATATTATCATGAGTTGATGGAGGATGATTCAACTGCAAGGCACCGCTTGGAGTCCTTTAATTAGTAGGCCTATAATCATATGCATGGACCTATATAAATCTGCACTTTCACAATAATTATTTCTGTTATTTTTGTTTGTACGTATTGTGTCGATAGATGTGTGTCGGTAAGAAATGTGTCAACGTGAGCAGTGTCAGCACAACGCCATGTCCAAATGCATGCCAGCCGGGCCAGGTAATTCGATCGCCCTCATCTCTATGACCTATCATTATTAGGCTACTTACATTGTAAGCACATTTGCTGCCTGTGCGGCGAGACACCTTGCTGACCACAATGTACGTGTCCTTACAGTGGTACGCTTTTCATTTTGAGAAAAGTTCATATTTAGTTGTCACACTGTTGGGTGGTGGACCGGGTCTTGGACTCATTCGGCGAATTAGTTGATGCATAAGCCTACGTGTTTCGGTTTGCTGACAGACAGACAGAGACGTGGGGCTGATAGAAATTAAATGAACCTCGATCAGAGCAAACGCTATGGATACTTGGATAGTCTATATTCATTGGAGAATGATCACGAGAGTTTTTTCCCAGCTGCATAGATCTGACAAGCCTTCCTCCTCATCCTCTGCCACATCAGCGTCCTCTTCCTCTTCCACTACGTTCTCTTCCACCATGTTCTCCTCCCCATCCTCCTCCTCCTCTTCCACCATCTCTTCCTCCACTACCTCCTACATATCTTCCTCCTCCACCTCTCCTGCTACAAACTCCACAACAATTTCTCATTGAATATGAATATTCCACAGCAGGCCTAACAATAGGCCTAATAATAGGCCTAATATTATAAACAAGTAGGCCTAATAAAGAACACAAGTTCTGTTACACCGACCGGATCCATAATTAGGCTATATTCACGAGACTGTGTCGACTTAATAATTTTTTATGACAGCAGCAACTGCTGTAGAACGATGACGATGATGAACGGTTGCTAGCTATACCCAAGTCATACCAACTTAATATGAACAAAGTAGCCTAAAATCGCTTGTATGAATAGTAGGCCTACGCTAGTCTGGGTTTTCTCATTTTCCCCCCAGAAAGAAATCTGGGATATTTCTGAAACCTCAGTGGCAACACTGGCTATATCTGTCTCGTTGTCTGTTGTCTGTAGGTTTGTAACAACCTCGGAAAATGTCAGAACACTTTAGACCAATCTACTACAGGTGAGTAACATGCAATCGTCCTATTTCACGCATAATTATTCATTCATTCATTTATTCATTCATTCAATGCCTATAGACAGGCGCCTAATTTTTTCACAGTTCTCCAATCAGACGGAAGCCATCCTTTGCCCCTCATCATTTCACAATGTATTAGGCCCAGAGAAAGGGTTAGCAGACGTTAGAGGTGAGGGGCATAGAATTCACGCGTTTCTACACCATTGGCACATGGATCTGTCAAAAGTCCTATGGTCGTGTAAGCTTATACAATATAATGCCAGACAGTTAGACTGAATTAGTTGTCTAGAGAAAGGGTTAGCACTAACTACGCAGAGGTTAGAGGGGGCATAGAATTCATGCGTTTCTACACCATTGGCGCATGGATCTGTCAAATGTCCTATGTTCGTGTATATTTAATAATGCCAGACAGAGACAGCAGCTAGCTATAGTTACCTGAATGAATAATAGACTTGGAGCATCAATGACGTAATCATAAGTCATGTCAATGACACGTCGAGTTGAAACAAGACAAACTATAAGCTATAGACTACATAGAATAGGAAAGACATTAAATATGATCTGTTGAGTCTACATGTATAATTGTACATGTACCGTATATTCAGTGGAGAATGTCGTGCGTTTCTTCCACAGCTACATCTGACAAACCGTCCTCATCGTCCTCTGCCACACCAGCGTCCTCCTCTTCCACCACGTCTTCCTCCTCCTCCTCTTCTACCACCTCTTCCTCCACTACCTCCCGCATGTCTTCATCCTCCTCCTCCTCATCCACCTCTCCTGCCACCACCTCCACAACAATTTCTTCCACAACCATCTCCCCCGCCACAACCTCCCATTCGACCACGTCCTCTTCCACCAAAACCATCACTTCCACCACCACCACCACCACCAGCACCACCCCTTCCACTACCTTCAGCACGTCCTCTTCCCCCACCACCACCTCGACCAAATCCTCCACCACATTACCCACGTCCTTCTCCTCCAGAACCACATCTTCCACCACCGCATCCTTCTCTGCCCCCACCTCCATCTCCTCCTCTTCCCTCTCCACCTCCCTCTCCTCCTCTTCCCTCTCCTCCTTATCGTCCTCCTCATCCTCGTCCTCTTCCCCCTCCTCCTCCTCGTCATCCTCCTCCTCCTACGTGCCAGTCATCATTGGCAGTGTGGTTGGTGGTGTTGGTGCCATCCTCATCGCAGTTATCGTCATCGTCGGTTTCCGGTGCTGCTGTCCTGAACGCTACAGCAGCTGCAGCAGCAGATGCAGAAGATGTCTGCAGCAGCGCAAGACCAACGACCACCGAATCTTCCCTTCATCCACTCAACTCATCGAAGACAAAGTGCGACCATCAACGCCTTCCTCCAACGGAAATCGAATCGACGTCACACCACGCCCATAGATAGGAGACACCCCAACCCCATCCCCCCACTCCACCCCACCCCAACCCCACCCCACCCCAACCCCACCCCACCCCAACCCCACCCCCACCCCACTCCCATCCCATCTGCTGCAGCCGTTGATCGTACCACGATTAATTAATTATTGGAGATGCAGATGAGAACAGAACACAACCGAATCGCAACCCATGATTATCATATGAGAGGGATGGATGCGAAAAACAAATCCAGTTATACGCTAAAAAAATAGAGTCTAGAACGAAATCTTAAGCAGAGAATTTTTACCTTACATACAGATCTGCTATTATAGTCCAGCTGTTGATTCTAGAATGTCACAATAATATTATTATTATGTGATGATCTGTAGGTATGGCACTGAATTCTATCATTTGAGTAGTATGATCGTGTATCTGAAATGCTATAATGACGCTATAACATTATAGACCAGTTTAACAAAATGATGTGAAATATAAAGATCTACGTTACATCAATAACCCCTCATATGATTGAAGTATTATGATTGAAGTATTATGATTGAAGTATTATGATTGAAGTATTATGTGGGATGTGTCTCAATTCTTTATCAATTGTTAACATTCAATTCATGTTGGATATAGTCTATAGGCCTAATTATGTGAGAATTGCGAACCTTTCTTATGAATGAAGTATCATGTTGGATATGTCTCCTATCTTCATCAATTGTTAACAATTAGGCTACGGAAGTTGTGAACCATTTTTGTCATTGAAATATCATGCTAGAGATAATTATCTTCTACCTCTATCAATCGTTACTATCCAATTGTGAATCATCACCATCAATAACTTGGGCTCAATGTCCGTAGGAGTCCGACGCCGCTCTCTGTCTGAGTCTGTCTCGCGCCATGTTGCCCAGCTTCAACCGGCCCGGTCAGCAAGTTAGCTCCATATCATTTACAATGCAAGGATCGTGTTGGTATGTTTTATTTATTTATTTATTTCATGAGCAATTGCAAGATCCCCATTCATGCTTGAGGTGAATTCGAACCTGGAATCATCCGGCTCCAAGGCACCAAACCCACAACTATACACCACCGCGCCCCAAATGTCTCGTATCTTCATCAATTGTTAACATTCAACTGTGAATCATTCTTATTCTTTTGATGGAAATATCATGTTGGATATAATTATCTCTACCGTTATCAATTGTTATCATTCAATTGTCAACCATTCTTAATATGATTGTACCATGTTGAATATGTCTGAGAATTGTGAACCGTTTTTACAATTGAATTATCATGTTCTATATGTCTCTTCTCTTTATCAATTGTTAGTGTATCAACACTCAATCGTAAAGATTCTCTTGATTGAAGTGTAATGTGCGATCATGTGTAACTTCATCTATTTATCTAGCATAGCTACATGTAGCTAGTTAGATTTATGTTGTAATACGTCACATCTCAAAAACTTTTTATATCAAAAGCTGGTATGCTGCATGGATTCATAGCACCTCAGATTCACATTTCTGTTATTTTTTGTCCGTTAAAAGTATTTATAATCATATTTGCCTGACAGTACAGTGAAAACCATTTCAATTCATTGATATGTAGTATGTTATATGTACAATGTTTTGTACATGCAGTGTTATTTTTCACTTGTCTGTACCGTCTGCAAGGCTTCATCATCATCATCATCATCGCTATCCGTGGGTTAACAACCCGTAGGTGTCCGACGCCACTCTCTGTCTGAGTCTATCTCGCATCATGCTTCCCAGCTTCAACCGGTCTGGTCAGCAGGTCCGCTCCATACCATTAACATCTTGGAGCCACTAGACCACCTTGTCCGATTGAAGAGAATATTGAGAGAGGTACGAAGGACAACGTGGGTCAATGCCCATATGTGGCCCACGTATGCTCTCTCCTTCGACTCTCTCCACCGGTCTGTCCTGACCGGCCTGTGCATGTGTACTCCACATCATGACACCTTGAAGCATCTGCAAGGCTTGACAGGAACTTAATAGGAACTTCAGGTGTCAATAAGCAGTAACTGACTATTCTTTGCAGCCTCAGATATTTATAGTAACTGTTGTTCACTGGTTATTGCACTGTGCTGACTATGTTTGGCAGCTTCAAATTAATAATACATGAGAATTGAAGAAATCCGTGTGTATGTTGACTGATTTTTGATTTTGCTAAATGTCAACAACGTGTGCAGACATGGTACCAGCCAGAGGGAGGAGGGCCACCACAGTAGACATTAAAGAATGCATGCCACACAATCTGCCATTCTTAAATGCATTTCTTAGGATTTTCTCACCAATTGCAAGATTAGCACTGCTGGTCTCTTTCCATTGGTGCGGTTCAGTCCTGATGGTTCTCTTGAACTTGGAATATTCGCCTTCGACAGGGCTCTCCACATAATGTCATTTAGCGCAGTGTGTCGCCCTTCCCATTGACCTTTCGCAGACCAGTCCATGATGTCCATCTGGGTCACTGGTCAGCGTTATCGCCACACTGGCACTGATGTGATGCAATTATAATTGTTACTATTATTAGAGCTAAATATAATCATTGCAATTATAATAAGCATTGAAATTTTGGGGTTATAACATATAGCATGGTCTGTCTCATACCTACACTCTCATTGTTCCTCCTTCAATGACTGCATGTCTGCATATGTTGTGCACATTAATGCAAGTTTGTATATATAGTCACAAAGAAATTCCAACAACTCATTTATTCTGAGACTTTTAAGTTTCTTTAAAAGTCGGTTTTCTCAGATGTCAAACATTGATAAGATAAGACAACAAATTTTCACACTATACACTGACCATTCTTGCACTAGATTAAAGCAATAAGCACTCGTCACATACTGAAAAAATAATTGGTGCTCATAGTTAAAAAATGTATAGACATAAATTCAAAACAAAAACTTTAAAACAACAAAATGCCATCAAAATAGAGAATGTATGGCTGAACACTAACATAATTCAACTAGTTGCAATGCAAAACACATCTTGCTGCCTGTTAACAGTTTTGATCACAATGATACAGCTAATGATACAGCTAATGATACAGCTAATGATACAGCTAATGATACAGCTAATGACACAGCTAATGATACAGCTAATGATACAGCTAATGATACAGCTAATGACACAACTAATGGTACAGCTAATGACACAGCTAATGACACAGCTAGTGACACAGCTGATGATACAGCTAATGACACAGCTAATGACACAACTAATGGTACAGCTAATGACACAGCTAATGACACAGCTAGTGACACAGCTGATGATACAGCTAATGACACAGCTAATGACACAGCTAATGATACAGCTAATGACACAGCTAATGATACAGCTAATGACACAGCTAATGATACAGCTAATGATGCAGCTAATGACACAGCTAATGGTACAGCTAATGACACAGCTAATGACACAGCTAATGATGCAGCTAATGACACAGCTAATGACACAGCTAATGACACAGCTATTGATACAGCTAATGATACAGCTAATGATACAGCTAATGATACAGCTATTGACACAGCTAATGATACGGCTAATGCTACAGCTAATGATACAGCTAATGATACAGCTAATGACACAGCTAATGACACAGCTAATGATACAGCTAATGACACAGCTAATGATACAGCTAATGATACAGCTAATGACACAGCTAATGATACAGCTAATGACACAGCTAATGATACAGCTAATGATGCAGCTAATGACACAGCTAATGACACAGCTAATGACACAGCTATTGATACAGCTAATGATACAGCTAATGATACAGCTAATGATACAGCTATTGACACAGCTAATGATACGGCTAATGCTACAGCTAATGATACAGCTAATGATACAGCTAATGACACAGCTAATGACACAGCTAATGATACAGCTAATGACACAGCTAATGATACAGCTAATGATACAGCTAATGACACAGCTAATGACACAGCTAATGATACAGCGAATGATACAGCGAATGATACAGCTAATGACACAGCTAATGACACAGCTAATGATATAGCTAATGATACAGCTAATGATACAGCTAATGATACAGCTAATGATGCAGCTAATGATACAGCTAATGATACAGCTAATGCTATGTAAGGGTAAACAACAGCCATACTTAGTCTAGCTTAACATTAGTTAAGTGCAACGAACAACGGTCGATGGGCAAAATCTATTTTTTTAAATCGATTAATTATATACATAATATACAAAAACAGTATTTCGAACACATAATCTGATGGCAAATATATTAATCTGAACAAATTCATTTGTTGGTAAACGTTATTCACATTAAGAACTAAAAATAGCATCAAGCACGATTCATATCACTTCAAAAAAACATCAATTGAACACAACTTACACAGCAAAAGCACTACACAACTTACACAGCTGCTACTCTCTTACTTCCCGTGCTGTAGTCAGTCTAATGGTAGGCTAAACATTTTTTATCAGCAGCAGCAGAATTCATTTCTGCACTGTAGGCCTAAGGCTGACCTTCCTATGACTCGCATTGCATCGATGTAACGAGAGTTGTGAATAGCTGCAAGAACGTGTCGATTCTTGCAAATCTTCTGACATGAACAAAGATTTTCATTGGCTGCCGATTTCTCAAAAATTCTATCTAATCTAATCTAATCTAATCTAATCTAACGACTGCATTGCTATATCACAATACATAAAACATCAATCAATCAAGTGAAAACATAGTGAACGTCATCATAATCGATGAGAGAAGCAAAGTCGAAATTGGAATGAGTGAAACGAGTGCAATGAGTCATCGTTGTCGTCGTCGTCGTCAGGACATGTGATATGTCAGCTCAGATGTCACATGACTTATGACTCCTGGCTGCTGACTAAAGCAACGGATTCATCCATCACCTGTGTATACATGTAGATTGATTCCATTGCCAGTGAATGTATCTAGCAGCAGATTGATTCCATTGCAAGTGGGGAATTGCGTCTCTTTGGCTTTCACCACTAACACAAAGGTTGAGCTCTTATTTGCATGGAAGATCTGCTGAAACTTCAATCTGGCAGCAACAAAAGATATGGAGACTTTCTTTCTGTTCTGCTCAGCAGAGACTGGATTTGCTTCTGAGTAGATATTTTAAAGAAGAGCTTCATAAACTGTGTATTTACACTACACTGAAAACGGGTAAATCGATCTTCCCTGAAGAATTCATTGTCTGCTACAGTCAACGTTGTCACAAAAAAGCATTGTAGAATAACTGGGCATTCACAACACACTCGCAGATATCAATGACTTTGCTTTAACACATCAGGTCAACTGTTCACTCTGACTTCAAGCAGTAAAAGCCAAAAAAGGACATCGTCTGCAAAATTTCACCAACTGCGAATGAAACAAATCTACACTGTGATGCATATACTGAGAATTAGACTTTTGAAGAGTTGTACCTGGAACACAAAGTGGGACGACCGTTTCCAGCCATTCGTATTCAATTACACTGATGTATAAACTCAGGCTTCCATATTTCGTCAGAAATCTTCATCTTGTCTGGAATTGTCAAGTCCTGCCAGAAAAATTGATATCAAGTTAATGTTGAAGAGATGCAAGAATTTACAACTTATACTTTGGATATGCTTCTACAGAAACCAGATGCAATATCTCCCATAGATCTTGGTCAAGCTACTAAGTCTCTATATACAACTGTCCTACTACACAACTGAATTTCAGGTAAAAGTCTGTACATTGAAAATTAACTGTCAGGTCTTGCTAAGAAAGGCAAACCATTGTTATAGAAGAACCTATCTATAGTGATCGAATGTGCTTAGCTGCACGCAATGACTGATATACATCCGTGGTGCATCAGTAAGTGGCTTCTGCTAATCCCAAACAGACTCTGGACTTTACATGGTCAGTCTGGTCGAACGTCAAAAAGAAAATCTGAGAGGAAAGAGAAATGTAGAAACCCCCCAGCGGAGTAAATGAGTCAAGGGGTGGGGGATTTCCTCCCCATATATGGGATCTAAAGTCCAAAAGACGCTGTATTAAAGCAAATGTTTGCATGCCCAACAGTGTTTACACTTATGTCATAACCAGTGGTAGACAAACAGAAACTACACTGCCCAAGTGTTTTTAGTTGGTCGGAATATGAATGCAATAGCAAATAAATCATGTCATATAATTATGATCAAACTGTAAGGAAAACGACATTTAGGTCAGTTGGCAAAGGGCAAGCATTGTACCTTAATAAGAAAGTGGGGTTTGAGAGTCTACTGATAATTAGTCATTATCCAGAATCAATGTATAAGATAATACTTTCCTCTAATGAAGCAGTGGTGGCACTACCATAGGTTGTGGCAGGTCATTTGACCCACTGCCTATTTTACTCTTGACCTGCCTTATGACCTGCCACAATTCTTGGTAATTTTTATATTCTTTACATTTACATTGAATGATAACGTTATGGTAGACCATGATATTATTCTCTATTACATCGCATTGCATTCTCTCACATCGCAATGTAATAGAAGATTATCATGGTCTACCATAGCGAATGCTGAAGATGCATCAAGAAGCGCTAAGAAACCCACCATTATACCACCGTGCCCCAAATGCTGAGGATGCATCAAAAGGAAAGTAACATCGGATTTAGAATAAACAGATTGCTGGAGCGAAAAGAAGAAAGAAGGGCCGTTTCAGTCAAGTTGCAATTCTTGAAATGTATCAAAACCACTTTTCGTAGAATTTTTAAGAACAGAATTTCTTACGTTTGTCATTGCAGAAGATTCCATCAGTCTGACAAGCGTCGAAAAGCAGGGACGATCTTTGGCATTGAAATGCCAACAACCCTGCATGATCAGATACCTAAAAGGCAACAAAAGAGAAACAATAACTGATCTTGAACACAATAGCTTTTCTGTCTTCATGGTGGTTGCCCAACCGATAGTTGCTGAATCTGAAACTGACAGCTGGTTAGTTGCCGTTTACTTACACTGTGTGATAAAAAAAATGACTAGCATTGCCCCCCTACTTTATCCAACTTCGTGACTAGCACTACCATAGAACGGACAGTAGCAGATCTATATTTGTTGCTGAGTTGATAGTAACTGTTGACCCCACCACACACTCATTTGCAATTCCTCAGCCACGCTGTGCTGGGCATAACAAATGACAGCTGCACTATGGAAAAGCTGCATGTTGAATACTGGTCTATTCATGCTCTTCGTCAAATCAAATTCATAATGGAAGAGCTACTAAGATCAGTTTCAGAGCCAAGACAGAACCAAAGAAGAAGGTCTGCTCAAGACAGTTTAAAGCCTAGAGTTAATGATTAAGATGGAAAGCATGGAATAGATGGATGTTAATTAGACTGGAGAAGAATGAGTGATGTGAGGTTACATACATCTCATCCGACGCTTCATTAGGCTTTCCCATTCGATAACCAGCTTGTAACAACGAGAAGAGATTCTGAATGGGAACTGTCGGATATGGATTCGATCCATATGTGAAGATCTCCCACAGCAACACTCCAAACGACCATCTGCTCAGAAGTCACATCAGAAAAACATCATAAGCTGAATATAATTATGTGACAGAATTATTTTCCAATTAAAATGAACAGAAAAACAAAGAACAACTTGACAAAACAAGGAACTGAGAGATAATCACAACTGAGAGGTGTTATAGAGATGTTATAGATGTCTGATGACACAGAATCAGCAGCAATAGATCTGAACATTTTTCTAAAGATAAATCAACGAAGTATAAATAATACGATCAATGAAATAGAAAGACTTGATATTTGACCATTAAAATCAGAAACAAATCACTTCAAATAGTCTACCATAAAGAAGTGGTACCAAAACAAAGCGATTTCCAGTTTCAAATTTACCTAAGTCATACTCCATGATGTATGCTATAAATAATCAATAATAATTCAAACTTAATTTGTAAAGAAGTTCAGTGACATATGAGATGTAGAAATAATGTCAGTGAATTATGCGATGTACTAACACGTCACTTTTCGTGGTAAAGACCTTTTCAACCAATGACTCAGGTGACATCCACTTTAACGGCAAACATCTCTGTAACCAAAGTTCAATATATTCACAACATTTCCCATCAAATTAGTCAGCAAATCCAAGCTGGGCATGGCTTAAATAAATCACACAGCAAAGTCTTAACGATGAATCTTGTTACACTGAAACTTATTGAATGTTAAAACAACCCAGCTACGAACAACAGCCACAACAATCTCCCCTCAGACGAGGTGAGAAAGTGAAGTCAGTGACACTTCACTACATAATTATGTAGTCAACTGTTACTTGGCTTAAGAAATCCTCCTCCTCCATGACAATCATGATACTTCCAGCACTGCTGAAAGTTTGTTCAAATTCACACAAAAACCACACATAACACATGATTCATTACCACACTGAACTGTATCGCTGAACTGTATCGTCGTACATCATGTGACTTACATGCTTTCCTGGGATGTATTGTTCTGAGGACGATGAAGTGACGTCACGTGTGAGGCCAAAGTCCGCAATTTTTGCCACAAAGTTTTCAGCGACAAGTACGTTGCGAGCTGCTACATCTCGGTGAACAATCTGTTAAGAGAACATTTCATTAATTGAAGCTTAATTGATTCACTGATCAATGATCATGATTAGAAAGAGTAACAATGTATGCATGTAATCCATGTGCAAATCTCAGCATGTCAAAGAGACTGGCTCATTCGCCAGCTAGTGCTAGGTTTTTTTAGTCAGTTGCATTGCTAGGGGTCAGAATATGAAGGGCAGTGACTAAGCACATGGTGCTATGTGCAAATCATTGGAGATCGAAGTCATTGGATGGTGAATTTGTGTGGAACCAGGATTCGAAAGCTTGAAAAGTTCAGTTCAATTTTGAGCATAATGTGGGAGGACTCAAATGGCAAGCACAGGAAAGCAAAACTGAAAGACAAAACAATGGAGAAGATTATTGCATCTGTTTTTATGAACCTTTGCACAGCAACTTTAAGAGAGCACTAAAAAGTGCCAATAAGTAAAAATAAGAGAATAACCTGAACTGAGTTCAAGAAAGCATTTGAAGGATGACTATCCAGAGGAAGAATGGATGAATACACACAAAAACACAAGGGAGTACGGATAAGTACAGAAGCAGGAACTAGAATATCTCCACAGATAGTGTTGTCATCTGATTAATATCCACCACACAGACTTCTTCATGTATTCCATGGTAGACTCAACCAACAGAATACTGCTGGCATAACATGGATGAATAATATGTACATCAACAGCAGCAGCTGTTATGATGGATATGCATTAATAATACCAATAGTAAGTTTCCTGCTTCAGTGCCACTATAGTCCTTATTACGGCAATCAAGAAGTAGCCTTCAATATCTGCTGAGTTACCTTTCGTGATGCCAAATATTCCATGCCTTTAGCCACTTGAAGAGCGAATCTCCACAGCTGATGAGCAGTTATCAACGGACAGAAACTGTTGAAGGCGATATCTGACAGCAAGAAGTCTGCTTCCTTTTCTGATATGAACGTTTCATTGGCCATGTAGCTTTTGCAAATGCGAAGGACGTTTTTCAGGCTGCCATAGGCTGCGTACTCCATGACGACAGCCAATGGCTCTGTAAACACATTTTAAAAAGAAAATTATAGAGAGAAAACTGCTGAACAAATGGAAATAAAACATTAAGCCTCACCTTAAGAAATCAGATTAATCATTAAACATAAGCTATTTTCTTCTGTGTGTCTGTACTTAAGCATACTTGATTGTCCATTATAATGGACACATGGTACCAAGACCCGTTGTCCATTTTAATGGACATCAAATATTTTTTATAAATTATAATAATCTTGCCAAAAAATCATTGTTAGTAGTCTGTTCTTAAGTAAACTAGTTAGGAAAAATCAAAAACCTTAGAAAAATTCCCGTTACAGGCGTCGGGTCTCAGGAAGTTATGCACACAGCTTGGATGAGGTGATGACAGAATAGTCTGTGTGTCATTTTCTAACCATATCCAGACTTCACACAGATTAACTCACTTTAACATATTACGGGATATTCGTAGAATCAAATCTCTTTATTTTACCTAACACTTAACACTTAAGTAGTCCTACTTTCCAGCAGATTCAACCAATGTAGCTCACTTCTGATTGGTGTCTATAGGATAAGGGTGTAAGAGTGGACCAGTAGCAATATTTTCAAGCAAATGGTGGGCCATGGTTTCAAAGTTGTATGAGCAACATGATAGGGTGATGAGCCTGTCTCCAGGAAGTTTGTGCAAAACTAAATCTTCAATGGTTCAATGGTCCATAGCATACAAACAATCAGATAAGACTCTTCAAATGTCAATTCTAATCTTCATTATAACTCATCAAAAATCTTGTTAAGCGATTCAGGAGGTTTAAAGTTTACACGACAAAATCAATTAATCATGCTTATCAAAATTAAAAGCAATTAGTTCACGGTTCTAGATTGTAAAAACCGGTTTCATATAATCACATGATGTTGTTGCCTTATCTTTTTGCAACTTGAGATAAGGACAGTTGAATGTTTGTATGTGCACTTGTTATAGCGCCCTTTCAAACTATCTACTCAGAGGCGCTCCTAAACTACAGCACGGACATTGCATCAAAGTTTCATGCCGAAGTGCTGAGCAATTGCAAGGGAAGGACTTGCCCAAGGTCCCTACGTGGCGACTTGAGGTGGATTCGAACCTGCAACTCTCAGGCTGCAAGGCAACAAACATACCCACTACACCACCGCCCCCCCAATGCGATGTAAGTGGGACAGATAAGAGTTTTACAATCTATAGAACAACTGGCGATTAATGCGAAACATCAGCAAGTGACATGAATACATCAATCAATCAATCAATCAATCAATCAATCAATCAATCAATCAATCAATCAATCAATCAGAATTTATATATAGAGCCCCTTCAAGGTACCTACTCAAAGGTGCTCCCGGGAGCGGTCAAGCGAAAAAAACCAGTCTTCAATAGTTTGTGAAATTGAGAAGAGTTTGGGAGATGTTGCATAGTCAAGGGAAGCCGCTTCCAGGTTGTTGGACCAACTACAGAGAATGAACGGCTCTGCACTGAACATGCAGGAGAAAAAAAGCAAGCAGAAAGTAGCACAGTCATTGCTTGAAAATGAAGACTGGTGACTGGCAATTGGAGGTATGCTATAAAACACTCAGAGGGGGTTATGCTGTAATTCATTATTTATAAAGTATGTTGGATACGAACCATCAACGGTGCAGCAACCAATGAACTGAATGACGTTCGGATGATGTCCAAGATGTTTCATCGTTTCCATCTCAGTAAAAATATCAGTCATTTCCTTTTCAGTGGCACCGACTGCAAGAAGATGAACAACTCCAATTAACAACAATAGACTCAAATTAAGTCACACACACACACACACGCGCGCGCGCACACACACACACCTGCCTCCTTCTCTGCCAAACCATTGTTCTTTTCTGTCAACCACAATTAATTAATCTACCTGCTTCATAGGATTTATTGTGTTTAAGTAGATTAACTTAACCCTCAGGCTACCAGGGGGGGTGGTATCCACCCCCCCCTAGGTTTTTCCCAAATCAAACTTTTTTCGTTAGGAATAGAATTTTGACGTTTTAGGTAGCTGTAGAGGATTCATTTGCACACATTTTGAGCTAAAATGTGTGATGATATACCATACCATTCAAAAGTTATACCCGATATACCCAAGGCACCAGGGGGGTGGATACCACCCCCCCTTAGATTATCGGCTGTATCTTATCCGTCGTTTAAGATGAAGAGACACAAATTATACCATTCTGTAGAGGGAATGTGGGGCTACATTGTGGTGGTCACGGAGTTGTCTTTTGACAACCGGAAGTGCTCAAAATAAATTAAAATATATATAAAGGTGTTTTATTTTTGTAAAATTTTCATGTTTTTTATATTATAACATATCCATACTTTATTTTTTAAGACAAATAAATTATGTCATTCTATAGAGGAGATTAAGGGCTATTTTTTCATACCAATTAAGTTGTATTTTGATGACCGGAAGTGCTAAAAATAAATTAAAATGTGTGAAAATGTTGATTTTTTTTCGACGCAAACCGACAATGGCATAATTTCGTGTTTTATATTGATTTTTCGATAGATAATTTTAGATATGCATGTTTTTTCCTTTTTATTGTACATAAAAAAGACTTATAACTAGTTTTTATAATTGAATATACGACTATATTAAATATAAATTATAAATATCATGTTCTACACACACAGAATCCAACATTTTACTTATGCGTAAGAACATGTTTTGTGAAGCTATGGGTGCTCATGGAAACAAATTCATAACTTCGGGGTGCATTCATATATATTAAACCTAAATATATCATTTTGTGCAGAAATGAATGCTGAATCCATTGGTGTATTGCAAGTTATGATATCTCAAACCAAACCCAAAATCCAGGGGGGGTGTTTACCACCCCCCCCCCCTTGGTAGTCAGTGTTACAAAAAAGCTTGGTAGCCCGAGGGTTAAGAGTAATTTAAGTACCTGGTAACTTAAGACCAACTAAACAGAACATTTTGAGAATCTTTAAAAATCTAGACATCTTTAATACCAATACCTCTTAGGTCTTCCTGATGCCCTACCCATGTGTCTAACTTTGTAAGTGTATATTTTCATCCACAGGAGATTAGTCTATGGAGTTGACTCCAGATGCTATCACAGTGCTTTGAGGTAAGTCAGATCCTTCTTCAAGCCACCTGCTTATGGGTTCAGGAGGAGTTGAGTTGCAGACCTCAGACTATTCAGCAGACTAGTGAGCAAGACCCACTGCCAAAAGCTATCATGCTAAATCACAGGAGGAAAGGATACACCAACCAACTTTATAACTCCATCGGTAAAGCGTGACGTTGCAAGCAAAAATATAATTATAGAGAATACTTCGCCAGAAAACTCAATTACTCATAGATTGTTCTGGTTGAGTAAACACGCTTGGATGGAAATGAGAAATAAGAGAGGGTAAAATTAAGTGTGGCCAGGACTAAAATGTACAGAAGAGCTAAGTTGTCCAATGTCCATACAAAGATCGGTTGACAGACCTTGAAGTAACCCCTGAGGAGCTCCAAAGCCTAACCCAACCCCAAAAGTAAGTATATAGAAAAATCTGCTGTGGAGCGCTTCCAACTTCAGGTTTGATGAGCACCTACCATTAGAGATCAGTTGAAGGGCCAGTAGTATGCTGTTCAGCAACTTTCTCTTCATTCAAAGCCATACTACTCATTTAACATCCTTGAAGAATTTTGCTGCAGATTCATTTGGATTTGAATGTCTTTTTATAACGCCATTTTACATCATCACGGATCCATCCACATTAATCGTCACAGTTACAACTACATCATATTATTATTATCAAAGTGTAAACAATGACCAAATTAGAAAGAATATGAGAAGAAAACTTTTTTGTACCTTTAAGCATTTTCACTGCAACAATACTCAGGTTCAAATATCCGCAAATGTCAGGCGTTCCAGTGATCTGTGCACGATAAACAATTCCAAATTCGCCTTCGCCCACAGGTTCAAACAATTTCAGACTACAAAACGACACAAACAATTGTACCAGAATAACACCATAAACATCCAAAATCTTCTTGTACTGTGAACACTTTCAAAGACCAGTGACTTGGAATCCCATTTAAAGATGGCTATGATCAATTAAAATCAAAGTTTCTAGCTGCTTATAATAATGTACAAGTGCAGGATTCCATTAACTGAACAACCATGTAATACCATTTAAGACTGCTAGCAGTTATGGTCACTAGGATTCAAACCCTCAACACTTCATTCAAAATATCCTGAGTACTGCAAGGCCTGTTTGTGGACTTTCAGCCTGTGGGGGTTATACCACCTCAAAATCCAACCTTGCTCTTTCAACATGTTTGTTTGTAAGTGTTTGTAAGTGCACTTGTTATAGCGCCCCTTCAAGTTCACTACTCAGAGGCGCTCCTACAGCATCAGAGTTTCACGCCGAAGTGCTGAGCAATTGCGAGTGAAGGACTTGCCCATAATGCCCAAGGTCCCTGCGTGGCGACTTGAGGTGGATTCGAACCTGCAACCCTTCGGCTGCAAGGCAACAAACATATCCACTAACCACTGCGCCCCACAACATGTATATGATTGTGATAATTAGCTAAGCAATGCTCAAGATATGAAGATCTGAAATAGCATTGCTCTTTAGCATAGTTCATCGTTTCATGAAAATAGATCTAACAGTCTTCATAATTGATTGAATATGTTAAACAAACATTCTATCCTTCCAAATTATGCAACAATGCTGAAGCAATGCCTATAATTACTTCTGTCTGGAGATTTCCCACTGCTTGACAATTGGTTGCAGAGAAAACCTGTGGACTGGTTCCATCCGTCTTGTTCTTATGAGCAGAAGAATCAAAGGCAGCACAATGAATAGTACAACACCAAACAGTACAGCCGCCGAATAATAGAAAATGGCGTAATTTTCTGTCTTTTCGTCTGAAACGAAATAACTTTCTGTCTTTTCGTCTAAAACTGAATAATTTTCTGTCTTTTCATCTAAAACTGAAAAACACGAATCATTTAAACAAAATGAAGTTTGGTATGCCTGAAATGTGTGTGAGAGAGAGTTGAATTCTCAATCACTCTATTCAACTCAGAGACAGCTTTGCCTCTAATGACAAGCAGTGAATGATGGATTCCAAGTAATATTATCAATATGACTAAACCCTGAAACAGTGTTTAACCAATTTCAATTGGTCTTGAATGCTTCATAGCCCTACTCCTTCACTTAACATACATCCCTACATACATGTTCGAAATCCAGTACTGGCTTCCTATCACTGTGCAATGTGTGCATCCACTAAAATCCTCTTTCTGGTCTCCAAGTGCAACTGGTTAATGCACCAAAATGCCTTTAAGACTATATGCAAAGCCCATTATAAAATCAGCATCTTCGTCTCACTCATTGGGTTCTGCTGATATTCGTCTAGATCAGTGCTCTCCAACCTTTTTAACACAGCGAGCCACCAAAGAACTTTTCTGTGAACTCAAAAGCAACAACTACATGTATGATCAAATGAAAATTGTTTAAGCTGTATAAAAATTTACTACGGAATAATCATAACGGATGCATCGTGGGAATTTGATTTTGTATTCACATTGTCAAATCACACAACAACTTACAGTCATTAGTTGGCTCACAATTTATTTTTCCTCATTTTCACAAAATTTTTGACAAATTTCCATTAGCTTAGGCAAGCCACTTAAAATCAGTTCGCGGCCGCAGGTTGGACAGCGCTGGTCTAGATCTTTTGTTTCCAGGAACAGGACTGTTCTTGCCCAACATCAGGCATTTGCCATGGCTGTTTCTTCCACTTGGAATGGCTTTTCTCCATCATTAAGGGATTTATAAACTAATGAATTAGTCTTTTACCGCATTTTAGCTTTTACCACATTTACCACATAATTTGACCACATCAGAACCTCATTCTTTACAGGCATTTCTCCCCCCCACCCCCACCAGAGTTTCCATGCAGAGAACGCCTCTAAATATAGATTATTATAGGAATATAGGTGATACATAAATCTGCATATAATTATGATACTCTATGCATCACCGTATTAAATTGTCCTATGCCATCTGGAGAAAACAAAATATAAGAGAATTTAAATCTTGAAAATACCTTTAAAACTAAACGTGCAATCATCTGAATCTCTTTTCCACACAAAGATAACAACTCATCGCAACTTTCCATAATGTGTTTAAAAAAATATACAACTGCCGACTGCTGCTGTTAGCGCTGTATATTGTCTGTCAAAATATGCCTACTGAATTCCACTGCCCACACTTTCTGGGCTTCTCATTTCCCTCGACAAAAATAACGTTTCGAATGTTATGCTTCAGTTGCACTAAAATTATATTACGATATTCCATCAAAGCTTCTAACATAAGCAGGAAAACCCGAACAACTAACTGTCAAGCAATTAAAAAAGCATTGAGAAAGCCTAATAATTTTATGTAGTATTCAATTTAAAGTGAATGAGTGATGAGATGACCTAATACCTGGATCAGAAACGAAGATCCACGCCATGCGTCTGTTCCAACCGAACTCATTGACAGCAATGCATGCATACTGACCAGAATCATTGCGCTCAACATAGTGGATGATGAGATGTGTTGCATTCACGATTTGCTTATCATTCGTCTATTCATTGGAAAACAAGTCAAAATTACATGAAACCTCAACACATGTTTTCACAAAGAATCTTGCGACTGCTCCAATTATAGCATATTGCCCAAAGATAATGCCACTAGTATAATAGACCATGTAAATTATGAGCTAAACACTGTTAGATAAATCATTCATTCATTCATTTATTTCAGACATTTGCATAGCGCTTCTTCAAGAGAAGCTACTCAGAAGCGCTCCCGACCCAACCACGGCTAAAGAGAACAGTCTTAAGAGCAGAGTAGAAGGTAGTCTCAAAGACTCTTAGGCATTAGATGTTGTTCCACAGAAAGCCCATTCCAGGTTGCAGAGCCAACAACAGAAAAGGCACAGGGCAATAGAAGTGCTGACCGAGGAACATGAAGCTCAGACTGTTTAGAAGAGCGGAGAGAGCCACGCGCTGGACGCTTAGCGGCTTAGGGTGGGGCAACAGAGCTCCTGCAAATAGACAGGGGCCACACCCGCATGACAGCGCCAAACCAAGGAAGATATCCGGTAAGTGACCCTTTGTGAGAAAGGGAGCCAGTGCTCAGAAATCAATAGTCAGTGGAATGTTTATAAGTGCTGGTCAAAACAGAAATCTGGTCTTATACAAGTTGAAAGAAATTTCTTAATGCTGCTTAATTAGAAACAATCAGATATATCTATATAAGATCAGATTTAATCAGTGGAAGCACCAGAATAGAAGCAGAACTGTGAAAAGAAATTACTCGCAACGTGTCGTCAGCACAATTTTAACCAAAGTAATGGTGAGATTCTAAGCAATCCTTGAATCAGCAACTAGTTACAAGAAATAATCTGAAACAATTCAGCATATTATAAAGACTTAGAGGGGCAACAGTCAAATGAATCAGACATGATAACATTTCTCTTTGCTTAACAACTCAACTTTAAACTGAAAACAGTTCAAAAGTTCTGCTCAATAAACCATTCATTTTTCCTTTCTCTATAATTACAGCAAAATAAACCAGACAGGCTTGCCTTTAGTTCTTTGAAAGACTCAGCTGTGTTGTTCTCTGCTGTGTTATGGTCATTGTTGAAGACCTTCATCCAATAAACCATGTAATTGATGTCACTTAATGAACGACAAAGAAGAGTAACATTGCTGCCCACTGTCACTGTCTGATTTGGCATGGGTCCATCAAAGACTGGCTTCCCAAAGTACCTCACTACGAAGAAATCATAAGAATTTCATCAATCTGTGGTAGAATCAACAGTTTTTGCAAGAAATAAAGCAGTGAAGCAAGCTGTAATAAATCGCAATTATATTGTAAGAAATCATCACAAAACACATAGATGTAAAAAACGATGGAAACAGAATAAAAAACGGTAAAAAATGACGTTTTTTTCGAAAAAATAAAAAACGACAAAAAAACGATAAAAAACGGAAACGGAAAATAATTTGACTTTGTACATCTAAAACCGCATTTTTAAACTTGAAAACCTTGATTAGGAACCTACTACACGCAAGCTATCTCTTAAATGATGATGTTAAACGATTAAATAATGACTTTAGTTAGCTGAATTCTTGAGAGTTGGCGGAAAATATAAGGAATATCAGAAAAAATTTAAATTGAGGAAAATAATAACAGAAAATAAATGAATAAATAAAGTTAAAGAAAAAATAAAAAACGATAAAAAAAACGATGGGAAAAATAAAAAACGATAAAAACGACGATTTTTGGGAGAGAATAAAAAACGGAAAAAAAACACCTTTTTTACAACTATGCTTTAAATGATCATACAATTATTATGATTATCACCATTGCTATTACTAATTAAGTTCTAGTTAAGTATTAAGTGTGCTATGAAAACATTCATGAATAACAATTAAGGAAGAGGATAGTATAGGCTAACTGTCCTCAGTGGCTCATGAATGATTACATCAACAGAATTGAGTGTGTGTGCAATAAACAAATTCATTCAGAAGTGCATTAGTTAAACTTGGAAGCAAGCAAGTACGTGAGTAAGTAAGTGGTTTTCAAATGCTTGCAGAAAAGGTGCAAAGAAAGACAAAAAGTTCATTATGGAGACTATTAGGAAATTTATTCCAGAAAGGCCATAGCAAAGCTTCTATGCAGCACTGTGGAAGATCGAGCCATAGGGACAACCAGGTCACCATGCGTAGCAGAGTGAAGGAATCTACGGCAAGGAATGGATAGCACAGGTACCGTACACAAAATTCCATAAAATAGATCGGAGTTTGGCCTGCTAGGCAATTACGCATGAGCATTAGAATCAGTACGTTTTTGCATATGCAACCAGCGTAGTTCTTCCTGTATAAAACTTGATGCATGCCCAAACTTTGGTATGCCGCCAAAAACCAAAGACTGGCTGCACCCCGAAAGAAAAGCCCGCAATCACATCAGTAGGTGGCCAACGACACCAAACGACGTTTCAAAGCGCTCTAGAAGAACGTCATGGTCGATGGTGTCAAAGGCCGCACTCACGTCAAATAAAGCAAGGAGTGTTACATGCCTCAACAGCAGCATACATGTCAACTAAAATGCGTGTTAAAACAGATTCAGTGGAATTAAATTTCTGAAGCCTGACTGTTGCTTGGGCAGAAGGGAATTTGCTTCAAGGTGACTAATAAGCTGCAATGATACATATTTCTCGACTATCTTTGACAAGAAAGATAGATTAATTAGCAGGGTTGAAAGTGGTTTGGAAAAGTTGCCGGGTCTGACTTTGGCGGATGAGCACGCCTTTGACCCATAAATTTTTCTGACGACGTTTTTTTTAGTCATTTGCCCAAAATTATCGAAAATCCTACCATTTTTACCTAGTTTTGTCACCTGGCGACCTTTTTAGCGACCCTGCTGAGACCCGGCAACAGCAGGTCTCGAAAATCGATGCCGGGTCGCAGACCCAGACCGACCCGGCTCACATTCAGCCCTGTTAATTAGAAATCGGTCGATATTTACAGTTCTCCCACAAATCCTAGAACTGTATTGTGAACTGTAGCCATCATGTTCTAGCATGCACCATTGCCAACCATTTTGGGACTGTTGACTAGAAACAGGTAGCAATCCTTTGTTTTAGCTTAAGACTGATCTTTTTCAAACCGATTAGTTCAGTATCACCAAACTTATAATTTTACTACAAACATTTTTTAATGCAATCAAGGTCACACAGATATGAAAAGCTGAGGAAATCAATTTAGATTAGATTAATGAAAAAAATAATTCCTCACCTCATAAATTTCAGTCAAAGTAAGCCTACAACATGTAGGTTGACCAGAGGATTATTATTCTGTGAGAAAAGAGTCACATGATTTATGCCAGTTGAGTCAATGAGATTGGCCTACTAACGTCTGAACCTATTCCCACCAAATGTTAGCAAAGCATTGTCTCATTCCCGAATAAAACATTCAGCTGAGTTTTCATGTGAGCAGAACACATAAACAAAGGAAATGTTCAGTAACTAACCTATCACTTTGACAGAAAAGTCTTGTTGGATATGTCCACATCTGTTCGTCACAATGCATGTATAATTTCCTTCATCGAACGGAGCCTGAGACTCGCTCACCTCAAGCGTAAAGCCTTTTCTTGTTATCTGAAATAAAAATTGTCATTGAATGTCCAGCAGAACATCATCTCAACTTTGCATTTATAATTAAATTGTTACAAGTTTAAAAGGATCATCATTTAGTCATTTTCATATGTATGACTTGTATGTCTGTACATGTATGTAATAATAATTTCACTTTATTCAACAATCTGGTTGACAGAACACACCCGGTTACAGTGTACAATAGTGTGGTCCACAAAGCTATGGGAAAAATAAAGTTTGAAAAATTCGTAACGGTACCCTTTTATTCTGTTATGTATCATGTGTCAATGATTCCTACCAAATTTTTATTGAAATTGCTCAAAGTTTAGAGGTCGTGCGACAAGGTGAGATATATTACAGCACCCAGACTGTACATTACGTCAACATTCGTTTGTGATTTAGTGATAAAGGTTGTCATACACATTACACACACACGCATTGCTTACTTCAGTCTGTAGAGAGAAGCTGATGTTATTATTCTTTTAATTAAATACTATTTACAATAAGGGTATGCATGGCCTTTCGGTCATTTTTTAAATAATAACAGGAGAGAAATAAATTTAGGATGTACCTGTTGCTAAGTTGATAGTAATGCTTTCGATGGATGGGAAGATCCCTCCTGGTAATACTGCAAAGCAGCTATTTGATAGATTGCCAGTATGCTGCTGGTATGGACGAAGACTTATGGGGATGGTTCACCAATGTTTGTGCTGGGGGACCTTCCCCCCCCCCCACCACAAACACATGCTCATATCTCCCAACAGTTCAGAAATATACCAACAATCGAAAACCCCATGTTCAGCATATGGCTGCAATTGCTATAATTTTTATAAATTATTTTATGACTAAATTATTAACTTTATATCAGCAATCAGTAGATTTATATGCCACTCAATCTCTTATGCGGTCTACAATGATCAGTTAATTTTAAAAATCAAAATTCTAAAAGAGTCCTTGTCCATGTACTTTAAATGCTGTCATTTGCTTATTCTTCGGCATGGTGAAAAGTCAGGAGCATTGCGCGACCACTAAATATCAATCAATCAGGCTGAAATTTTACACTTATTCACCAATAAGGCAAGGTAACAGAATGAGAGGGTACCATCAAAGAAATTTGAGGAAGAAAAAATTGTGGACCACACTAGTGTACAATTATGCAGTTGAAACAATTCACAAGAATGCCAATCACAGAATACACAAATCTTAACTATCCTAACTTCATCAATGCATAAAATTATACATGATATAATTTTCACAGTACAAAGCATTCAAGCATCCAACATGTACGTTAGAGTGTTCAGCTTTCCTATGGTCAAAAAATAATTTCAACTAATCACCTCGCATACCCTCTGGATTTGTGACATTTGGTGTCATGAACCACTCAGTGAAATTTTATGACTCTGGGACCATGTTAAGTGACCCCTCAGAGCTAGTGAAGTTTTCAAAAAGTGCGATTTTTCTTAAAATAAAAAAAATCACAAATTTATTGCATTGTATCATTTACTGCCACACAATAGGTTACAGGCTACAGTAAACATACAAGTCATTGTATTGTATCATGTCTATACATTTATATAGCACCTTTCACAGTGCACACCGATCAGAGGCGCTCCCAGTGCATTAGACCAAGAGAGTAGCAAGTGGCTTTAAGACAATTAAAAGAGGCACTTCGGTCACCAGTTTATAAGGAGAAAGCGTTGAAGGAGGAAACTGGTTCCACAGTGCAGGCCATTGAGAGCAAAGGCCCAAGTTTTAACAATGGTGGTCCTACAGCTCGTGGGATGAGGAGATCATGCCAGTCAAAAGAGCGGAGCGGGCGAAGAGAAGTGACAGAGGAAAAAACTGAAAACTGGTTTCGGATGAGGCAAGTAAATTAGTGCCAGAAACCTTGAGTGGAGTCAGAGCAATAAGGGAAGCCAATGAAGATGGTCAAACATAAAAGTGTGTTCCATGCAGTAATGTGAAACAATACAAGGTAGTTGCGTTTATTTTCCGATATCAAAATAATGTCTAACTGTGACTGAAGAGTGAAAATCTGCCGCGTAGCAGTAGGCTATCGATGGTGTTCAGCCACTTGGAAGATGAGCTGACGTTGCAGCTCATCATATGTGAGGACCAAGTTAAAATTAGGCCTAGATGCTAACTTTGCTGCATGCCCACCAAAGTCATTAGGCCTAATAACAGAAAGTGCATGCAGCAACGGTGTTCTTGGAATGTCACTGTCGCTAACCTTCTCGTCTAATGCACATTTTGAGATCATAAGAGAGAAAATCTTGACCGACTTTGGGGTAGCAAATAGATGCATCGATTGCTGTGTCATGAACTCTGATAAAGTTTTATACTGAAATGACCTGAAGGTTTTTGGATCAACGATCCTTAAATCAGTTTTCATCTGTGGCTTGTGTAATGCGGAAACTGTTTCTTCTCGTCAGCTAAGACCATGTCAGAAAAAATGACAGTCCTGCCAATTCTTCGCTGACATAATAGTCTATATACCAGAGAAACCTTTTCATTTTGTGAAAGGCTACATCTGAAGTTTGGCTCTCAATGCTATGAAATTGTTCCATGTTGTATAGCATTCATATAATTATTGTAAAGAGCATCCAAGGTGATGGGTGCAGTGAACCATGTCTCAACATACAGAGCGACATTCATTGGAAAAGATGTATCTTCAAGCACTATTAAATGCCCTTTGATATGCACCATTTAGACTGAATTGGATGCTGTCAACATCACCAACATGGATCACCTCACATAAAGCTGAACTACAACTTGGTGGTTCTGCTCTTGCCATACTTTCTCACTGTAATCCAGAGAACAGCCTTTTGTTTCCTTACAAAAAGAAACAAATTTGTTACTGTCAGTGAGAGGTAACTGACGTCTGAACTTGGCCAAAACTGCAATTCGAAGCCCATTGAAGATAAAGAGTAAATCAGAAACCGCATGCTGCATTTAATTCAGACCTGTTATGTCTGCAAACAAGAATAACAGGTGTTTGTCAAAGACCTTTTGAGCAACACCTTTTGTGCCACTGTGAACTCCTGTGTTACCACTGATTGTGTCAAACAAGCCAACCATTCTGATACCCCTTTGCTCATCTCTTAGTATTTCAGCAATTTTATTCCACAGTAGGAAAGCAGTTTCAGAGCCAGGCAGTTTGGAATGGTTAGAAGCTTTTTTCAATTCCTAAGCCAGACACAACCACCACCATGCGATCAGCATTAGCACTCTCATCACCTGGCAGCAGCTTACCATCAAAATGCACAAGGGTTGCCTCAGGGCAGAATTCATCCATAATGCCTTGCTCAATGGAGGAGCTGGTCTCTGAGCCTCATACAGAAGTTGTGTACAGAATAGGATCATTGACATTGATAGGCCTACCCACTACCTTTTGGCCGGGGCTACTTTGGGCATTGCCTGATGTGTGATGTCTTCTGTCCAAGTTACCCAATAAATAGCGTCATCAATCAGCATTGAATATAAATCATAGATAATGCCTAGGCCTACTATAACAATAAATAAATAATATAAGGAAATAAAGTAAGATAAGTATTCATGGAATAACAGTAACATGGAGTAGAAAAACTGAGAAATAGCAGAGAACTATTTTCTAAAGAATAACAGAATTTTTCACAAATATCGCTTTTCTTCGCACTATTTGAAGAAGTTACACCCTGTTGAGGGGTCATTTGCCATTGAGATATGGATGTAGAATTTTGGTAGGTTAATTGTGTGCATAAATGTCACATTTTAAGACCCTATGCATGTCATTCATGCAAAATTATTTTTTTCTGAACAGTCTAATGTACGTACATTTCCTTTCGAACGTTTTGTGAAATCTACGCCATTTTTCAGCCATTTTATAGTGGGCTTTGGTTTTCCGTCAGCCGGACATCTCAGCCGAAAGGTTTCGTTAGAAATCACAGTGAAATGCGTTGCAATCTCGTCCATATTATCTCTCCACTTAGGTCGACAGTCATTGCCACCTGGAAAACAGTCAGAAGCGATATGCAATTATTTCTATGCAACTCGTAAAGCGTAGTATTTCTCCTAACATCACGGCCTTATTCCTTCCTTCATCGTTTCCCTTCTCCAACACACAACACTCTTTCCCAAACTATTCGTAACTTCACACAACTGAATGGCGTCCTTATCCATGCAGCAGTCTCAATATCCAACTTTTTTATTTTTATTTTGACTGTCTCAATTTACCAGGTTGCAGTTTGCCAACCTATTTTAGCACAATAAATGAATTTATATATATATATATATATATATATATATATATATATTCATTCATTCATTCTATGGATTTATATAGCGCCCCTTCAAGAAAGCTACTCAGAGGTGCTCCCAGCCCAAGCCATGACAAAATAATAAGACTTGAGAGATTTATGAAACAAGGTTTGACTGGTCAGATGCAATAAATGCAGATTTGAAGGAATGTCATTCCAGATAGTTGGCCCTGCAACCGAGAAAGTTCAGCGTTGTCTGGCAGTCACACAAGCTCATGGTGCTAGGAGTTGCCCCTTCATAGCAGAGCGAAGAGCCCGACTTGCTTCAACATGCGAGACTGGTAAGACGGAGAGGACAGCCAGAGAAAGGAAAGAGAGGTGAGGGGAGGAACCGGGCAACAGGTTCGAAGTGGAAAGGGAGGGAGGGCGCAGAATAGGAGAGGAAGGGAGGAGAGAGGAATGGAAGACCCCTCTTCATAAAGAAATGGCATAACGTTGCCTGAGAATTATCTTCGCATATCTCCACTTTTGAGAATTCCCAGATAATCGGGGTTGAAGTTTTGGTAATATTTTATGGGGAAAAAATTTAAGCCAATAAACATCATGCACAAACATCACATTAAAACATCAACATCATAAACAGTCGTGCTAGTGAATCGTAAACAATTCATTTAAAGATATTAACTTTTAAAATTGTTGTAAAATTGTTTCTGAGACATTTGTGAATTTAAAAATAAAATTAAATCTATTGCAAGTGATCCTCAGGAAAAAATATGAGGTGATAAAAGAAAGTATTACACAATAATTAGCGAGTGTGTTCGTTTCAATCTTCGCGAATTTAATACCAATTTTTTAAGAAAAAGCGTTTTTATTCCCTGGACATACGACAGTTACGACACTACAATACAAGTTACAACGAAGTGGACAGTGTAGTTATGTCGTATCTTCTTATCATCCAATCAGCGACGAGCTGCATCTGGACTTCTAAACCCTGAATGCAGTACTGGAGATGCAGCAAAAACAACTTGGGCATACGACAAAATAATCTTGAAAATGGACATAATTAGTTTTCATTGAATATCTTTAAAACAACATTTTGCATCACCTAGCGATTAGAACCGAAGAAAGATAATCAAACATTTGCTACAAATCAACTCTAAACTCGATTTTGAAAAAAGGGAGACACGACAAAATAATTCTCAGGCGACGATAAAGAGAAATGGTATTGTTATTTGTAGAGGTGAAATGGTGTCTTAATTTTTAGCATTAACTGCGTTAACTACCGCATAAAAATTCAAAAATCCATAGCTTGAAATTTAAAGTGAATTGTGAGCTGAAAATAGCTGCATTGACCTAAAAATCCGCACGAAAGCGTTTTATAAAATGATTCGTAATGCTTGAGCATATCCATTCGAGAGCTTTTAGTCAAACGAACATGCAGACATGTACAAAATTGTACATACAAACAAACAGAAGGACAAACTTCCAGACTTATAGAATACATCATAATATATTAAGTTATAAATAAAACATGAAATGCTCAAAACTATAAATTTTAATGTTAGATTAAAATGAACTTATTTACCGCTTTCATTTTTCAATTTTGGGACATCTTTTGTGATTGTAGTAGAGTCGAGATTTCTCGATGGTTGTCTTGATGTCATTATCAAGTTGTTCTCTTCCACTCCATACGATGATGGAGCACAGACCCATGCCATCAGAATGACATGAAGCAAACACCAAGGCAGACCAGAGCAAGATTTTAACAATGCCATGTCTTCATAGAGTCATATCTAGACACAGCATAACAGAGAAAATATTAGACCACAAGCAGAAGCAACACAATTTTACGACTTCAAAACCTACAGGTCCAACATAAACAGATTTAAACACCACATTCTATCATTTAAACACCACATTCTATCATTTAAACACCCCATTCTATCATTTAAACACCCCATTCTATCATTTAAACACCCCATTCTATCATTTAAACAGAGCTTATCCAGAAACACTTTAATGATGAGTGTAAATTATAATATATAAGCTAAGCATAGTAGGGAAAGCAATATTATCTCTTCATTAAGGATCAAACATATATTTATGAATTTAATATTAAGGAAATACTGTAAAAGAAAATGTCATGATGTCAAAATATGCACCATGTTCGACATAATTATAGTCCTTCTTATAAGCTGCATGGCAATGGGACATTAGGCTATGTGCAGGAGAATGCACCACAAAGCACCTGCTCCTCAGTGGCCTTTGGATTCAAGCCTTCACTTCCCTATATTTACTCAGCCATCAATCAACATCTTAGCTCCATTATTCTGAAATCAAAACCTGAGTTTTGAATGGCTCAAGTGTTTTATCAAAGACATCTCAAGCAGGGCTGGCAGTTTGGGTGGAGCAGGGCACTCAAAGGGAATGTGGAGGGAGGCACTGAGTAAGCGCCACACCTGAGAGACGAAGGATCTTTATCCCACCTGAATTATTTATCTAATTGAAATTTCAGTTTGAGTTCACAAACACTTGAGCAAGGTATATCATACAATGTGTAAGTATAAATGTGGGCTGTCAGGATGAGTAAGAGCGGAACCAAGGCTTGAGGACAATTTATTATTTGAAGAGTTTTGAGGGAAACAACCGGATGTGGCACTTGAACTGAGCAAATATTCTTAAGCCGCTTTTACACTACAGGTGTGTGTGATGCAAAATTGCACGCATGAAACTACAATGTAGAGGCAAACTGTCTTTGTATGCACACTGCTGGAATTCAATGGGACAACTTACACTAAGTCCAAAATTTATATATACCCAGCTTATACAAAAACACCAAAGTTCTGTCCATTACAAAATGCCCAGCTTAGACTTCTAACCACAGCTAATTCCGCATTTTGTTCTATTCAGTCAAACATTCTCTGCAGAAGATCTTTATTTCTGGCTTAAAGGCATTGCAACAAGTTGTACCAGTTCTGTACTTCTTTATGTCTCGAGTCACATAATTATATACATACATACATATATATATATATAATTTTATATATAATTTGTTTTCATTTTATTGTCACTCTTTAAATTTGCTGTCTTCTTCATTTCCCATGAATGTGAATTCTTCTCTACTAAAAGATTCAACTGTCGAATTTTAAAAGAAAGTGCAAAGACGAGCTGCAAAAATGATTTGGGGTTACAAGGATTTGAGCTGAGAAGAAAGGTTGAAGAGGTGTGGGATAACAACTTTGGAGAGAAGGAGGAACAGGGGAGACCTTATGAAACCTAAAAGATTGTTACTGGAAAATAGGCAGAGCAGAGGGAGAGATTTTTTAACTAAACAAGGCAACTTGGGGACATTGAATTGTGTAAATTATTTAAGGAGCAGAAAGGAACAATGGGGAAGAAATAAATCAGTGCAAGAGTTGTAGACTAGTGGAAAGACCTTAGATGCAATGTCTCAGTGGATACTATCACAACTTTGAAGATGGGAAGCTAGGAGAACGACATTGAGCTTTGCAGGTAAACTTGCATCAATTGGTTCAAACATAAACGAGGCCAACAGGTCTTCTCAACCACTTGAAACCAGTGTAAGAATTGTGAAAAATAACTGGGGGGTTGGACAATGATCCACTTGGAATTTGGGTGTGAAAACATACTTTAACACAGGGCTCTAAGAAAGACTGAGGGGGGGTTGAAACCCCCCAACCCCCGGCAATTCTCACCCTGCTTGAAACCTTCATTACCTTATACAATGCGATTTATGCAGCCTTCACATCTTCTCCATCAATAAGCTACAGTCAGTTTCAAACGCTGCTGATCGGAGGCATCATTCAAATGCTTCGCCTGCAAGTGATGAATGGACTATTGAATGGACTTCCACCATCAGTTCGATCCACCTTTCTCTCTGGTAGACTGTGGTAGTCTTTCCTCGTCTTTCTCTTGCCTCAATTTCTGCCTTTTCTCTCGGGGAGTACTTATGAAAGACTTTTGCTGAGAGAAGTGCTTTATAAATGGCCATATACAATACAATATAACAGAATCATACAATAGTTATGGGCATAGATCAATTTATGTGGGAGGAACTTACCCATGCAACAGTGCATTTAGTGTTAAGATCTTGATGCTAATGAGTAGTTGCCTGGCACATTGTGCTCCATCCTACCTCAAGGATATTTGCTTTCAGTAACTTTCTTCCCCAGTAGCAGATTTCTACGCTCTGCAATGCATGAGGACTCACTTGGTTATTCTTCCAGCACATACTTCCACAGTCAAGCGTTGAAGTTTCTGCTCTGGTCGGCCCACTCTTCTGGAAACTAACTGCCTAACAACCTGAACTAATCACCCTTTCTCTACCTGTTTCCTGCAAACGCTTTAAGACCATTTTGTTCAATCATAGCATTGAGTTAGGCGTTAGGTTGGAGTGCCTCTGAGTTGGAGTATCTCTGTAGTGGAGCTATATAAATGTGCAGTTACCATTACCATTACCAACTAAGACCACTGACTACAGCTCCACCATAATTCAGAATTGTTGCTATTTGGTCATCCTTGAAAAGGTCTGTATCCAATAATATAGTGACCACTGACTGAGAATTTGGACACATGGCAGTTTGAAAAACTTCAATCTACATTTTAATCCAAGTGCTATGAAATCATCATCATCATGTGACCACACTTCACAATACTACAAACCATCTGGTCAATTGCTGGAACAGAAGCGGCAAACGAAATAAATATTCTAGGTGTAGTACACTACATAGATTAGAGCAGAAGGTAGTTCTCCACTGCTGGACATTCTAAGGTCATGTACTGTAAGCCATTACAAAGATCAGTTCCCCAAACATTCAGTGAGGAGTTCTGCGTGGTTGCTTTCAGTGCAACTTGCAAGCCACAGAATCTGTGATAGAAGTGCTGACTACATTTTTGCATCATGTAGGCTTATCTGGTTTTTCAACCTGTTCTCTTGTTCACGATGCTCATTGACATGTTGAGGAAGTCAGAGGAACGAGGATAATAATTATAAAGTAGCAAATTTTTTAATGTTAATATGTAGGTCTATAACTTTAGTCATAATTTATTTGTTTATTTATTTATTTTCTCCTGAACCAAACAAACATTATACAATTATGACATAATGGTTAAGAAGGGGAAACCCAGAAGGGATGGACAATCCCGCTAATAGGGCATCCAATAATCATGTAAAATATATTTTTTCAAACATAATAACACACGACAGGACATTCAAATGCAGGAATACAAAGATAATTAGGTTGAGAAAAAATTAATTTGCAATTGACAAATAGAGTACATTCACTACAATGCAGCTCTAAATCAGCATGAGAGCACAAGAAATAACCATACTCCATGCACTCTTTGAACTGGATGGTACTCTATTCCCCACTAAACACTAAATGCACTATTCCCCACTCTGATTTGCCAACTAGGAACAAAAGGAATTTCATCACAAAGGTTTTATGCAAGCGCATGCACTAGATCTCCACACTTCGTAGGAAATAGCCGAAACAAACATATGGAAAAGAGCGAACTTTCAGTAATCTCAAAGTCCAGCATATTCTGCAGACTGGTGACATTGATGCATGTCACAAATAACAAGAAGCACAAGCTGCTCAACTCAATGAAGAAGTCTGAAGAAGAGATGATGCTAATCAAACGAGTGATGAGAGTCGACTCACCGCTTCGGATATGATATGACGAGTGTCACCTATGAAGAATATGGATGTGGTCTTACAGGAGGATCTCATTGCCTCATCCCACGTTGAAGAGATCTTGGGAGGACGATGCTCTGGCTAGCTTCATGCGGTGCATGGTCTTAGAGCACACAGAATACTGGAAAGTGCGCTCCATGTAGTTGCCGTAACCGTCTCCACGCCACCTCCGAGTATAGTGGGGCTACAATTCCACTGCTGCCGATTGGGTCAGAATCGAGAGGTCCCTGGCTTCAATGAAAAGGGTTTCCTATGATCCTATCCATTGCTTTGCCAGCGGTCGAGGAGAGGGTGAAGAAGGCTGAGGACCGTTTGTTTCTGGCGGTCAACTTGTGAGACTTAGATACATGTACTATGTGAAATAATTATACCCTTGTCAGTATAGAAACTAGACTGGACGTCAGCATACAAACTCAGATCGTGACCACATGATTTTGATTTGCCGAGAAAGGATAACATAAATTTTATAACCAGGGTTTTATGCAAGCACATAAACTAGTTCTCTGCCCTTTGCAATAAGAGAACCATATCGGGCAAACTCAAACTTTTTCTATTGCGTAACAGTGTAGAGTGTAGGCCTACCTGCAGTTGAAGTATGTCAGTCCGTTTATTGAATAAACGGAATTATTATTATTAACCCTTTTAATACCACACCTGACTTCAAGGCCCTGTATAAAATGCACCTTTGGTCTTAGTCTTACAACAAAAAACAATGTTGCAGGATTTAGAGTGGTTAAGGTGCAGAATACATTTAAAAGCTGATGCACAAATATATATGATCTCATAGTGCATAGTTGGTGAAGATATTAGAAGCTAAGATGACAAGGAGGATATAGATTTACACTAAGCTGGACACCGCCATGCAGTGCTTAATCTAGGCATATCTAGGGAAAAATTTCACCCCAGAATTTGCTTATCCGAAACAAAATATATCAAATGAATTGTTATAATATACCATGATATTATTTAGTGTCATATGACACAATGATGTTCCTTCACTATACAATCATATCATAATAATGAGTATAATTTACGATTAATATTTGAACAAATATTATTTTTACAACTAAATGGCTTCTCTCCAGTCTTGCCTTTCAAATCTCAAAATATTTTGTTCCTTGAACACTTAGTAAAACTTTCAAGTTCTGTTGTTGAGTCCTTCAAGCATGGTTTGTGTACCAATTGTAGCAATCTCTGCCAATTGTGTCCGGACAGCAATTCGGGAACACCTTGAGCAACAAGGATAAGCTGATTCCAGTGTAACAAAGTATATATGTAATAATATTCCCATCTACATTAGGCTTATAAATAATATACTGCCCTATTCCTTATAGTCCAGCAGTAGCAGCAGCAGCCAAACTCATTTGCTGAACTGGATGAATAAAGAAATTAATTATTAGTGAAATCCTCTGAGACTGTTAGTTGGTGGCCTGGTGGGATCTGGAACGGCCTACACTTGATCCAATTATTGGAATTATAATTATATTCATTGGAATCTTAAATGACTCTTATCATCACTGAAATACCGTAATAAAATAATTTTGTTGACATGACAGGCTCAACATGCATGGTAATTTGGGCTCTCCAGTTCTTATTAAGGGCTGACTTCCAATGACAGCCATTGACACCTCAATGATTTCTTGGTAGTTATCTCTGAAGCTGACTTTATTTTCAGCAGACTACTTGAGAAAACCGAATGCTCTATCATGGGAAGCTTCAGTTACGGATATGACTTCTAGTACTTAGTTGTCACGTGTCATACCATCCCACACAGCTTTAAATCTCTAAAAGATAGGATTATAATTATTTTGAATTAGATGGACCAAAACACCAGGTGAAGATTTCTTGGCTAAAATCAGTCCCATCACAATGACAACAGCCGGTCAGCCACAGGAACTTTTAACCTATCCTGTCTTCCTGAAAAACGTACACTCCGTTAAAACGCCAGGTGTTGACATGTGCTGTATCACAGATCAAGGTTTGGGCATTATCAGTGAGTCTCAATATCTTCAGAAGACAATGAATGACTTTGGATTTAAATTGTATCCTGTCAGAAAAGAAAATATGGGCACACCAAAGAGTTTATCCACACAATCACCCGAAACTAGCACTGACAGTCGAGCAACACTTCCAGTGCACTGCAAGTGGATAAATAATCTGGTAGAAATTCAGAAATGATGTTAACCTACAGCTTAATTAAGCATGCTCCATTGCTCTACCCTGGCTTCTTAAGCATTCCGTGTGAATGGCATTCCGTGAAAGTGGCCAGACAAAAGGATTGCACACAAGCGCTGCAGTACAGGTAATTGTGACCATCAATCTCAATTCTTCATGATGAGAACATCAGAAGCCTCATTTCCACAAAATACACTTGTCACTTGATGGCCAAAAAGCTGTCAAGTCTTGACTGTTTAAGTATGAAAGCACAACAGAAACTATTTCAAGCTCATCTGCACGACAAAGGTGGAGGGTTTTGTTCAAGCTATAAGGCGTCAATATTTCTAGCTAATACAGCTACATGGTAATATTTCGATGTCGTTGAGCACCGCCTTCTAGTTGAGATAGGAAGTTGAAATTTTGTTTCAATAGTACTATTGACAGGTCTAACAAACGCAGGGAGTGCCCTGGTATCTAGCTTGAAATTTATTTTTTTGAACCACACTCATAGGCGGAGACCTGGTCCGAGCTTTGGGGGGGGACGGACGAGCGGCCGAAGGACGATCGCTTAATTAAGCGCGAAGCCTAAAAAAAGGTGTTTTTGACGACTAAAAAAGGTGTCCAGACATTTTGACGACTAATTAGAGGCGCTTTATAACTGTTTTTACACAATGCAATTTTTACAATACAATAATAAAAGAGTTCAGAAATTTTGAAATATAAAAAAAAGTCTTTAGAATTTTTTCGGACTAAAAAAGGTGTTCAGAAATTTTGACGACTAGTAAACAGTCTTCGTCGCCACCGACCGCGCGGAGTGGAGAAGTCCTGTCGCACGATGTTCCGAAAGGAATGAAAGGAACTGAGAGAGAGCGAAAAAGTCTTCATAAACTTTGACGACTAAAAAGAGTGTCTTAAGAAATTTTGACGACTTAAAAAAGGTGTGTGCAGATATGTTGACAGCTTTAAAAGTGAGTTCAAAAATTTTTACAACTAAAAAAAAGTTGTCTTTAGAAATTTTGACACTAAAAAAGTGTCTTCAGAAATTTAGACGACTATGTCTTTTGAAATGTTGACAGCTAATAAAATGAGTTCTCAGAACTTTTGCGACTAGAGAAAGGTTTCTGGAAATTTTGACGACTAAAAAAGGTGTCTTTGCAAATTTTGACCACTAAAAAAGAGTGTCTTTAGAAATTTTGCCAACAAAAAAGTTCTATTCTTATATGTTGACAGCTAAAAAAGGTGTCTTATGAAATTTTGACAACAAAAAGGTTTCTTCAGAAATTTTGAAGACGAAAAAGAGTGTCTTCAATAATTTTGACGACTATAAAATTGTGTCTTCAGAAATTTTACGATTAAAAAAGGTGATGATTATAATATTAATTGGTTGTAATTGACTTATAGATCTGAATTAAACCGATCTTATCTTGTAGAATCTACACTGGCTAAGTTGAAATTAAACTCAATTCATGATTAGATCGAGAGGTTTTTTCAAAGATTCGTTCGATGTTTTATAATAAGTTGATGGGTAAAATCAAATTATTTGAATTCTGTAAATTTACTATAATTATAAAGCTTTTATGAAGAAAGAATTTAAGGGTGTCCAAGTAAGTTGTTTTTAAAAAGGGACCATGACATTGTATCCCGGTTCTGTTATGGCATCGCTCTTATGCGTTGAACAGATTTTTTAGTAATTTGTTCGAAAATCTCCTTCTAACATTGTAGCGTCGTCAGTCGCCTGCAGTGTGTTCATCAAGTGTCCATGTTCTGACACTTAACGATTGGGGGGGACAAATGCATGGACCGTCCCCCCACCACATTCTTTGGGGGGGGGACCGTCCCCCCTGTCCCCCCCTAGGTCTCCGCCAGTGACCACACTAATGACAGCTCAACAATGCAAAAGCTTAAAAAGAAAGCATTATTATAATTGTAGGCCTAAGTATAGTAACTGTTATTAAAATCTTAGACCACTCTTAAAGTAGAGCAGCGTTGTTAAGATGATAGCTTAAAATGCTATAGGCCTACCATTGCAATGTGGAAACTCAAACAAATTTAAGGTGGGGAGCCCCAACCCCCACCGCCGGGCGCCCGGCGATCGTCCATCGGACGCTCGTTTGTCCCCAAAAGGTTGGTTCATCCCAGATGAAGGGGACTAGGCAGGGTGAGAATTGCCGGGGGGGTTGGGGGGGTTCAACCCCCCCAGTCATTTTTAGAGCCCCATGTTAAAGTATGTTTTTCATACCCCAATTTCAAGTTTATCATAGGCCAACCCCCCAGTTATTTTTCCACAATTCTCATACTGGGACTAGGTTAAACCACGAAGTTCACAGGGCCCATGCAATGTCACAACTCTGCATTATATTATGCTGGAAATGCCTGGCATTGATGTTAGCCAGTGAAGAACAGACCGCGTAACTTGAACTATTTGTAAACGTTACCGGTACCAAGCTACTACATTTAATTATAATATTATTTAAACTGACGTTGAATAATTACTATACCTGGTAGGCCTACTAATATCGTCGTATATATCGACAAAGTCGGCGGCCAAATAATAGGTCACGCACGGCGCCGTCTGCTTAAGACAACGCTTAGGCCCAGGCCCAACGACCTCATATATATTACTAGACAGAGTTTCCTATGTTGAGCTGCCCAGTGACGTTCAAACCGAATAAAGAACAAGAGCGTTTTATTTTATGAGCTGTGATTGGTTGAGCTAAAAATAGAATAACCGTCATGAGCTTGTGATTGGTTAAGCTAAAATTAGATTAAACGTGCTGAGCTTGTGATTGGTTGAGCTAAAAATAGTAACCATGATCAGAACGTACTGAGCTTGTGATTGGTTGAGCTAAAAATAGTAACCATGATTAGCGATTACGAGAAAGTTCCCAAGGTGCTTCAGCAGAAACCACGTGATCCCACCGGCCTGCCCAGGCCTACCTTCACCATTGAGTACTAAACAGAAATAGAAATCCCTACTCCCAAACTTATAATACACCAGCGCCATCTTATTTGAATTAACATTGTCTGTTAGGCTACTAATGGACAGTACTGTTGTACAGATAGTCTACTTTCAATAAAAAATTAATTCTTGAATAAAAGGAATAAGTGCATACTAGGCCTAATCGTCTTGGAACATTAATTTGTCTTTATTTCGACAGATTTGCTTAAAATTGGCAGGTTTGAATAAGAGTAGCCCATCCCAGGCTCCCAGCGTCCCGCGAGCTCAATGTTATGAAGGCCATGGCAAATAGCTTGCCTTTTCTGAGATCTCATATTGGCCCCGCATTGTGGTACCATGCAGCTTCCTCCTTCGGCGCCTTCCTCCTTATTAACTGGTGGACCAATTTAAATGCCTCGATCCTTTCGTTGTGTCAAGACCACTTTTCTCTCGATCTAACGCACTGGGAGCGCCTCTTATTGGTTTGCACTGGCAGTGGCGATATATAAATTTATAGATAGGCCCACAATACACTACGTAGAACTGCTATGGCCCAGTAACATACCTGAAATTGAAATAACAAAATTACTAAATATATTTGGCAGTTAGCTGTAGCAAAAACTGAAGTTGAAAATGCTGAATAGGCCTAGTTAAGTAGGCTAGCTACATAATTGTGACAGTTATAGAAACTGAAAACGAAAGATAGCCTAACTAGGCTAGGCCTAATTAAATCCTATAAATTATAAAGCGTTAGTCTAACCACAGAAGTTGACAGAACCCTAAAGTTCTTCCATATTTACTAGACCTGAATTCAACGAATTGTAGGTTAATTTTACTCCAGTATCATGCCGTCCATTTTAGCTGCTCGTTTGACTTAAAATTCAGATCTCGTTTCGTTCTGTTGTCGTTCATTAATGTTGGCGCAAACCGCTAAAAAAGACAACTAGGCCTACTAGGCCTAATACGAGTAGCGGGCCTAGCGGCCGAAAAGTACCGTATAAAATGCATGGTGATTGTAAATATTTTGTTTAGGTAGCCTAACTCTAGAGTCGATGTTGTGTGCGTAATGTTAGGCCTACTCAGAAGCGCTCCCAATCCAACCACGGTGAAACACAAAGTTGTAGGGAGCAATAAAAATTGTAATAACTGTAGCTGCTTTGCGTTTTAAAAATGCGCTATATCAACTTATCAGCCATCGCTATCTCTGACTCGAATTGACAACGGTTTATTTTCGTTTCTACTATACTTTCATGTTTGTTGTGCGAGGGTCCTATAAAATATTATTTACAAGAATGCCCACAGTGAATATGTGATTTTTCTTTTTCGGGAGTCATCAAATATCCAATAAGCTTACATCTACCGATGGTTCGCGCTGCTAGTGCATGATATGCTAGAAATCGAGCCTGGGGTTGTCTGAAATACCGCCATGGATGAACCGGTCGTCATGGTACAGGGGTCTTTAGTCGAGGGCATAGGCGACGACTTAGTTAAGGCACTACTCACAGTGTTACTGATTGTCGTGCCTGTGCTTTGCTTAATAGTCTGGTGAGGATAACTGTCTTCAGAAACTCCATTCTTTAAGGTCGTTCTATGTACATGATTGCAGCAACTGACGTAACTCTAAATAATTATTATTATAACTCTGTTTTATTGTGACCTGCTGTTATAAGTCATGCAGTATATCTGGACAGCCCATCCATCCAATTTTAGGTAGCACTAGTACTGGAACCTTTGTTTTAGTTTTCTTGTAAAACTTTCAAAGTTTTTAATTGAAGATTGTGATTTTGTGAAGGAAACTGAAGACAATTTAAGATATATATATATATATAATTATGGTAAACACGCACACTGCATGCCCGTACTCCAAACAATATGGCTGCCAACGAATGCATAAAATTAGAGCGGGACCATCGACGACATTGTTCATCAATTCAGCTTCAATTTCAGCAGAATGACTGCACTAACCCTAACCGACCCTCACGGCGCCTAACCTGAGCCCTAACCGACCCTCACGCTTTGCATGTTGTCCATAGGTCGCGCTCTAATTTTATTGCATTCGTTGGCAGCCATATTGTTTGGAGTACGGGCACGCAGTGTGCGTGTTTACCATAATTATATATATATATTGTCATCTAGTCACCACTCCCATTGCTAAAAACTCATTTCCTGTTTGGATCCTTTGAGATCACTTCACATATGTTAAGGCTGTGGGATGTAAATCTGGTTCTCATTCTATCCATGTATTATTCATATGCAACTGACTTTCATTAGCCTGATTATATAGCGTTTGAGAACATACAGTGACTGCTATAAGTGTGATTGTACTAATATTGTACTAAATGAAAATTTGTGCGTGCTGGAGGGAAGAATTACATTCATCAAATGAAAAACAATGGAAGATAAAAGGAAGGTTGAGAGTGATGATGATGGACTGAACATTGGAAAAAAACTTAGATCTTAATTTTCCCTATAGATCATATCAACATTAAAACATAAAACTTTTGCAATGATCAGTGTTGATTGCATTTTCTAGGCCTTTAGATCTATGAGAAAGAATTTTTTTAGGTTGTAACTTGTAAAACCCACAAAAATGCACACTTGCCTGCTTCATAAAGATTGTTATATTGCGTTATTTAATCTGGTATTTTAAAATTGATTTCCTCTTTATTTCATTTGCTGTTGTGTTTTCTACATTATTTTCTCTTAAACTAAATAGATCTATGCTATGTTTTTTTAAAAGTGTTCTTGAGAATGAGCACTACTTAAACAAGTGACTCATTGACTATGTCATCATGCTGATACCATTTGTTTTCAGCGGTTCTGACATGACCAGGCCATGTCTTCCATCAGTTGCTACTCCAGCACAGAAAACAGTTTATAACCTGCGCCCCAGACACCATGCTGCTGCCAAGAGCAGACAATCAAATTAGGAAAATATGGCTAGAATGTTGTTCACATGTACTAATTAGTTTGTTTAGTCTCGAAAGTGTTTGATGTCTTTTGTGAATTTTATATGTGATACTTGTTCACCGGAGTGCTGTTTGGCAGCGAGTTATATTAAAGAATATACTTACTCACTTCCTTACTTATTAGCTTGGACTACTTTCTGGGTCATAAACTCCATAACATAATCAATCATGTCAAATTTGAAGTAAATCTGTTGAAGGATTTTGTATTGGCAGACAGAGAGAAGGGATGAGAAACGTCATTTCCTGTACTTGACATTTGTCACTGTTGGCCGTTGACGGCAGATGGTGAATCCAAGTTCATATGATCATTGATCAGCATGTGATTGGATGCACGATTCTGTTAATTAAGGGGCTGTCCATGTGTTACGTATGCACGGAGAAGGAGGAAGGGGTCACCGGATTTCGGTGATTTACGTGTGGGTGCATACATGGAGAGAAGGGTGGTCTTGACAAAATGTACGTACACAAAATAAATGGCTGATTGCGATGCCCACTTTAGCCTATTAATAACTCTGTATTATCCTATTGTCATCCAGTGGCTTTTGATTAGATTATAATTAAATCCTGTTAAATTCAGATCTAAACAGTAGACCATAACATTTAGCAAATATTAGCTAGTAAATATGATGTTTAACAAAAATAAATGTTTTCTATGGTAAAATAAATGTTTTATAGATGACTTTAACTAATTAACTTTTGTAAGCAGGGTGAGCTTATTATTTTTTGTGTAACTACATATGGCATAGGGAGGGTCCACAAAATGTACGAGTTTTAACAGTGGGGTCGAAAATACGATTTTTTGCGCATGCAATATATGGATGAGACATAAGTGTATTGTGATTTGTTGATGAAGAAATTCTTGAATGTGGATAAATTGTTATTTTAAGTGGTTTTGTTATTGGTGGTGTTGGTATTTTTTCTAATCAGTGTTTATAGCATTTATTGAGTCACCAGTATGGACATCTACTGATCCTTGGATGACGTGGTTATTAGTTGCTGATGACTGTCACTCTGTTTGTGACAGGAAGATGTTTGGCCAACAGCAGGCAGCCATCCACACGGAAAATGAAGAACTTGTGGAAGACGTTAGAGAACAGCTTCGAAATGATGCTCACACGAATGCGGATGTCTTTTCCAATAACAACCAACCACAACGCCAACATCAAGACCTGACGTGCCCCGTCTGCCTTAACGAAGCGCAATATCCTGTCGAAACCAACTGCGGACATATTTATTGTGGTGATTGTTGCGTTTTAGTGATTTATTCTGCAAGTTCTTAGTGCAATTAATATTTTGAAGCTTTTCTTCATTTGTTCTTACTTTAAACTACAAAATCTGTTGAAGTTATATTTTCAGTACCAATAGCAATTTGCGCCAGGAAGACTGGCTTATTCAAACAATGCATGATTGAATGAGGAGTGCAAGTTTCAGGTCATTGTTTATGTGCCACGTCATATCTGGAGACCTCAGGCAATATGTGTAAATGTGATGCATAATATATGAATATCTGCAGTTGTTGATGTTTTTCTCTGTCGCTCTTTCCAGCCAATTGCATGATCACGTATTGGAACACCGGGCGATGGCATGGCGCTGTCAGGTGTCCATCCTGTCGACAACAGGTCAGAAGCTGACGATGATGGTTATTTATAAACAGTTTAAACACTCACAAAATGATTTTCCTACTTTCCTAATACATTGATGTCAGTCGACACAGCTTTGTACTGTTTGTGACAGATGACGCGCATACATTATCTGTCACAAACAGTACAAAGCTGAGCTTGTCTTGCTGTAACACATGACACATGTTTCTGACTTTGTAATGTTCTGAGAGTTAATGATACTGTTGATCTTTTGATACTGTTGATCTTTTGATATTGTTGATCTTTTTGATACTGTTGATCTTTTTGATACTGTTGATCTGTTGATACTGTTGATCTGTTGATACTGTTGATCTTCTGCTACTGTTGATCTTTTGATAGTGTTGATCTTTTGATACTGTTGAGTGTTGATCTTTTGATAGTGTTGATCTTTTGATACTGTTGATCTGTTGATACTGTTGATCTTCTGCTACTGTTGATCTTTTGATAGTGTTGATCTTTTGATACTGTTGATCTTTTGATACTGTTGATCTTTTGATAGTGTTGATCTTTTGATAGTGTTGATCTTTTGATACTGTTGATCTTTTGATACTGTTGATCTTTTGATAGTTTTGATCTTTTGATAGTTTTGATCTTTTGATGCTGTTGATCTTTTGATAGTGTTGATCTTTTGATACTGTTGATCTTCTGCTACTGTTGATCTTTTGATAGTGTTGATCTTTTGATACTGTTGATCTTTTGATACTGTTGATCTTTTTGATACTGTTGATCTTTTTGATGCTGTTGATCTTTTGATAGTTTTGATCTTTTGATAGTGTTGATCTTTTGATACTGTTGATCTTTTGCTACTGTTGATCTTTTGCTACTGTTGATCTTTTGCTACTGTTGATCTTTTGCTACTGTTGATCTTTTGATAGTGTTGATCTTTTGCTACTGTTGATCTTTTTCTACTGTTGATCTTTTGATACTCTTGATCTTTTGATACTCTTGATCTTTTGATACTCTTGATCTTTTGATACTCTTGATCTTTTGATAGCGTTGTACTGTTGCAACTGGTAATTAACCGTTTCTGGTCTTCTACGTTGGACAGGTGACAATTTTGCTTCGATGTTTTTCGGACGCTGAACAGCAGTCGCGATCTGCAGAGCGGCAGAGGCTTGTTGAAAGTATTAATCAGTACAATCGAAGATTCTCTGGACAGCCACTGACTGTGAGTTTAACGCACGAAACACGTCAACGTATGATTGGATTTGAAGTGAATGAAAGAATTGCTTAATGCGGATGTTATTTTTAATCATCCATGAAGTTTGAAATACATGTGATAGGCCGCACTGCTGTTTTCAATTGATGTTTTCATACATTTGATTAATTTGATCTTGTATTATTTTTTTAATGTTTATTTTACAGTGGATTGAGTATATTCGTGACTAAGGAATGTAATCCCGGGGCATATGCTCAATCCCGGGATTTCGGGATTATAAATAAGTGGATCCCGGTATCCCGGGATTGGCCTATAATGGCAATTTAAAAAAATTCTTAGACGTATTGTAGTAATAGGTCAAATACAGTAAAGCTTACTCTTCGTCTTCGGTACTTCAACGCCATCAATTATGACTTACGGCAAGGGCTTTAGTCATTTGTCCCTGGCACTGCTGGCAGCAGCGGGGTTTGTTTGAAACTTGATAGTAGATCTAATACCCCTACGAACAGTGACTTCTATCTAGACTAATCAACCAAGTTACCCTTCTCCTTCCACCACCCTGGGCTTCCCTCCCGTGTCTCTACTTTGACCTAGATTGCCGTGAGTTGAGCTCGTCTTTAACTAGGCTTAAGTTCACTCTAAGTGCACTCAATCTGAATATGGGCAATAACCTATGCATACGACGACCGGGAATTAGGTCAGAGGATACCAGATAATCAATGCACCGATTGACCACAGTGCAACAACAAGTAGCAGGCTAGCCTAGATTCACCAGTGAGTGATTGATTAAGGCAGTCCAGTTCCTTCCACTGACAAGTCAGCACAATTATAGGGGGAGGTCAAGATGAGTGGAATGATCTTGGGGGGGAAGTGGTGTTATCAACACCCGTGAAGCGGAGTTAGGCGCTGCGACGTCCAAGGCCTAGTCGGTCAGCGGTGCTGGCATCCAAGAACCTTGCTGGCATCTGACATCTGTTGATGTTCTATCAATCAACTGAATGGTGTATGGGTCATTGGTGTGTGGAGGAATCTATAGTCTGTATACATGAACCAAGCAAGTAATGGGTGGGAGCAAACCCAAATCCACTGCCTTATCACTGAGAAACGCCTACCTCCAGTATGCTGTCCAGTTCCTTCCACTGACAAGCCTTTTCTGGGCTTTCTACTGGTCCCCAGCTTACCTTCTCTAGAGCGTCTGCTCATATGTCGTTCTGGCGTCTATTGACCAAGGAATTGATGCAAAATGGGTCGAGTAATTTAAGAAAAAAATCGAATTTTTCATAATCCCGAGAAACGGGATTGCATGTTTGTCAATCCCGGGATTACGGGATTGTAAAATGTCCGGGATCCCGGAATTCGGGATCCCGGGATTACATTCCCTATTCGTGACCTGCCAATGATTAATTTGATCTTGTATTAAATGTAATGTTTGTGTTTACAGTGGATTGAGTATATTCGTGACCTGCCAACGATTAATTTGATCTTGTATTAAATGTAATGTTTGTGTTTACAGTGGATTGAGTATATTCGTGACCTGCCAACGATACTTCGTCACTGTTTCTTTGACTTCTTTTCTATCGGTGGTCTCATCTGGATGTTTCGTCTGCGCATCCTCGTCTGCTTCACGATCGCTCTCCTATATCTCCTCTCGCCGCTCGACATCATTCCGGAGATTGCGTTCGGCATTTTCGGTTTGATCGATGACCTCTTTGTTGTTCTCTTGCTGGCAATCTACATCAGCATTTTATATCGCCGGTACATTGAAACACAAACTGAATGAAAATAATTAAACGATGGTGGGTGAAGGGCGAGACAACAGACAGTCAGCTGCATTTCCCCCTAAATAATTAATTGGAGTTGTTATTGTAATCTGAAGTAACTGCATTTCATGGTTTTTTAAATCTACACTTGTTTTACCTGCTTTGGTTTACACTGAATTTGTGGTTCTTTGCAGTGAATCTGGTTTAATGTTGTTTTCATTTCCTTTCTCTGGATTTGCACTGAGCTTTTAGTTTTCTGTATTTTTCCTTCTTGTTTTGTCTGATGAAGTGTGTAAGGGTTTCTGCACAAGAAGAGGTTCTCTTTCTCCTCTACGACTCTGATGTGATTGAAAGTGCTACTTCTAGAGCAATTTATGACTGGTCACTGATATGGTGCATGTAACGAGAATAGATACCACACTATGGCTCGCTAATTAATGGAAACTATTCCCAGATTTCGAATCTGAAATCAGGTTACCAATTTGCATACTATCTGGTAATTTGTCGCAATGTGGGTCAATGCTCTAAATGTCAGCCAATCAACAAGACAATGTTTTATATAAAAATAATATTTGAATCATGAATATTAATATATCAACATATATAGTTAATGAATTCTATGTCTAGGGTCGTGGAAATGTCAGTTTAAATACAAGTCAACTTATTTACTTAAACCAGTGCTGAATAAAATAATTTTGAGGATTATTCCTATTATAATTACCCTCCCGCGTTGTATGTTCTTGGCTGAAGCTGTAGATCGATACGGCCAATGCTTCTCGTCTTTTCTCCAAGCGCCGTTACCAATGGTTGTAGATGACTCTTTTCAGTTTCATCGTCGATGCGCTTCACCGTGTTTTTCTGCTCGTAGGTAATTATTCTTCGATGTAGCTGTCTACAAATTGAAGACTATTTGTTCCTTTTCGTATTTACCGTTCAATTACCGATCGATATATCTTTTATAGTTTCACTGTCACTTCTCAATGTTGCGAGAAGTAACGCCGGAGTTCTACGAAATCCAATGAAGGTAGAATTTCAACGTCAATTACTTGTTAGTAATCCGCTATTACAATCTCTCACGTTTTACGAACTTCCAGATTTCTTGTCCATACTTTAGGACACTAAACTACCGGCTCCGTTGCTTTAATATCCGATCAAACAAATGTCACGAAATCGTCTAACAACATCTAGCGAATACTCATCGCCAATCAACCACCAACAATCCTCATTAGACGGCCATTCCACCTCGTCTCTCATCCAGATCCAGCCCCTCTCGTGCGCATGCGCAGCAGACGACCCTGATCCCAGCTTTCCATATGTAACCAACGCCGATCGCCGATCGTTGTAATATTCCGCAATGCTTTCCACTAATTTAATATATTTTGCCCCTAAGCACTGGTTATAGCACTGGTTGATTAATTAAACAGAACAATGTAATAATTCTCGCTCGAATTATAAGCTAATCATTAACTAAGGCCTCTCCCTAACTTAACACATGTAATTACTAATCAACAATATATATATCAAAGTAAGAACGTATGGGTGGGACCAAGGATATCGTTACAACAATCCCCCACAAACTAAAATTTGCTACAAATTTTCCTTTCAATATCCTTATCATAACTACCCATACTTCTTATAATATTACTATTACTTAGCCATCTATAATACTAATATTTACACTATCTATAGCTACGCAATTATGCAACATTCTAATCAACATCAACATTTAACATCTTTTATGATATTTCATATTATATCACCTTTACCTTATCTATACTTTTAAATTACATTACATTTACACTGATTCACTTATTAATATTTCTTATTCTACTTACTCTAATCCTCGGCTTAAATAATCAGCCACTACATTGTCACTACCTTTGAGGTATCTAACTCTAAAGCTGTAATTCTGAAGCACTAGGTATCAGCGCATTACTCTAGCATTTCTTATGCTACCAGTCTTTAAATATTGTAGTCGTAAGTGGTCAGTCTCTACAACAAATTCATGGCCATACAAGTAACGGTTGAACTTTTGAATCCCCCAAACCATCGCTAGGCACTCTCTCTCCACCACAGAATAGTTCCTTTCGCTCTCACTAAACTTCTTACTTGCATAAGCTACTGGATGCATAGTTCCCTCATGATTCTGCATCAGCACACATCCCATCGCCGTATTAGATGCATCCGTTCTCAAAGTGAATTCCACACCAATCTAGGGTAGCTTCAATATCGGTGCTTCTGGCAGAGCGTTCTTTAACTTCTTAAATGATTTTTTAAATTCCTCATTCCATTCTATTGTGATCTTTGCATTCTTTCTTGTCAACTCTGTTACTGGTCTCACATCAAATTTGACACTCCTTGGGTTCCAATGTCAACCTGCTATCCTAACTCTCTTATAATTAACTTAAAGTTTACTTATTATGTATATATGTCACCATCTTAACGCACGGAATTTATCCATCTGGTTATTCCATCCATGTAGCAGCAATAGTAACTTGCCACCTACCTTGGTACTTTTAATATCTCGTATTTTGCTCAATTGACCTATTATTTCTTCTTATTTAACTATTTCTCATTGCTTAACTGTTTTCCTATTTATCTAAGTGACTTATCTTAACATCACACTCAGACACTGTATTCTAATTAATCTCACCTAATTCTATTTACATTTATTCCTTAATTAAGTATTCTCCACAAGCTACTGTAAATTTCTATTTGCATCACTTCTCCTCATGTAATGACAGTCTAACCTGTTCATGTCTGACATGCTACATGTATCTCTCTTCACCTTCTTGTATAAATTTCAACGTCATGCCCTTTTGTGTTTCTAGTTCACCCATGTGCTTCTTTCCAAAACTCCGTGCATCTGTATCTCCATAAGAATTCCACTTAACACCTTCTAATGTTTCAACTTCTCCACTGTAGTCTCTGCCACTTCTCCATTTATCCTCTTTATTGTTAGGGTATGACCATCCTCTGTCATTCCATGACCAATTTTCCTTCTTGTTCGCATCATTTCCTGCACCCCAGTTTCCATTTCCATAACTTCCTCTGCACTTATCTTCCCAGAACTCTCTCTGCATTCTGTCTGACTGTTTCCATTTCCTCATTTCACATGATCTACCCTGGCCTGCGTCTTTCCTGTTGAATACTCGGGTTACATAATCTGTCCTTTTATTTTCCCAGTCTTTCCTGTCACAATGACTACCTCTGGCTTCAACTGATTCCGCCTTACGCTGTCCATAATTCTTACACCGCGGTTCACGCCAATTCCAATTAACTGCCTTACACCTTGCCTTTCCTTGAAAACTCTTATTCACCTGTGTATTTTTGAAACTGAACTCACCAAAGCGTCGCTTTGTATTACACGTCTTCACTGTATTATTGTTTCTCTCGACGACCCTTTGTCTCGATCCGCCATCTTCCTCGACTCGCTGAACTCTCGGATCATACTTTCGCCTCATGCAGTCACCCGTTAATTTCTTTCCCACCGGCTTTTCGATCACTTTATATCTATTCTTAGCATAGCCATTTTTATTCTGAATAACATCGCGGTTGTCTACCAGCGGATGTATTCCCTCGAAGGTTACTCTTTTCTTGTCCGTCCTCCTGACGTCATCAATAGCTAACTCCTTGCTAGCTCCGCCCCTCGTGACATCACTCTCATAGGTGTTCACTCCAACGTCCTTGACCCTGGATTTATTTATATACTCAATTCTTATTGGTTTCCCCTCGTATAAACCTGGATTTATTATTAGTTCCTTGACCAAGTTCTCTATCACTAAAGCCTCTGCTTTCCCTTCAAATTCTTCACTCTTAATGTCAATTAGAGCGGTTGGATATTTTTCTTTGGTTCCATTAGCAAATCTGCAAACCATTTTGCGTCCGGTATTTTGGTAAGGTTTCTCCAAACCTTTCCTGATAGCAACACATGTGGCGCCTGAATCATGTAATGCGTTCACCTTTTCCCCGTTTACTAACACTGAATTCGTATAGGCACTCAGACCTTCCTCTCCTTCAGCTACAAAGCAAGATATGGTGACTTCATGTTCCACATCTTCCTCTCCTCTATCTTCAACACATTGCATGGTGGCGACAGTATGTGACCTTGCGCCCTGTCCAATTTTATCGCATTTGGCTGAATAGTGAAAAGAAGATCCACACTTAAAGCAACCTCCTCTTCGATTTTCTCCACCAGCTTCACTCCGTTTACTGTTCCTGAAATCCCATTCATCATTGAACCGACCCTTATCCTTGTAGCTGTCCTGTTCCTTGACCCTGTTCCGTCCGAGACTACTACTTCGACTTTCACCATTAGACCTATTTCTTGTGAACTCTCTAGAACGACCATCAGGTTCAGTGTCTCTTTTCTCATGACTGACTGACCACTTCTCGCTAATTTCTCTAGCTTCAACATAATTCTGTGCTTGTTCCAGCAGTGTTTCTAATTCTAACTTCCCCTTCTCTTTGAGAAAACACCTCATTTCGTCATCACAAGTCACTAAAAACTGGTCACGCAACACCAGTGTTTCCAGTCCTTTGTAGTCATTTTTGAATCCCGCCATTGCCAACCATTGCCTCAGATACCTTCTCAACCTTTCAACATACTGAATCACGGTTTCATCCGTATCGCGCTTAGACGATCGAAACTTCTTTCTGTAACCATTTTCTGTCAGCTGGAATCGTTTCAACAGCTCTTCCTTCAATTTCTTGTAGTCTTGTGCTTGTTCTACTTCAAGCCTCTCAAAAACTTGCAATGCTTTTCCGTCTAAGGATTTCACTAGGGTTAATGCCCACATTCTCTCTGGAACCTCATATGCCATGCAAGTTCTCTCAAACCGTAATAGATAGGCATCGAGACAATCTCTGTCTTCCCTAAATACAGGCATCTTCACATTTTTAGCATTATTACTCTGTCCATTGATCTCCGTACTATAACCATTTCCAATCCGATCGTTCCTATCGCCTTGTCGCCTATCTTGTTCCATTCTTATTTCAAGTTCTTTGAGTTTAATCACTTTCTGATTGTCTAGTTCAATCCGTTTCAGATTGGCTTCTCGTTCTCGTTCTTCAGAAATCCTCTTCTCGTTCTCGTTCTCCAGAAATCCTCTTCTCCTCTCGTTCTTCAGAAATCCTTTTGTCTTCTCGTTGTTCATTACGTATCGTTTCAGCTATTTCTTCCTGTCTTCGTTCTCGTTCGCGTTCGGAAATTAACTTTTCTTTCTCGTAATCAGCTAGTAATTCTGCTTGTTTCAAGGCCTTATTTTCTGCTTGCCTCTCACTGACAAACTCTCTAAGTTCTTGCCCTTCATAACCAAGATCTGATCCAACCTTAACCCACTTCGAATATTCTGCGGCCATTCTCAAAAGTCCAATTATTTTATAGGCTGATTGGCGCTATAACAATTTCTAAGACACTATTTAAGTTTCGGCGGTAAATGACTTTTACCTTAGACCTGACCTCTTTATCAACCAATAACAGTCAGTGTACTCAAATCAAAACGACGTCACGCCTAATTAGTATTCAAACAGCACGCTGAACGCCGATGCACGTAAGTGAATTAATTGCTGTCGTAATTAAACTTCACAATATAATAACTCTTAAATCTTTTAGATTAACACCCTAAAATTGTTCTAGATCCTTCGGACGATGCCCCCAGTTTTGTAACGAGAATAGATACCACACTATGGCTCGCTAATTAATGGAAACTATTCCCAGATTTCGAATCTGAAATCAGGTTACCAATTTGCATACTATCTGGTAATTTGTCGCAATGTGGGTCAATGCTCTAAATGTCAGCCAATCAACAAGACAATGTTTTATATAAAAATAATATTTGAATCATGAATATTAATATATCAACATATATAGTTAATGAATTCTATGTCTAGGGTCGTGGAAATGTCAGTTTAAATACAAGTCAACTTATTTACTTAAACCAGTGCTGAATAAAATAATTTTGAGGATTATTCCTATTATAATTACCCTCCCGCGTTGTATGTTCTTGGCTGAAGCTGTAGATCGATACGGCCAATGCTTCTCGTCTTTTCTCCAAGCGCCGTTACCAATGGTTGTAGATGACTCTTTTCAGTTTCATCGTCGATGCGCTTCACCGTGTTTTTCTGCTCGTAGGTAATTATTCTTCGATGTAGCTGTCTACGAATTGAAGACTATTTGTTCCTTTTCGTATTTACCGTTCAATTACCGATCGATATATCTTTTATAGTTTCACTGTCACTTCTCAATGTTGCGAGAAGTAACGCCGGAGTTCTACGAAATCCAATGAAGGTAGAATTTCAACGTCAATTACTTGTTAGTAATCCGCTATTACAATCTCTCACGTTTTACGAACTTCCAGATTTCTTGTCCATACTTTAGGACACTAAACTACCGGCTCCGTTGCTTTAATATCCGATCAAACAAATGTCACGAAATCGTCTAACAACATCTAGCGAATACTCATCGCCAATCAACCACCAACAATCCTCATTAGACGGCCATTCCACCTCGTCTCTCATCCAGATCCAGCCCCTCTCGTGCGCATGCGCAGCAGACGACCCTGATCCCAGCTTTCCATATGTAACCAACGCCGATCGCCGATCGTTGTAATATTCCGCAATGCTTTCCACTAATTTAATATATTTTGCCCCTAAGCACTGGTTATAGCACTGGTTGATTAATTAAACAGAACAATGTAATAATTCTCGCTCGAATTATAAGCTAATCATTAACTAAGGCCTCTCCCTAACTTAACACATGTAATTACTAATCAACAATATATATATCAAAGTAAGAACGTATGGGTGGGACCAAGGATATCGTTACAGTGCACCTTCCAGAATAAAATCTTAGGATTTTATGGTTTTTGTGGCTGATGCTTTATCGCCTTTATGTTCTGTGGTTGGTGATTATTTGACTACTGAATTCAGATGCATCACTGGACAATTCCTTTAAATTCTTTTTTTAAATTTTTTTTAAAGGAGCTAAAGTTTAAATTCTTCCTAAAATGGGCTAAAACTGATTGAGGTGGTCCAAGTGGCTGCAGAGATAAAGTGAATTTTTTAACAATATAATTATGATGTGCTGTAATTAGGCCTAATTGAATTTTACATGCAAAATTCAGTGGTTTTAACAGTTATTTCATAATCTTATGAGAACATTCACACCTAGCATTTGAAACTAAAGTTCAAGGCATAACTAAAACAACGCTAAGCATAATTTGATCTTGGCTATGAAAAGTTTTTGAATTTGAGATTGAAGTAGCCATGGGCACTGCCTATAATAGCTTGCACATGTATGATGTTTGATGTCTAAAAAGATAGAATGCACAGAAAAGTAGAAGTCATCTATAGTGGGCGTCTGCCTACACATGGAGCGCAACCAATGGACTCCCATTCTAAGTTCATATCGAATCTAGTCCAACCATGTTATGAACCCACTACTTTCTCCTTTAAAGATACTTCCGTATCCTATTCTCTGCGTCCCAGACCACACAACTAAATTGTCCCACAGGCGGACAATTTAATGAGGAAAACATTTTAACAAGAATGCTTTATAATACAGTTGTTTAATTTTATGTAAACCAAAGTGCATTATGCAGTTGGACAAATAAAGAATGTGCTTACTTGCCTTTTACAACATCGATTTGCTTGCTAGGTCCTTACCTTAATTTCTTATGACTTTGATAGCATCATTATCATAATGCATTAAGCATCGATCAATCCAGGCTTCAAGCGAATCATTGTCAAAATCAGAATCCATTTAGTCATCGAAATCCGAGAAGAATATTTTAAAATTATAAACCGATAATTGATGTCTGCATTTTAGTGTACAGAGATGGCAATAAACATGATGATCAAACATGATTTTCGTGTGAGGCATAAAAAAGCTTCGAATATTTTGTTGAAGAGTGCAATATTTGCATGCATTTAGGGTAAGCAAGGAGTTGTTTGATTTGAATACTACTGAGTTGACCTAGAAGTAAATTATTCCAGAAACACACATATCATACTATATCCTAAAACCAAAAGTCAGTCTATGGAGAGAGCATGCAATCTGAACTTGATCTTTAAGACTTGGGTGACCCTGTTCAGCAGGATCCTGATCCCTTTTGGGTCTCCCATTGTGACCGATATTGTAAACTGATATTGTATTTTTGTCAAATGTTTTATTCGTGTTTTATTGACTGTTACAATTGACTGCAATAAAAACTTAATAATTTTCGTTTATTCAACAATCCGGTTGACAGAACGCAACCGGTTACAGTGTACAATTATGCAGTTGAAACAATTTACAGGAACTCAGATTACAGAATACATAAATCCTAACTATACTAACTGAACAGACAGCTTGCAATGCACAGCGCTAATAGCAGCCTACAAAGCATATCCGCCCAACGGGGCTCAAACTCGTTATCTCTTGCACGCCAGCGTGTCATCCATTACTCTACCGCCCCCGCCCCAATTTGATTGATTGATCGACTAGCTCTGAAAGTTAAGAAAATTTGCCGATTTCACTGGGCAGCGAGTTTCAAAGCTTCTGACAAGGTCCATTAAAAACCTGATGATGCTACATGGTTCTCCTGTGAGGCATAGCAAGAGTTAGCATATTATTTAGTGAAGAGTGAATAATTTACTGGCATTTAGGGTAAGCAAGTGGAAATAGGTTGGCTGATTTGAATGCTAATTTTGGTACAAAAAGTGAAAAAACATATTCAATTGCTGTTCAACTAATTGGAAATAATTATTCCAGATAAGCTTACCAGATAGGCCTATAGAGCAAAAAAGATGACTAAAATAGTGCTAAAATATTTCATGTAAGTCCAAGATACATGAAGATTTTCAAATACAACAACGACTTGTACACCATTCACGTCAACAACACATTAAATCAATCCATTAGGTGTGATGAAAAATCATGTAAAGACAGCGTTGAGAAGGTGAGTTCAATTGAATTGCTTCTTACAGCATATTCATGACAAAGTGTTATGTTCTGTTCTCGGCCATCCTCGATCCGAGGGTTGGCCGCATCATGTACAATGTTCCTCCAACGCTTTCTGTCCTCCTGTCTTATCATTTCTCCCAATGTCAATCCAGTCCACTCCTTTATGTTGCCGAGCCAGTTTGTTCTTGGTCTTCCTCTTTTCCGGTCTCCTGGCATTGTGCCCTGCATGATGTACTTGAACATATATACCATGGACAAACAGCACACCTGTAAATATTTTTGAGGGTGAGGTTATCATCATTATTACGAAACTTGTTATAAATCGGCTTGCATGGAGCATGGCCATTACCAATGTCATCTCTGGCTTGATTGCAAAGCTGCAAAATTAGCTTTCAAATTAGACAACATGCCATGTTAATTGGGTAATATACATCAAAGTGCATATTAAATATGATGTTTTGCTCTACGTGTGCAATTGTTTGTTGCGTAAAAGAGAATTACTTTGTTCATAGAAACTGCGACGCATTTGTTATGTTACGTTTCCCACCTTTGCCACTAGGGGCGTCAGATTCAAGAGACCGCCATTTTAACTAGGCTCGCTTAGTCGCTTACATGAGCACTTTCCAGTATTATAATATACGGAGGCTCTGAGCAAACGTGAGACAAAATTGTTTGATGCAGATGATCCTCAATTATCACTCAACGGCTAAACTGTCTTAGTAAACAGCCATTTAATTCATTATTTCGCTACGATGATATTCGTGCTATTGGGAAAATAACCAGTTCTAATAACGTGACAGTTATAAGCACCAAGAGAGCAGCGGAAACTAGGAACGTTTTTGAACTGCATTCGTGTTCTGTATACATCTAGATCTGGAAAAAGATATTACAATAAACATCGCTGTTTGTAACCTCGGTAAAGACAACACGAAAACAGTTCTATTTCATGGTTAAACTGTTCCATTTCAGTAAACACCATTCCCGGTTCCGTGTATTCGCAATATTCCCAAACCCCGTCATATATGTTGCATTGTTTACATTGACATTGGCCTAAAGCGTTCCTCTATGTCTTGTATAGTATATTAAATGAGCATTTAGCACTGATTTTGCTACACTGTATGTATACATGTATACGGTGATCAATAAAGGGTTTGAAGCGCCTCTTACAGACTAGCTATTCAGAGGCGAAATGAATGTCTTACTCTCTGTGCGTCTGTCTGTGTTTGTCAAGGTGTCTCTGTGCCTTTCTGTATGTTCTTCTGTCTGTCTGCCTGTGTTTTACAAATAACTACAATTTGAATTCATTCATTACATATCACTAATGATTTACTTTCTTAGCCACTCTAGTACTATAAATTTAATGTTTGGCAGTAATGGTTGCTGCAACTTTAAATTAAAGCATCTCAGCCTTAATTCATTCATGGGCCGTAGACATGTATCTGTGAAAACAATTCATATGCTCACCTGTCTTCACATTATACCCAAAAACGCATCATATAGAGCTCATTGTTTTCCTTGGCATTGACCTAAAGCCTCCCCCACCCTCTTCTATATCTTACTCTCTTTTCATCTGTCTGTCTTAGTATCTCTCTCTCTATGTCTGTCCCATCACAATCTATAATATTCATTCATGGGCCGTAAACAAGTATCCGTCAAAACAATTCGTATGCTCACCTTCTTTATGTTCTCTGCCGTCAGGCAGGTTCGTATGTCCAACGACGCCATTTTTCTCTGTCCTGAGCTTCTCTTTTCAGTCCACTGTATCCCTCTTCTGACAGCATCCAGTCCAGCAGCATTGTTCTTGGTCTGCCTCGCATCCTTTTCCCCTCTATTCTTCCCTCAATGATGTCTTTTAGTAGGGTGTCGCTCCTTAAGATGTGTCCTATCCATTTCTTCTGTCGCCCACGTATAGTGTCCATCAGTGTTCTCTTTTCTTCCACCAATTGTAAGATTTCCTCGTTCGTTTTTCGCTCAACCCAGCTGATTCTCTCCATTCTTCGCCATATCCACATCTCGAAGGCCTCCAGTCGCTTTATGTCCTCTTGTCGCATTGTCCACGTTTCCGAGCCGTACTCACCTATCTTCACAATATACCCATGTGTTAACCAATTTTTTGTACAAGACATAACTGCAGACAGAAGAACATAGTGAAAGACAGAGAGTGATATTTAGACAGACATGTGAGCAGAGAGTAAGACATAGAAGAGGGTGGGGGGAGTCTTTAGGCCTTTGCCAATAATAAACAATGCACTAAACTTTGTTATCAACAACACTTAATAGGTCCATTGTGTCATGTATTCAATTTAACTCTGAAAAATTGTGGGGTTCTGCCGCTTTCTATTATAGAACTGTTTTCAGGAAATCGGGCATTTATGTACTTTCAATGTTCTTGAGGGTTGGGGTTTCGTGGATTCAGGTTGACCCTCGTTGGTTGGCAACGTTTCATTTGATTTGATTTTAATTATTTAATATTAAGTTGGAAACTGTTGGGTTGGACTGAATTTCTCGAGTATATCTATTCTGTGTACTGACTTAGTTCTTAACCCATTCCAGCCGGAATTGTTTTGATACCTATCCTGTTAATCGGGTCACGGGTGACCCAGTCCGGCGGGAAAGGGTTAATTCTGTTATGTTGTTTGGAGTGTTGAGTTTCTATGATTAGATGTTTCGTCAGATGGAAAAGCCAAACCTCGATCGTTTGCCGTTGAGCAGCAAAGATCCACTCGTGCTGTCAGATGATGGCGGCGATTTGCCTCTCATTCAGGTCAGTCACTTTAAAAATACGTCTGCATCTGCACAACATATAGCTTCTTTCAATCTTTGTATCTTCTTCGTTTTGATTTATTGATAGAGCTCTACTGTAACTGGTAAAGGTTTATGATGGCTCGGTTGCCAATATGCAACGATTAAACAATATGGCCACCCCAAATAGAGATAGAATAGAGCACTCAGATCTAAGTAAATCAATAGCCCAATGTTTCTGTGAAAGTAGGTAGCCAATAGGTGCTTAGGAGGCCAAGAAAACGTATATTTTCAGAAATATTACTTTTATTAAATGAGCTAAAAACTCAACATATACAGGTGTAAATAAGTGGCAGAAATTAATCAGTACTAAATGTATTGTTAATCTGGTAAAAGTGTCCCATTGCTTTTATTGAATAAGCCGCTTATTTACGCTTGTGTGCAGAGTGGACGGTTGACATCACGTTCAGAGTTTGTAGTTGCGTTACAGTGAGGGGGAGATGAGGAGTGACAGCAGTCAAGCGATGTTTGTAAACCATCCCTTGCAGGTGGTAAAATCAGGATTCTATGGTCGGAGGAGGATTCAGTCTTTTTATATTTTAGACATGCTCTCGGTCTTGAGAGACCTCTTGTATTGGTCTCAGTCTTGGTCATTTCTTGACTTTTAAATTTTTTTGTTAAAAAATGTGCTATTCTGTCTTCAACATGCTGCAAACTGTTCTTAGTATTAGAACAGAAACAAAAACACTATAAAATCGACTTTTGCCAATGTGTACCAAATTGATTCTAGGTGGCACTATGCTTCAGTATTTTGTATTCGTTGTAAGAAGAGCTGCAAAATTTATTTGCACAACTTTTTGGGTGGCAAATTGCTTCTTTTTATTCTGTTGTAAGAATGTTCTAGAAATTGATCGCTTAAAGTTTGCTCAAATATTCACAATACTATCGCCATACATGCATATGTATATAAATATTCTTACCTTCATTCATTCATTCATTTCAAGAATTTATATAGCGCCTCTTCAAGAAATCCACTCAGAAGCGCTCCCAGTCCAACCACGGTGAAACAAAAAAGTTTTAAGGAGCTTGTAGAACACTGACGAGTCAACCCTAGGCAGCAAGCGCATCTGCAACGGGAGACTATTCCAGACAGAAGGACCTACAACTGAGAAAGCACGACGCTGACAGGTTGATGATTCAACACGCGGGACCAAAAGCTTACCGCTAGAGGCAGAGCGAAGGGCTCTGCGAGAAAGGACAACAGATAATGGACAGCAGAGTTCACACAGATAAGTCGGGGCACAGCCAAGAAGACAACGCCAAACCTTGAATGATATCTGACCAAAATAGGCCGACCAATCAGAGATGCTTGAAATGCAGATTTTAAACATAACCTCCAAACTCTGACTTGGTCATGGTTGAAATCCAGTGTGCATTCATTCGTTCATGCATTTGCAAACTTCTATGGCGTTCCTTCAAGGAAACCACTCGAAGTCGCTCCCGATATTCCCAAAAGGGACAGCTTTAAGTTTAGTGAGGAAAGATTGTGGTAGAGTTCTATGGTGTAGACGCAGCTATAAAGGAAAGCCATTACAGACCATTGGCATATAATTAATTATTATGACAAATCATGGTAGCCTGAGGTTTTGAATTCACGTGGTTGGAAAACACAGAGAATTTGTGAGAGGGTGATTTATTTCTGTTATTTTGGTTTGTTGTTTCTATTCTAATGTTGGTTTGTCTTGGCATAGGTTCCCGGACCAATAAATCAGTATCTGCGAGACTATCAGCGCGATGGAATTCGATTTCTCTATGGCCATTACAAGAACGGGACAGGAGCAATTCTGGCGGATGACATGGGACTTGGAAAGACAGTTCAGGTGACGCTTTCACATCTCATCTCATTCTCATTGAGATATTTGTCACAATGATGTGGTCAGCAGAAGTTAGACAACATTGTACAGAAGATTTGTTAGCTGTACACAGTGTACAGAACACAACTCTGAAGTGGATTCTGTACTGCTTACTGTGTCAATCTGCAGGATTGACACAGTGTAGCGGTGATGTTAAGTATTTTAGTCTTGTTTCTTACTTTTGTTGATTTCTAAAATCACAGATGAAAATACAGCCAGAAACTAGAAATTACTGTCACAATTAGTTATTGTAATAAAGACTTTTTTACAAATGTCAGTAGTTTATTTTTGTTGTAGCATGATCATGATTAAAGCATGACTGTGAAGATTAAGAGTTAAACATTTGCTTCATATTTAGCTTCATTTCTGAATGTGCATAAACAATAATTGGTGATGAGTAGACTTGTCATTACTGTGATGGGCCAGGTCACACTTTATATATTGAAACTGTTGTAGTGAAATTTGCCAATAGTTATGTTGTCAGCATGTTGGTGAAACCCCATGAAATCCCATAAGTTTAATCTTTGAGCTTGCACAATGTCCATTGTCTGTTTGCAGGTCATTGCGCTGTTGTCTGCCATTCTAAGAAAGACTGGCAGTGCGAAGGATATGGAAAGGTTCAGACCAGATTTCATCAGAAAGGTTAGAAAGGTTATCCTGCTGACTTTCTGTTGCCCTGCCTAAAATAAAAGCATTTTAGTTCAGTTGTACTTTGCTTGATAGGACACAACTTTTACTACAGTCATACAGAGAACTTGAAGATTTTTTGTGAAAGTCAGTTAAAGATGAGAAAATGTGAATAATATGAATTGTAGTAATTAATTCTTGTTATTTCCTGAAGTTTCCAAAATTTGACTGATTAGTGTGCATTGCAAAGTGTAGCATTTGAAGATTACCTCGTTGGCAAGTGGTAAGTGATATTTGAACTTGATTTTATGATCTTCATTTTTCGTTGCAGTATACTACTGGAGCAAGTAACTTGGCGATTTCTACATCGGTTAAGCGTATGAGTGATATATGGAAGTGATTATATGATGTTATGTAACATGTGGAATTGATTTATTTGTTCAGATGGAAAATGCTGTGAGTGGAATTTCTGATTCAAGTGAAGATAGTCACTGTCCACAGCCACCATTCCTCGTGATTGGTCCTGCAAGTGTCATGTACAACTGGTTGGATGAGTTTGAAACATGGGGACATTTCAAGGTTGGGTAAGGCTGCTGGTTTCTGTTTTGATTAGACTTCAAAAGCTGCTGACATTAATTGTGTGTCTATGAGTTTGAGACTATATGTGTTTTCACATATATGCATCTGCTATGTATACTGTATACAGTGTATAGGTATCTATGAATGCATACAAACCTGCAGATATAAAGTTGATTAATTTTCCAGATTCAGATTGTCAAAGGTCACTGCTCAATGCTCATCCAAATAGTTTAATAATCGATTGATCTTTATGACTCATGTATGATGCAGCTGTTACGAGAATATCTTGTGATCAGTACATCTTCACGTTTGTCTGTGTCTTTGGTTGATAGGAAATATCACAAGCAGTACAAAAGTGAGACGATTGTTGATCTGCGTCAGCGTAGACTCGATGTTGTCGTCACTACGTATGAAACGTGCAGAGATAACATTGTAAGAATCGCTTCATCTCATTCACTGACGTTCATTCTGCATGTAACGTATGAAACGTGCAGAGATAACATTGTAAGAATCGCTTCATCTCATTCACTGACGTTCATTCTGCATGTAACGTATGAAACGTGCAGAGGTAACATTGTAAGAATCGCTTCATCTCAATCACTGACGTTCATTCTGCATGTAACGTATGAAACGTGCAGAGATAACATTGTAAGAATCGCTTCATCACAATCACTCACGTTCATTCTGCATGTAACGTATGAAACGTGCAGAGATAACATTGTAAGAATCGCTTCATCTCAATCACTGACGTTCATTCTGCATGTAACGTATGAAACGTGCAGAGATAACAACATTGTAAGAAGCGCGCTTCATCTCAATCACTGACGTTCATTCTGCATGTAACGTATGAAACGTGCAGAGATAACATTGTAAGAAGCGCTTCATCACAATCACTCACGTTGATTCTGCTCTTCCGCTTTGCAATTTGCTTTCACAGACACATCAGAGATTTGTGGATTTTTTGGCTGTGAGCAAACCGAGGTGCAAAATTAACTTTTTATTTTAATTATGTATTTATGTGAGTATTTTAACTGATTAGCCATCACTGAGGCAATTGAAGTATTGACGGTCCACACCTGGATGTAGTTACAGTCATTAATTTACCTCAGGATGAATGCATTAAACTTTTTACTGTAGCATTTGAATGAAAGTTTACAAAGCTAAACAGATGACTTCTATTTGACAAAGTAATTCCAAACCAATGGTTTGAGCATTCAGTATTCATATAATGCTTCAGCTGCTTCTGTCCTCTTGCCTTGTTTTCTCCCACTTTCAAACTGGCATCATTTGCATTACATTGCCTAGCAATCCTATCCCACAAATTTATTTGGCATAGACATATCTGCTAACTTGCCATTGTCTGAATTCCTATCCCTGTCAGTGACCAGCAGTTTGTTCCAACTTTCTGAAAGAGGAGTAATTGCGTCCGTTGCTTTCTTACATTGTTTTTCACTTGATTTCTTTTTTCCTGCTTAGCCAGACCTCTCTTATGTATGTGTTGGCTTTAAAAGAAGATCAAAACTTGTCCTATTCAACCACATGTTTCTGTACTGTAGATGCACAGTCACGGTGAAACTGCCAGACATTATATTATTAAGCACACTGATATAAATTTGCATGTACTCATGCAATCATTGCAAGTTTGTTGCCCACTTAAAATGAAACTAAAGTTATTCTGCAGAAGTTTCTTACAAAGGTTAAGAAGGTTTACATAATATGTATTTTATATATATTATATAAGTACTTGTTAGAGTAAAATTAATTACTTTTGTGCAGCTACTGCTTTGTTTGTTGCGTTGCTTATTCGTGTTTTGTGTTGTTATTTTCCAGGACGAGTTGAGTTCCACTGAATGGAACGCTGTGTTTGCCGATGAAGTTCATAAAATTAAAGTATGAATGTGATTTGTTTTTGTTGATTTAGTTTCCCAACTCAATGACCGCTGAGTTTCCTAGTTGTTAACTGAAGTTTTAATCCCACGATGACTGCTTTAATACCTGTGCCTTACATTTTATACTTGATTATTTTCTTGTTGCATAGGCAACACACATACACACACACACACATACACACACACACACACATTCATGCGTATGCAATTCTGATTGTTCACATATTTCTGCTGGCAACAACTTTATCTAAACAACAGTGATTTTTTTTATATGAGAATAGCATCCTCGAAACTCTGTGCTCACTGTGGCTATCCGTTCTTCATTTAAGGCTGTTGCAGTGTTGCCATGGACCAGTAGACTGTCGCAATTACACCTGTATTAGACTTTATGACCTACGGTACTTTATTATCACATTAATTCTGATAAAATTCCATTGGATAGGCCTATTTTGTTTGCCCCTGTCTAGAGTGGTACTGTTTTACAGTTTTCCACAACATCCAACCATTCATACATTGAACCTAAAATTAATAATCAACTTTGCAAAGTAAACTCATATTTTGGTGTCTTCATTAATCTTTCATTTATATTGTCAGCAAAGTCTTTGTATTTAAGTGATTTTAATAAGTATGTTAGTATTATTAAATTTTTGAAGTAAATGACATCAGTTGGTTGTGCTGCATGTTATTCTAAAGGGAACCAGTTCGGAGATGACTCGTGCTCTGAAGAAGTTACCTTGTCAACGACGATACGGACTGACTGGAACCCCGCTCCAGAACCGACTGAATGAACTCTGGTGCATCATGGACTGGTGAGCTGAAACTCCGGTTGCTTTTCCATGCAAAAGTTTACTGGGAACAAAATATGGGTCTGAAGTATTATAAACTTTGGCAAATATAGCAAAGACAGCAGTAACAGTAGTTTGAATGCAATTATTTAATGCACGATTTTAAAATCTTGTCGGAAAGGAATTGAATGGATGTGTCATCAATGGAAGAACTGTGTCATGAGGAGTTAAATAGTACGATGCGTTTGTCACTGTGTAGGATCTTATTCACTGCCTGCCATTGAAATTTTGTGAAGAGGAGATTTAAAAGACCAGACAAGACAGCATCATATAATATACACTTCACAATTGTCTGCATGACATGTAGGTTCTTGTCGGCAGCAGATGAGTGACTTGATGATCAGATTGTATCTGGCCATAGATGAGACCGGTAGCAAAGTTGATCATTGACTATTCTCTCCAGCTGACAAGTTGGCAAATATTAGTATCGTGGTACGAGTAATATTCCTTCAGCCACTATTTATGTGCAGTTGGAATGAGTATGTGTTATTTGAACTTATTTCTGTTACTCACTGATATAAATGATGACTCTCTAATCTGCCAGCTTTGTCCTTTCGTTATTAGGGCCAACCCGCATTGCTTTGGTGACTTCAAATCATTCCATAAGAAATATGGTGAATTGATAGAAAAAGGTCAGAAGCTGGATGTTACAAAACGACAAAGAGCCGAAGCACATAAAGGTATCCACTGCAGCACCAACGCTTTCTTGTAAATGCTATAAATTGTGTCAGGACTGAGAACTTGCACCATGCTCTTGTTATTTGTCTTTTTTGTAGAATCATCAGAGCATTAGCAATTTATGCAGGAGCTGTTAGATCTTTTGAATGTCATGATCTTCTAGTACATTGGTATTGGTCTTGGACTATGGCAGCAGCAAGGCATCATGCCTATGCCTCTGTTGTTGGTCCTTAGTTGTAGAATGGCCTTCCAGCTATAACTCGTGCTAGGATCTTGTCTGCTTACAGTGCTACCATTTCTGCCAATTCTCTTAAGACTTTTCTTTATTGAGGGTTTTTGTGCACAAGAGGTCTTTCGTGTCTTCTCTGTACTATGAGCGGCACTTGTCTATAAATAGAATTGAATCGGTCGTCATCTTGTGTAGTAAAGTAAAATGTTCCATATATATTCTTTTTGCTTAAATACTTAATCACGGACATTCTTCTTCTTTCTGTTCTCTGCCCTTAAGCAGGTTCGAATGTTTGACGTCTCCATTCTTCCCTGTTCTGTGCATTCTTTTTCAGCTTCTGATAACCGTCTTTCATCATCCAGTCCAACAGTCTTTGTCTTGGTCTTCCTCTCGTTCTTTTCCCCTCCAGTTTCCCCTCTATGATTGTTCTTAGCATCGAGTCTCCTCTGAGTGTGTGCCCTATCCATCTTCTTTGTCTTTCTCTAATTGTGTGTATCATCGATCTCTTTTCTCCAACTCTTCTCAATACCTCCTCATTCGTTACATGATCCCTCCAGCTGATTCTTTCTATCCGTCTCCATAACCACATTTCAAATGCTTCTATTCTCTTGATGTCTTCCATCCTCATAGTCCATGTCTCCGATCCATATAGCATCACACTCCACACTAAGGTTTTTACCATTCTCTTTTTCAGTTCTTTACTGATTCCACCTATCAGTATCTCTTATCTCTTTTCTCACGGACATAGAAGTGTTTTAACATGAAGACACTCTCTAGATGTGGGATGTAATGCATCATGCTAGAGCTGCTCAACTGATCCAGTGAAACTAACATTTGACTTAATTCTTAACTCGATTCCCATCTCGTTTTCACTCGGTGTTTTTCTCCAGCTTTTTTCCCACACCTCTCACTGAATTTCTTTAACTGGTCATATGCTTGGAAAATGGAAATGAGTGCTTCTATGTAGACTCTGGTTTATCCAGAAGCAACTCTAATTGGTGAATGTCATCTTGCACATTTTATGAAGGTACGCATCAGATTAGGATAGAATATCAGAAAATGATATAAAACTGATGCTGATAGAATTTAGTTGCAGACATTCAAACCCTGTTCTGTGTGGTGGTGTGAATGAAAACTTTATAAATTGCAACAGCCCAGCAAAGCTTGACAAAAGCATACAGCAAATTTCTGCTGAGAAGAACGAAAGATCTGATTGCAGACCAACTGCCGCGCAAAGGTAAATGCGTCCTACATTCATGAATATTAGTAACTTAGCCAGTATGTAACAAAATCTTGTGAAGACCACTTTCATTGCAATTTGTGATTGGTGCAAAGTTTGATGGCATTAAATTTTATTCACCTGGTCACCTGGTGCCGTCAGCTCTTGGAGCTCTGGCGACAGTTACGATGTATCCTCTCCAGTGTTTCCTCTCTCTTGACGCCTCTCTTAGCGCCTCCAAGCTCATACCAGACTTCTCGTGTATTTCATTCATCCATTTCTTCCTTGGTCTTCCTCGTCTTTTTCTTCCCTCTCCGCATGCCATCATCAATTCTTTTTCCAAACCGTTTGATCTCATCACATGGCCGAAGTAGCTTAATTTCCTCTTAGTTGCTGTTTGCTGCAGTGTCTCATCCTTCTCGATTCCCAGCTCCCCGCACAAAATTATATGGTTGCGTCTTTCTTAGAGAAAATCTACTCCAATAGTGAGATCCCTTAGAAATCATTGAGTCTTGTTATGCTGTTAAGCAAACACACAAAATAACAGCATTAGCTAGATCAGAAGTCCCATGAACTTGACTCAACCTAAAATTTCTAAATGAATTTGTTAAGCATAACCTTTTAAGTTGAAAATGCGTAAAAAAATTTACTGTAAATAGTCTTCTAACAGTATTTTGTGGGTCATTCTTCACGGTGTTCATTTGTATTTTGAATGTTCCTAAGGGAATTTTAAGTAGTGAAATACGTATGCCGCTCTCGCTTACCGGTGTAGCTAACTAGGCCAGTTGTGTAATGCTGTATGTACATTGTATGTGATAGTTATGATGCTGTATGTACATTGTATGTATGATAGTTATGATACTATTATGATGCTGATATTCAGATGACCTCGTTGTCTACTGTCGTCCAACTGATCTCCAGATCGACATCTACCAAACGATTCTGAATGAAGCAGACATGAAGTACGTTCTCACGCAGAAGCAGAAATGCTCTTGCGGAAGTGGAAAGACAAATATCCAATGTCACTTCAAGGTCATTTTCTTCATAAGATAAATTGTGATTATGAAGTATTGTGAACATTATGACAGATCTAACTTTATATCTTTGTTTTAGAAGTGTTATGTTGTTTTCTTTTTACATATCTAAATTATTTAATGACATTTTTAATTCAGAATGTGACAGGAGTTCACAATATGCCAAGCTCTGAGATGCCTGAAGGATTTTACCATTTTTATCACTGTCAATCTGTTCTCAACTACAGCACAATGTTATGATTGAAATAAAACAACTGGATTCAATGTTATGATTGAAATAAAACAACTGGATTCAATGTTATGATTGAAATAAAACAACTGGATTCAATGTCATGATTGAAATAAAACAACTGGATTCAATGTTATGATTGAAATAAAACAACTGGATTCAATGTTATGATTGAAATAAAACAACTGGATTCAATGTTATGATTGAAATAAAACAACTGGATTCAATGTGGGAGATTTCATCGTTTGAGAACAATATTATTAAATCTCACAATTGAAGAAGAATAGTTGTTTGCAGACTGCTAATAACATGTTGTAATTTAACTGTGAATATAACTACTTTTTCAGATGTCATTTAGCTAACTAACTGCGTTGCTCCTCGTTTTGTGTGCACTGTAGAATTCTCCGTCTGGCGTTCCGGTCCGTTCTCTCATGATGACTTTTATGCATCTGCTGCTAAAGGCTGCCAACCATCTGGCCCTTCTCATGCCCGGCGTTTCATCAAGTGGCAAACAGCAGCAATATGCAAACGATGTCTGTCAAAGGGTCTTTGCAAAACACACGCACCTTGCTGAACTGGGTTGTACGGCTGCCTTCCGCACGCTGTCTGATCCTAAGTACTGTGGAAAAATGAAAGTAAGTGAATGAGGAAATTATAATCAATTACGTGATTGCTTCTTTTGCATTATGATATACATTGTCTTGCTCATTTGCCATCACCATACACAGATATGTCTGATTCCAATTGTTAATCTACAGTTATATAATGGTTGTGGTTCTTTGAGAGATGATGTGAAAGGTTAGGGTGAGTATAATGTTTATCTCTAATGCAGATGACTTTGACAGTAATGGAGTGACCAGATTGACTTATGACCGATGTGTCATTAATTTTTGATCTTCTAAATGTAGTTTGTAGTCTGAACATTTATATATAACTTCTTATAAGAAAGATCCTTTCAAAGAAACTTTTTCGCTAGTTCATCACTTGCAGCTGAGAAATATTTGTGCAGTGTGTACTGTGTAGCTATTAATGTGAAGTCATCAGAAGGGGGAAGGATTTGTCTGATGTTACAGTGTGTAAACAGGTGTTATGTTGAGAAATGTGATAAGTAATAGAACAGTGTAGATCTTGTATGTTGCATTAGCCAACATAGCATATTGAGTTAATAGCTTTGGTGACACAATAACATTGCACTGGATTGGCATGTAAACCAGAAGAGTGTAAGCAAATACAAACTGTAGTCTTACTCCCAATGCTATATGTATATACGTAAAGTGTAGACTAAGTTTGAAGATTTTCTAATACATCATGTGGAATAGTTATTGAGTCTTATTTTGCAGCTGTTCTATTATGTGATGCCAGGCATATCGACATAGGCCGTCTGCATTTGTTCATTCATTAGAGGTTTTATATAGCACCCCTTAAGGACAATCTACTCAGGGGTGCTTCCAACATAATAACGATGGTTAAAGTTGAAGCAGTCTAACCAGCATCCAACTTCAGCTGGGACAACCAACTTCTACAGTGCTTCTGAAGTCACTTAAGAACCTTCAACTAATTATACTTCTTGGTAATCGAGAAATGGTTTGGAAAAACGTGGCCAAGATCAGTACGCAGAGTGCACTTTTCAGGATTGAAATTGTGTGTTGAGGCCATTAGATCACAAGAAGAAGTTACTGATTGTGCTGCGTTGACATGAAAAAATGTCTGGATTGTTAGTTAAGGTTTCGGTCTTTGAGATTTTGAGTTGTTTCTTGTTGAAATTTTTTATCAGACTGAACTGCAACTATTGGACCGTGTTATTTTCCGAATGTTCTGTTCAGACGTTTTGAGTAGGAATTGATTTTCCATTTCTTTAGGTTTTACAGGGATTACTAACAGTCTTCAAGAAGCAGAAATCCAAGGTTCTGCTCTTCTCTTATTCCACAAAGGCAAGTTTCTTTTGTTCTATCTATCACATAATTTGGCAATGGAATAATAGTAATAGTTATGTTCTCTCACTTTATCTGTAAAATTGATGTGAGATAACTAAAAGACGAGTAAAGTAGAGTCAGACTGTTAAGAAAATCTTGTGCAGACCATCCAAAGGCTTTTAATAAATGTCTCCAACAGAAAGTCAATCCTATTCATATATAAGCAAAGACATGAGAGAATGGTCGAGATGATTTGTGACTCTGAGTTACACAGAGCTAAATGTGTCTGATTGGCCAAAACTTTTGAAATCTAATCAGTGGTTAAATTGCTCTTTAAAAGATGATAAGCACAGTTTTGTGCAAGCTAAATCCCAAATATTTCTAGCTTATCTATAATGTGTATTGTATACTTGCAATATGTTGTTCCGATAAAACTGAAAATGCGTGAAAGATGATTCATGTCATGGATTTTTGCGTCCGAAGATGTATTTATTTTATAAATTTCCTCTTTTAGTGTCGCCAGATCTCAGATCAGGTGGAATCCAATTGAATTTACCACTCACAACATTCCCAAATGAACATGTAGCCAGATAAGAATGTGTTATAAAGCATGTGAAGAAATCACAAAACATACGTGAAACAAAGTGACAGAAAAGTCTTAAATGACTGTGAGATTATCATGATAATATATTGTTTCTGTATTTTTTCTGTGAAGTTACTCGACGTTCTTGAGGCGTACATAATGAGCATGGGTTACGAATATCGTCGCTTGGATGGATCAACGCCAACTGCAATGCGTCTGTCACTCGTTCAGGAGTTCAACAGAGAACCAGGCATCTTCATTTTCCTTATTTCTACAAAGTATGTCCACGCTGTGTTTTTATTGCTTTCCAATGCATGAAGGGTCGTCCGTATATTACGTATGCAGTGAGGAAAGGGTGAGCGGATTTAGGAGATTTTGCATATGAACGCGTACTGCATAGGGCGAGGAAGGGGTGTCGAGAAAATGTGTTCGTATACAAAATAAACTTTTGAATTTCTTAAGTCCACATTAGCCTCTTTATAGCTTTGTATTGTCCAGCTTTGTATTGTCCGATAGTCCTATGGCATTTTTTATTGCATTATAATTAAATTATTTCCAGTTTGTTCAGATCCCCACTTTCGATGCTATTAAATGACTGTATGGAAATGTTTATTTGGATGAGATTTACAATGAACAAATGGCTTGTCAAGAAATCAGTTGAGTTGAACTGACGTTGCAGAAGTGAGAGTTCGGCTTCCTGCCACAAGTAACAGGCATGAGCATTGAGTATGGAGCGGGATTTCACATGGCTGCTTGGTTTTAATTCCAGCGAATAATAAGTATCTCATTTGATTCTATTTTGAAGAAATGTCATTGATCGTCTTATGCGGCACATATATTGGTTGTTCAATTGCAGTACACTACATTTGTTTCATTTTCAGATCTGGTGGCATTGGACTGAATTTAACAGGGGCCAACGTTGTAGTCATCTATGATCCCAACTGGAACCCAGCACATGATCTTCAAGCCCAGGATCGGTATGAAGAGAATTGCTTCATTAAAATTTTAGTTCTAGTCTGTACTGGTATTAATCAATTACATCTGTAGCTGATACACTTAACGTGAAATAAAGCAGTGATCGATTTTTTGTGCAGTAGTTCTGCAGAAACTTTACTTGAGACACGTCTACTAATATTGCAGCACAGCCAGCATCCTTCAGCATCTCTTCTAATTTTTTAAAGATATTTACATAATTTTAACTCATGAATTCACATCATGAACATGGATAGTGGATACATTTGGTAAAAGACAAATCTTCAGATTCTGAGAGTACTCTTCCTAAGAGTTGCAGATAGTGTAAATGAGACTCTTTCTCATATCTGGAATCATGTCTGATAATTACATGTTGTGTTAACAATACGACTTGTCATGTTCATCAGTTGTTCTTCATCAGTTATATAAAAGACCTGATCATGTTTACCAACGTTGTTGAAGCGCATATCGCTTGGGACAGAGACGTGACGTCAGAGTATTCAGACTCATCTGTTCGGGAACAATCGAAGAAAACATCTACCTTCGACAGGTTTTCAAACAGGTGCAAATATACGTCATTCATGCATCATTTTAACGTATTCATTTCATTCTAGATACATGTATACACAACAAAAAAGATATTTTTATATTTTTTCTGGCATTAATACCTTGTTTATAACTCTGCCAACTCTTGAGTAGTAGTAAGTCACCTGTGGATGTCAGTGACAGTGACAGATGTGGGGCGCGGTGGTCTAGTGGTGGCGTCGTTGACTTGGAGCCGGAAGGTCCGAGGTTCGAATCCACCCTCAAGCCGCGTAAGGACCTTGGGCAAGTCCTTCACTTACAATTGCTCAGCGCTTCGGCGTGAAACTCCGATGCAGTGTCCGCTCTGCATCGGGAGCGCCTCTGAGTAGCGAGAGCTTGAAGGGGCGCTATAACAAGTGCACATACAAACAAATGTGATATTGAAAGCAACTATTAGGAAATGTTTTCATTTTTTCTGCATTGTTGTGGTTTCAATGTGTCTGTTTTAAGGTTCATAGCTGTGAGACTTAACTCTTTCGCGGCGAATACGGTCGATTGTGACCGTATAGCAAAAAACGCGGCCGTTTGTCATATAATGTAGATATATTTAGAAATCTATTTATATATTTCGATTGGGGACATGCTGACGGATCAGAAAATACCCTAACATAGGTTTTCCCCAATGGTTTGATGAAGTTATAAACGAAAATTATGGCCGTAAGTTTGTGAAAATTTACATCCCGCCATTTGTTTACTTTCGGCCGCGTCTGCGGCTTCTTGGCCGTTGACCATTTCGCTGTAATTATGTATTTTCATCAGCCAAATTCAGACAAAATGAATTATATTGTTCAACAAATGCTCTAATAAGGTCTCAAGCACATTTATTCTAGATGATGTAAAGGTTTCGGGATTTGAAGACTGCACATTTTCCGCCCGTCCATCAGACCACGCGTTCTCAGCATACATGTAGATTAGGAAAAACATTAGCTCATTTGATCACTTCTCTGTAGTTATTTTTTTTATTTAGTTCTTTTAGCGTAATTAGAAACATAAAAAGTATCAGTCAGTCAAATTTTGCAAAGGATCTATAAAGACATTCTTTATGTTTGGTCATTTTGGGATAGAAATACGGCGACATCGCTGCATACCTAATATTTTGTTGATGTGAGCGTCGACATCATTATCTTCTGAGTGGAAGTAATATAAAAATCATTTTATAATTAAATTCACAATTTTTTAGCCTTTCACTCTTGGCTACAAGTTTGTCATACAAGTAACTACATTTATAAGTATTTGCATTAATTTTAGTTGGTTCATAATTTTTTAAATTAATTTTTAATGTTATAAATAAATAAAATATTATTTAAAATATTTAATATATTTATAAATTTTAAGGCAAACACGTCAATTTATCTGCGTTTTCAAGACAGAATATTGTTGAGGAATCAAATACGAACAAAATGATATAAGACATGTCAATATTTCATGGACTTTAAGTGTTTTTCTATTTATGAACAAATTATGACTATATTTATGAAAAACAACTTAGCTGCGGAAGAGTTAAAAGTCTTTTCATATAAATCCTTATCTTATTGGCATATACTGATTTAGCATGTCATAGTTTGTCTCCTTGTCTCATTAATTGTAGACTGCCTTTCTGTCTCAGTCAACTGACTTTGTGGGTATTTAACCTGACTGCTACTGTTTTTTTGGTTCATCATCAACTGATGCTCTGTGAAATTAGACACTTCTGCTCTAGTATTGCTCAATGTTATGACCACTGAATATGTTATGTGTTCTGCTCAGCAAATCGGAAGTGTGGCTTTGGAGAAGAAGAATGCCAAACGTCTTTTCTGTGGTAAAGCGCTATCCTCTGATATGAGACCAAAGTCAGACGAATTATTTGGAGCTGAGAATCTCTTTCAGTTGCGAACGGGTGACAGCTGCTTAACGACAGACATTCTTCGCGTGAGTTCTCTTTCAAAACCATGGCAATGGTTTAGATCAAAATATCTCTCTTGTTTTCAAGTCTTTCACTTTTCATAAATTCATTTGAACTTGTTGCATGACTGTCCGATATATATATATGTCTGTTGTATAACTCGCATTTCTTGATGCTGTGCGCTTTATTTTAGAGTGATTTATAGTCTATCATAGCATTTATGGAATTTAGAAATCTTTGAAGTAAGGCACTTGAAATTTTCTTCACTTGCAATGTGCATTAAATGACTTTGTCAAAAAGGAACTACTTACAGTTCAAGTTTAGCTGATTTAAGGCTTCACAAAGACTAATGCCTTTCATTCAGACAGTTTTTTCCATATCCTTTCTCTCTTTTGAATGTCCTTCAGTTGCCTTTTGCAGTATTTGAAGGAGGTTCCTGATTCCGGTCATTCAGATGATGTATTCAGTGAACTGTGATAAAAGTGTGAGACTGTGAGTGTGTGTGTGTGTGTGTGTGTGTGTGTGTGTGTGTGTGTTCATTGTCTTTGCTGTTACTGTTTCAGAGGAATGATAAAATGGAGGCTGAGCTGAGAGGATTTCAAGTGGCAGTAGTCAGTCCACCAAGTAAAGAAAGACGAGACGAATCAGTTGATGATTCTTCAGGTCAATTGTATTTATTGGCGTTTACATCTCATCTACTGATTATTATTATTTTGACAAATGAGGAATTGTAGAAATGAAGATGCTTTTAATTAACTTTTGTATGTTTATTATCATCTAGTCACCTCTGAGACTTGTAAATATTTGTCTCTCTCGACTTTTGTTTTTCGTCAGAGTTGATATGATACACATTCAGTGTGGTTGTTTAAGCTGTCACGGTTGAAGTTAGCTTGTCACAGCTCAAACATTTACAATTGTGTCTGAGGCTTCAGTAAAACCCCAATGTCATGTTGATTGTGGTTATTACTTAATAACTTTCACATTTTAGGCTTGAATCTTGCCTCATCATTTTACCCAATCTGACTCTTGGCCTTTCATCTATCTCCTCAGTTTTTCAATCCACTCTATTGATAATAATTGAAGATCATTGTGACATTTGATCATTTAACTATTTGCACTGTCTGTCTGTCTGTCTGTCTTTCTCTTTTTCTCACCCTCTGTCTCTCAGAATCTTAACATGAATAAGCTCCTTGTTCTATTGCGAAATGTGTTGTAACGAGACTTTCATATTTTTTAACGTAGTAGGTGGTGTTGCATCAGATGTCGTGTCTTTCGATGGTTACACATCAAGTGAACCATTGTCAGATATGGATGAGCCATCGTCAGATATGGATGAGCCCCTGTCGTCTGCAGATGACGACGGTTCCACTGGAAAAGTCTTGAAGTCCATCTCATCTCGCTCAGCTTCAGATGCGGAAGAGGATCATTCGGTGGAGACGACTGACGATTCAAGAGAGATGATGAATAAGAACGCAGAAATACTGACTCAGCCATCTGTCCAGTCTGTTAGTGATGTCTTAGGTGCGGCGGATTCTTTTATGAAGTCTGTTTCAACGTTGCTAGCAGTTTAACATGAAATTTTAAATGTGATCTCAGTGCCTTAACTGTTTGGAAGCCATGCATGATGGGCCTTACTTCATGTCCTACTATTTGCTCTGCCAACCCTATCTGGCGAATGAAAAACTGAGGTGACCTTTGGAAGGTTTGTTGGAGGCTACTCACATCCATGCTGATATCTTTTGCCTATTTCTATGGCTGCCCACCGATTAACTGAAGCACTTTTCCGAGGACTACATTCGTTTAAGGCAGTGAAAGTTTTTGCTACACTTTCTGTTTCACATACGTTTTCCTTACAGATAATCACTGGTTCTGTAAAGACATCCTTTGAGTTTATGTTGCTCCATTTGATATTTATTTTCTCTGTGCCATGGATTTGGGAACGCATTTCTGTTCTAATTAATTACCATAGCCCCAACAATTGACAGATATACGTCTGTCACAGTATTACATTGTTAGTGCAGTGATATATTTGTTTGTTAAATAGATTTAAGTTTTGTGATTAAATGGAGCATTTTATCTGCTGACAATGAACCCAATTCTGAGCAGTCATTGCTTTGTCGATCGGTTGAGATGAGTTGAATATTTAATAAGACTAAGATCTCATCTGATGATAATCAATTGATTTAGGAGAATGATTAATTGGTGCGTTAATCGTAGGTCGGAGTGGTGACGTTGTGCATATGCACAGAAACAAGAATCTCATTCGTGGTGGAAGAGTTGAAGATCACATCACGAATTGTGCATTAATCGATGTCTATGAGCTTCACATGAACTCGCAACAACCTGCCGACCAATGCCAACGTCTCAGCACCAGCAGCAGTGGATCGGTAATTATTCATTTACATCAGCGGTGTCAAAGAGCTGGCCTGCCAACGATTTTTTATGGCCCACGGAGCCTTCCATAAAGATTACAAAATTATTTAAAATGTTGTCAAAATTTAATAAGGAGCGAAAAGTGGACATTGAATCAAGATCTTTTCGAGATATTTGGACTTTTCTCGGAATTGGCTGACCAGGCCCGCAGCTCCCTCTCAGATCGCTACCCAATTTTGCTCAGGAACTTCGACACCCTGGCCCGCCACTTGTTAGAAGATGTTCACACTGACTGACCCGCCACTAAAAAAGGTTTGACACCCCTGATTTACATCAATTAATCATTAGTAGTTTCTTGTCATTATTTAGTCATTATTTTATCTCTGTAAGTCAGTCATTTTGCTCTTGTGACATCGTAAAAGTTGAGTGACGGATAGTTAATTGTTTTCAGGGCAGTGAATCGGATGAAGAATTGGTTGGGATGAAGAAACGCCGGAGTCATCTGCATTCGATGAAGAAACACGGATCATCAGAGAGAAAGAAGAAGACATCTAAAGAAAAGGACGGACGCAGAGTCATTGGCAAATCACACATTCTGATTGGCCACACGCCAGTTGCCATCCGACGGTAAGTAGGTGGTCAATGGTCATTTCTAAACAGTAAGTGGGTATACAATCTATATGACCTAAATATTGACCTGCATTTTGTCGTACTAACCTACATCTGTATGTGGAAAGGTATTCTTCTGATCATCCATTTTCATTTCAACTAGATATAATAATATTTTTAAAAACCTGTGCTAAGCAAACAATATATTGTAATTTTCCTTTTCAAGCATGTTCATGTATACACTCATTATTACACTGTGTCCCTTATTTATGCTTAGACTTTGTAGCAACCTTCTGCTTCAATTTGTTCTTTATGTGTGATCATGTGACTGCATATGGCTCACAATGTACCACTTGTACCAGTGCCTTTGGACCGGTGTTCGCAGAACCAATAGAGTCTTTTAATATATTGAGTATGACTTTCCTAGCTGCAAAGCATACCATACAATTGCTGAATATTTTAGTGACACTGTTGTATAGCATTTCCAACATTAATTTTGGCCGACCTGACTGCTGACTAGATTGTGCTACTTGCTTTCACAGGCAGCAGTTTCAGCAGCTGACATCTTCACTTGGATTGACAAGTAGTCGAGAACTGGCTGAGATGATATTGCAAAGCAGTGCAGAAGAGAGGCGACTGATGTTGCGAGATTTCTACGCTGATGATCATCCACATCTGAAGTCAGTGTTTGATGAGTTGGAGGAAGAGTTGGTCAAGGGAAAGAGGAAAGGAAAGAAGATGACAACTGGACAGAAGAGGACAACTGGACAGAAGATGACAACTGGACAGAAGAGGACAACTGGACAGAAGATGACAACTGGACAGAAGAGGACAACTGGACAGAAGATGACAACTGGACAGAAGAGGACAACTGGACAGAAGATGACAACTGGACAGAAGAGGACAACTGGACAGAAGATGACAACTGGACAGAAGAGGACAACTGGACAGAAGATGACAACTGGACAGAAGAGGACAACTGGACAGAAGATGACAACTGGACAGAAGAGGACAACTGGACAGAAGATGACAACTGGACAGAAGAGGACAACTGGACAGAAGATGACAACTGGACAGAAGAGGACAACTGGACAGAAGATGACAACTGGACAGAAGAGGACAACTGGACAGAAGATGACAACTGGACAGAAGATGACAACTGGACAGAAGAGGACAACTGGACAGAAGATGACAACTGGACAGAAGAGGACAACTGGACAGAAGAGGACAACTGGACAGAAGATGACAACTGGACAGAAGAGGACAACTGGACAGAAGAGGACAACTGGACAGAAGAGGACAACTGGACAGAAGATGACAACTGGACAGAAGAGGACAACTGGACAGAAGAGGACAACTGGACAGAAGATGACAACTGGACAGAAGAGGACAACTGGACAGAAGAGGACAACTGGACAGAAGATGACAACTGGACAGAAGAGGACAACTGGACAGAAGATGACAACTGGACAGAAGAGGACAACTGGACAGAAGAGGACAACTGGACAGAAGAGGACAACTGGACAGAAGATGACAACTGGACAGAAGATGACAACTGGACAGAAGAGGACAACTGGACAGAAGAGGACACTGAGGGAGAGGAATGAGGGACATAAAGAGAAGCAACGCCAATCAAAGTTCACTTCAAATCAAACAGAATGCAACAGAACTCACACGCAGAGTATGTGTATTTTCAGACATACAGATTGATTGATTGATTGATTGATTGATTGATTGATTGATTCACTGATTGATTGATTCACTGATTGAGCTGTTCTTATTTTCTCAGTGCAGCTTCTATGAACTCTGTCTCTCCTATTTAGACAACAACAACGATTCAGAAAGTCTGCATTGAGGACATGTTTTGCCGACATTTTAGGATTTGTTGACCATCAACATGTGACTAAAGTAGGGTTCGAAGGGTGAAGGAGGATTGGAGATCACTGACTGAGATTCAAGACAGTTGCTCTGATTTCTCTGTCTCATAATCAGTTTACTAATTCTAATTAATTTGTTTATGAAATTCGAATTAATTCTAATTAATTAGTTAATTAATTTTATTAGTTAATTTTACCAATCAATCACTGGTGTGAACGAAGGTCAGTTACTATGTATGGGCAAATGGTCAGTTACTATGTATGGTTAGTTACTATGTATGGGCAAATGGTCAGTTACTATGTATGGTTAGTTACTATGTATGGGCAAATGATCAGTTACTATGTATGGGCAAATGGTCAGTTACTATGTATGGTCAAATGGTCAGTTACTATGTATGGGCAAATGGTCAGTTACTATGTATGGGCAAATGGTGAGTTACTATGTATGGGCAAATGATCAGTTACTATGTATGGGCAAATGGTCAGTTACTATGTATGGTCAAATGGTCAGTTACTATGTATGGTTAGTTACTATGTATGGTTAGTTACTATGTATGGTCAAATGGTCAGTTACTATGTATGGTTAGTTACTATGTATGGGCAAATGATCAGTTACTATGTATGGTCAAATGGTCAGTTACTATGTATGGTCAAATGGTCAGTTACTATGTATGGTTAGTTACTATGTATGGGCAAATGGTCAGTTACTATGTATGGTTAGTTACTATGTATGGGCAAATGATCAGTTACTATGTATGGGCAAATGATCAGTTACTATGTATGGGCAAATGGTGAGTTACTATGTATGGGCAAATGATCAGTTACTATGTATGGTTAGTTACTATGTATGGGCAAATGGTCAGTTACTATGTATGGGCAAATGATCAGTTACTATGTATCGGCAAATGGTCAGTTACTATGTATGGGCAAATGATCAGTTACTATGTATGGTTAGTTACTATGTATGGGCAAATGGTCAGTTACTATGTATGGTCAAATGGTCAGTTACTATGTATGGTTAGTTACTATGTATGGGCAAATGGTTAGTTACTATGTATGGTTAGTTACTATGTATGGGCAAATGGTGAGTTACTATGTATGGGCAAATGATCAGTTACTATGTATGGGCAAATGGTGAGTTACTATGTATGGGCAAATGATCAGTTACTATGTATGGTTAGTTACTATGTATGGGCAAATGGTCAGTTACTATGTATGGTCAAATGGTCAGTTACTATGTATGGTTAGTTACTATGTATGGGCAAATGGTCAGTTACTATGTATGGTTAGTTACTATGTATGGGCAAATGATCAGTTACTATGTATGGTCAAATGGTCAGTTACTATGTATGGCTAAATGGTCAGTTACTATGTATGGTTAGTTACTATGTATGGGCAAATGGTCAGTTACTATGTATGGTTAGTTACTATGTATGGGCAAATGGTCAGTTACTATGTATGGTTAGTTACTATGTATGGTCAAATGGTCAGTTACTATGTATGGTTAGTTACTATGTATGGGCAAATGGTCAGTTACTATGTATGGTCAAATGGTCAGTTACTATGTATGGTTAGTTACTATGTATGGTCCGCTATCTCTGGTCTACTCGGTCGATCCTCCCGTACAACTTCGACTCCTTCTTTCACAGCGGATGATTTCCTACACATGCTCACAAAGAAACTGGACGATCTTCGTGCTTCTACTGCCGATTCCATACCTCCTTCCTACACTGCTACTGAGTCGGCTTTCAACGATTTCCGACCGATTCTTGAATCAGAACTACGTCATCTGCTCTCTACATCTAATTTAAAATCTTGTGAACTAGACCCTCTCCCCCCGTTTGTTATTGTAGATGTTCTTGATGACATTGTACCCTTCCTATTGTACTTATTTAATAGGTCTCTTTCAGAAGGTCACCTCCCAGCATCTGAGAAACGTGCTCTTGTATTTCCCTCTCTCAAGAAGCCAAACCTGGATCCTAGCTTGTGCCAAAATTATCGCCCTATTGCAAATCTTTCCTTTCTCTCTAAGACTTTAGAGCGTCTTGTTTCTTTGCAACTGCTCCCTTATCTTGAACAATCGGGCCTTCTACCTCCCAGACAATCTGGTTTTAGAGCTCACCACTCGACTGAAACTGCTCTTCTTTCTCTTCTTTCTGACATCTATTCTGCTATGGATAAATCACAGATTACTCTTCTGGCTCTTTTTGATGCATCTTCAGCATTTGATATGGTAGACCATGATATTCTACTACATCGTCTTGAAACTTCTTTTGGTCTTGGCGGTCTTCCTCTTCTTTGGTTTCGTTCATATCTTACTGATCGTACCCAAATGGTTATACTAGATGATTCTCGCACCTCATGGGTTCCTGTTAAATTTGGAGTTCCTCAAGGATCCGTACTGGGTCCACTTCTTTATATCTTGTTTACAGCTGATATTCCTCTTCTCTTTGCTAAGCACTCAGCCTCTGGTCACCTTTATGCTGATGATGTTCAAACTTTTGTTCATGGCTCCTCTTACCAACAACTTGCTCTCTGTCAGTCTATTGAATCTCTTTCTGCTGATCTCAATTCTTGGATGTCCTCAAATCGTCTGTCGCTTAACTCTTCCAAGACTCAGTTGATCTGGTTGGGCACTCGTCAACAGCTTAATAAGCTTGATTACGTTTTACTTGCCAAGCACTTTCCTCAATTTACTTTCGTGGCAAATGTCCGTGACCTTGGTGTTACTATTGACAATACTCTTTCCTTCTCTACACATATTGCTAATATTTCTCGGTCCAGCTTCTATCATCTACGTCGTTTACGTGCCATTCGGCGATCTCTCTCTTCGTCGATTTTTTCATCTATGGTCCATGCCTTCATCTGTTCCCGCATTGACTACTGTAACTCATTACTCATTGGGCTACCTAAACTCCGCCTTGCTCCTCTCCAATCGGTACTTAATGCATCTGCTCGCTTGATTGCTCGCCTCCCTCGTTTCTCTCACATTTCGGCTTTCATGACTGAACACCTTCACTGGCTTCCTCTGACTGCCCGGATTCAATATAAAATTCTTTTTCTCACCTATAAGATGTTTTTGGGTCTAGCGCCTCGCTACCTTTGTGATCTCATTAGGAAGCCTTTCTCAGCTACCGTTGGTCGTCCTCTCCGCTCTTTAGATCGTCATGATCTTCTTGTTCCACGATCTCGGACTGCCACAGCCCAACACCGCGACTTTGCCTCTGTCTGCCCTTTACTGTGGAATGGCCTTCCTACTATTATTCGTGCTCAAATTTTATCTGGAGGCTTTACTTTTTCTGCCAGATGTCTCAAGACTTTTCTTTTTCCAGGAGTTCTTCGCACTGGGAGCGCCTCTGATTAGTTTGTACTGTGAGAGGCGCTTTATAAATCCAAAAATAGAATAGAATAGAATGTATGGGCAAATGATCAGTTACTATGTATGGTCAGTTACTATGTATGGCTAAATGGTCAGTTACTATGTATGGTTAGTTACTATGTATGGGCAAATGGTCAGTTACTATGTATGGTTAGTTACTATGTATGGGCAAATGGTCAGTTACTATGTATGGGCAAATGGTCAGTTACTATGTATGGGCAAATGGTGAGTTACTATGTATGGGCAAATGATCAGTTACTATGTATGGTTAGTTACTATGTATGGGCAAATGGTGAGTTACTATGTATGGGCAAATGATCAGTTACTATGTATGGGCAAATGGTCAGTTACTATGTATGGGCAAATGGTTAGATACTATGTATGGGCAAATGATCAGTTACTATGTATGGGCAAATGGTCAGTTACTACATTGTATGTATGGGCAAATGGTGAGTGGGGTTGTTGCGTTGCTTACTTCAGATCAATTGTCGACTTGGTCAGTTCTTGGCCAATTGCTTGCAAGTTCAGCTGGTCAGCACCAATTCATTTGCTATCTAGATGTTAAGAGTAGGAGAGTACCTTGCCATGTCCAGATATGATGTATATTGCTGCAGACTGAATAGGAGGTTGTCTGTATATTATATAAATTGTTGTATTATTTGTGGATGTTGAATTCTTTAAGTTTTAATCTTTTCTTTGCTACAGGAAATATTTTCTCTAAGACAAAACACTTCACATCTTTGAAGCATTCCACAGAAGATGCACATCAGCTTGAGCAAAGAAAAGAAACTGAATCATCCAAGCGACGAGTTCTCGACAAAAGACGACGTTCTTCGTCAAAGCAGCAGATGAAGAACGATCAGAACGACGATGGCGATGTTCTTGAGAAGTTCTTCTCTGATTCGGAATCAGTTCTGAACAGAAGCAACTTAAGAACGACACACAGGACGACGACGACGTCAAAAGTTAAGAATGCCATGACCACGTCTGTTGCACAGACTTCAGCAAGTGCTTCTGACGTTGCTAATAATTCAAATGCAGTAATCGATGAATTTCTTGCTATTTCTGCGTCTGCTGACAGATCTGGGAGTAAGAGGAAACTTGTGCATCATTTAGAGACGAGACATGCGAGTAAAATCTGCAAAACTAAACATTTAGCACAATCAGAAAAGTCTGATAACAAGTTTTTAGACGAGATTTTTTTTAACAGCTCATAGAATTTTTAAGGTGATATATCTTATAACAGTCTACACTTTTGTATTATAGTGTATAATTTGTAAATTTATGTCGTACGTCAAGAGCATGTCACTTTCTGATCTGCAGGGCATTAGATAACAGAAGACAAAGTATATTATCATTGAATTAGATTTTTTACCTCCAAAATAATTGAGTCAATTATTGTATAGCATATTGATTTTGATATTGTGCATTTTAATTAAATTGTAATTGTCCAAATATTCATGGCGGGTATCATCCAATATGTGTGTTATTTTCTACATCAAACAGTTTTGTTAGCAATCCAGTTTTTTAAACGTAATTTATATTTGGATAACGTGTTTTTAGGATTTTGTTAGATGGAATTTGTTATTTATATCCATGAAGTGTAGTCTGTTGGATTCAGTAGTTACTTGACTTAATTGCTGTGTTAACAATGAGACTCTCATCTTCATCCAGCTAATCGTCGATGCTTTTGTCATGTGATGCATTTGTCTAAGTTCTGTATCTTGCATCCAGTAGTGATCTCTCACTGCGTCCAGGATACAAGAAGATTACAGCGTATAATCATGTATTGATGGAATCTGATGAAATTGTTGGAAACACGACTTGCACATTGTTAGCTTAATTCTTCACCTCGTAATATTGCACTCTAGCCTTGCAGACCACCACTGAAAACTTACCTGGTACATCATTAAAGCCTACAGACTTGCAGATGCATGCGATTCCTGCCTGCATTAGTGTTCTATGCTGATCCTACATTCTTCACCTCGTAAAAATTATTGCTCTTTAGCCTTGCAGACCGCCACTGAAGACTTATAACCTGGTGCATCATTAAAGCCTAGGGACTTGCAGATGCATGCGGTTCCTACATGCATTTGAGTTCTGCATGTTTGCTGATCCTAGTATATGGGAATAATACATATAGGAATGGATATGGATGGGTCTTGTATGAGCTACATGATTAGGTCATATTCTTACCATCAGATCTAGCATAAATTATGAGTCCTACATCTGAGTTAACGTATAGACGTCTACTTTGTGAAGATGAGCGACAATCAGTCGCTTCTGTGAGGATGAGGAGGAGGAGGAGGAGGATGAGGAGGAGGCGGATGAGTACGTGAGTCTCCATGGTTCCGTCAGACCATCGTCATCATCGTCGTCTTTGTCATGACGACGACGACGTAGGACGACGATTTCGACCCACGACAGATCGGAATCGAGTAGAATCAGTCGGTGATTCTCGTAATCAGCGACGAACACTCGATCGTCTTCGTCGACCGACAGATGCCACGGACAATTCAGCTGTTGAACGTCGTTCGTTGCTCGAAACCGACGAATCGTTTCGCCGTCGCTGTTCAACTGACAGATGCCCCAACGTTTACTGTTCCACCATCCGTAGATGACGATGAAGTGTCCAGATGATGTGACCACAGCGTGAACTGGACTGAAGATGTGGCACGGCAGATGGATGCTTCTGGCCAGCTGGGCATCCGATGTGTACAGCTCAAGGCTAAGCAGCTGTGCATCACCAGCGACCAACAACACCTGATCATTGTTTGTCACTGACAACGTGAATTGTACACTTGAAACGTCTTTCAACCACATGACAACGTTGTCCTCCTCTCGTCCACTGCTTCCCTCGATCTTCCAGACACATTTCTTGTGTGAGTCGGTGACGTAGAGACTGTTGGACGTGGCACTGGCCGCCATGTCCCACGGCTGAATGACGATCGCTTGAAGATTGATTTCACGTTGAAAGGCAAACAACGTCGCATCGTAGACATGAACAACGTTCGGCTGGTGACACAGAACGAACAGATTGTCGTTGAGTGTAGCAATGCCGTGAACGTACGATGTCTGTTCGTCGATTCTCTTCAGCAGACGACTGACATCGTACGATCGCTGAAAAGACAACAATAGCCGAAATAACTCATGACGACTGGACTGTAGCCATTTATAAGACAATCTGTTAGGCCTTCTATTTGGATGAGCGATTCTACCTAATAATTATTATGATCTGGCTTAATTATAATGGTTGCTGTACAGACTGTTCGATGCCACACATCCTTGAACTGTAGGCGTATTCTTAGCGGTCGTCGTCGTCTATCGAAAGTAACGAATTCTTTATTATTATTATTATTATTATTGCTTGATCTCTGGCTGCATGAAGACTTCAGCGTGATGTGACGATTGGCAAAGATCGTCTGCGTTGGACCAACAAGCGATCAATTGGCGACAACAGAAAAATTGATATTTCGTTTGCCGAATAGGCTACTAGGCCCTATCTACACGATAATAGGACTTAGGCCAGTGGTTCCCAACCCTTTTTTAACTTTATGGCCACTTTTTCTAAGTTGGAGGACAAGAGGGTCGCTTTTTCGTAGTTGAAGAACATTAAGGACCACAGCCTAAAATTTAATTAACTAAAAGTAGGCCTATATAAAATTGTTATAATTGAATCCATAGATCGAGTATTCGTGACTTTAGGGTTTAATGTTCGTAAATATTCGTGAATATTAAGATTTGTTAATATTCGCAAATATTCGTTAAATTAACGAATTAAGGTGAACGAACGAAGCTGCAATGTTACTGGGCTTCCTTACCCGTTGGCTTCAGTTTCTGCAGCAGTTCATTGATGCGTGTAATGATGATCCTTGGAAACGGATCTAGGCTACATATAAATTATGTGTATCTCTCGCTCAGTGTTTGGAGGTACCGGTACTTAATTATAAGCCTGCTTAGATGAAAGCATCGAAGATAGCAAAGAAAATGCAGTAGGCCTAGTAGTGGTAGTAGTAGATTACTTCTACTATACTGCTACCAGTGGTAGCCTACCACTACCACTGCTGTTTCTATAGGCCTACTAGCTACTGCTATTCATAGAATTAGGCCTATAGACCTACCATACAGGGCTTTTTAACGTGCAGTTGTACACAAAATATGCAGTTCTAAATGGGTTTGTGCAGTTGTAGAAGCACCTCTGTACAGTTAAAACTAGCAAAAAGCCATTTTATTTGATTCTTATCCATGTCCGAGTTATAAATATCACGGTGCATCTAAGCCCTAAACTTATAAAAGTGTGAAACTAATGGCATTATATTTTATTTTTTAAATGAAAATCCAATGCAGACAAAGAGCACGCTTTAAAAATCTATTGTAAATAAAAAATCAATTAATTTGTTGGTAAAGACCATACTTTATTGTAGGCTAGGCTACATGTAGGCTACTTTCAATGGAATTATCTGGAAATCCATGTTAGGCCTACTAGTTAATATTTACCAACTACTATGGGAAATTCCATTCCACACTGATGCGCTACTTTTCGCAAATTCATTTAAAATAGGCTATAGCAAAAATTTTAACATCATTCTGTTGACATAATTATGAACAACAACAACGCTTTTGCTGAACAGTTCTAGTTCAACGACAATATTCATTCGTTCGTTCGTTCGTTCGTTCGTTCGTTCATTCGTTCGTTTGTTCGTTCGTTCATTCATTCATTCATTATTTGTTCATTCATTCGTTCGTTCGTTCATTCATTCATTATTCGTTCGTTCGTTCATTCTTTCATTTGTTCATTTGCCCGTTCGTTCATTCATTCGTTCATTCATTTGTCCGTTCGTTCGTTCATTTATTCATTCATTCGTTCATTCATTCATTCATTACGAAGATTTATAGGCCTATAGTGCCCTTCCAGGTGATAGTTTAGAGGCACTCCCGACCCCAGTAGGCCTATAGCTAAAAAGGACAGTTTGAGATGCGCATAGAAAGAGTCATAGTGACAACAGGACGATAACCCCGCGTACAGTTAGCCTATATCCCGCAGAATAGGCTAACCCATGGGACAATAGGCTAACTCCAATGCAAAAATCCTGCCAAATAATAGAAACTACCATTGCTTAATACAGTGGCGTAGCAATAGGTCGTGCAACCTGTGCAGTGCACGAGGGCCCCCGGATGTCAGGGGCCCCCAGAGTCAGAGTCAATTTTTACTTTAAGGATATTCAGAATGTATTCAAACCTACATCTATACAGCGTACACACCCAGTAATTTTTGGGTTTCAGCAGGAATGTCCATGATTAAGCTACCTTATTACAAATATCTTGACTCTGCAGTAGGCCTATTTGTCCATAGGTAGTTGTGCTGACGTATAAACATAATTGTGCCATGGCCTACGCGTCTACGCAGACGCATTTAAAATTTATTGTCTTTTTAGTAAAATATGAAACTTATAAAGGATCAAATATTAACTGTATTTACTTGGAAATTGTATATTTTTAAACTCTAGTACGGCACTATTTCTCTCCCCCCCCCCCCCCCAGTTATGCCCAAGTCTTAATTAAGTGGCTCTGCTACGCGACAAGCACTAGAAGAACGGGTAAAGAAGACCGCCAAATGCAAACAAATCTGCATTTATGATGCCTGCGGAGAGCGAGCCTGCACCGATGACTATACATCAGACATGGGGGCAGAATCGAATTCTTGTTTGATCAGTGCACAGGACGGGTGGTGGTTGACATGGATATTGACACTGATCCGAGTAGGACTCGATCTTCATATCAGAGATTACGGTAGCAGTTACATCACCACTGGATTCAGGCTTGACACCTCAAAAGTGGTGGATATTTTTGCACAAGAGAAGGCGCGCAAACGAGCATTTTAGCATTTCGGATTTAGATCCCCGTAGTAGGTTAGCCGTAGACTTGATTGAGTCATTTCACACTTGCCAAATTCGTTACATTTTCCCGCTCTTTTAATCAAACAAACCCAACAGCTTGAAGAATTTAAGTAGGGCCTATGAATAATTGATGATTAATACTTCATAAGATGAAACAATTTTTGTGATTACTTTTGTAGGGTATTCTAGTTCAAATTTTCTCTGCTGATAAGGAAAAGAATAATGTTTCACTAGATAAATTTGTTAAAATAATAAAAAATGTGGCTAGTTTTTTTTCATTTAGGTTTGGTGCGAAATATGCAAATTTCGAAAAGGAACCAGGCGTTTTGCACAGCTTTGTTGTTTTAAATCAAATGGGTTCAATCATTTAAAGGGCCAACCACCTAAGCTCTGCACAGGGGCCCCCCAAGACCTTGCTACGCCACTGGCTTAATATATAGCCTAGGTGTCTATTGTTGTACATTTCGGCATTAGGCTACTAACATATCGACAGTGCAGAGTAGAAATGAAAGAATGACTAAGCATGCAATAATAAATAAATAGGCTTGCTGGACAAGAATGAGTCAATTCACTGTAGCCTACATACATACGGTGTGCAATACCATGCATCAAAAAGCTAATTATTAGACAATTATTATTAAAATAATTATTCGGCACAGAGTCGACAAGTAGGCCTATGAAAGAATTACCATCAATCCAAGAAAATATTGGACAAGTTTTCTGGCTCGTCACCCGTCACAGTGTGCAAAATTAATCAGAATTGTCCTGGCTCCAATGCACGTATTCTGCCAAATGTTCTTTACAATCCAATTGGAATTGCTCACAACCTCTAGGCTATTTAGGGGTCATTGCATAATTACGTAACGCCGAAAATGACCGTTTTTGACCCACCCACCCACCCCGTAACGCTTCGTAACGTTTCCTTTGACCCACCCACCCACCCTCCCCAGTGTTACGTAACGATTGCTACGAAAAATCAGTTGAAATTTAAGTTTATTATTGGCTTAGAGTCTATAGGCCTATGAGCGCGTATTTAGTCTATAATTCGTATTTTCATATCGAATGTTAATTAGAATTTGACAATAGGCATATGGACTAGGCTTAAAATATGTACAATGCTTTATTTAGGCTATATAAATAAGTCATGCGTGAACTGCAATTTTCTTAAATTTTACCGCAAGAATAAAATTTTACACTGCTGAAAGGTTTTGTGCAATTAATCAAAATAAATAAACATTAAGAGGAGCTATTTGTTTCCCTGGTCTGGGCACTTCGATAATTACTAATAGAAATTGCCGAGTTTTGTTGAGCATTAATTTTAAATGTTTAGATCGTGTCCACTAAGTAAAACATGCTTCAACGTGGTTCTTCCTTGTCAGGAATTTATTGGCAATTAGGCCTATACGTGCGGTACCACGTACGTAGTTCCGTTGGAAAAACTATCCAAATTCCAAACAATTCGAATAGCAGTTTCTTCGCACAAACGGGAGAACAGAACTGACCTGGCATGTAACTGGTGTCTGTTGCCGGCTCTTATAATCTTATTCATATAAATAGACGCAGGCTACTTCGATTCCATGATGTCTGGTAATTCGATGGTAATTTAATATTCGTTAATAATTTTTTAAAAGGCGTTACGTAACGCTCAGCTACCCCCACCCACCCACCCCTGTAACGTTTCGTAACGTTTTCAATGACCCCACCCACCCACCCTCGAGCGTTACGTAATTATGCAATGACCCCTTATAAGTTCAATTATTAGCGATACACATTTTAATTTCCTACTGTGACGTTGCATGGTTCTCCACAGCGGCGCCCGCAGGCGTAGGCAAGTCTTACGCAAGTGCGTACAGCGCTGAAGGCTAAAAAATATATAATAAATTACAAATCAAAACATAAAATATTATAGGTTGTGTAATTCTTATTCGTTTGAATCTATATAATAAATTAATAATCTATCGTTTCAAACAATATCCGAAATTAGCTTTAGGCCTATGCGTATACCCAAAATGCAGCAAAAAGTTTAGGGTGAACTAACATAAAGTCGGACATCAGGCAAAGTCGGACAAAAATTTTGCCGGCCTCCCACGCAGAAGAGACTTCGATCACTAGATGGCTGTATCATAGATTGTATTTGCAGAGGGTCCATCTAAAGATCTATACTTCACAACCTTGATGGGATCGTTGCCTAAATTTTAAGATGTCGCCTCTTTTCGATGCACGTCGATTTCTAGAGTTTTAAAATCTGACATAGTGAAGTCCCTTTTTCACTGCTAAGGGTTTATGACAATGTTATTGCTGAAGAGGAAGAATTTCAATTTTTTCCCCGACAGATTACAGCATAATATATGTTTTGCGTAACTTGTTTGAGCAATATTGAATTGGTCTCATGGTTGAAACCAGGGCTGTTTGCTGTCCGACTTTGCATATAGGCCTATGCGTTTGTTAAAGTCGGACAAAAATATTACACCCTGCTGAAATGTGTCCGACTTTAACAAACGAGATCCACGCTAATGCTTATTATAATGATAATTATAGTTTTGCATGTAAGGAATGTTTCAGATATTAGAAAAGTTCATGTTCTTTTAAACTTTTTCTTGGATCTGTCCATTAGTCGAGTTTATGTAGTATGCCTGCCTTGCAGCTAAGTTTTTCATGCTCGTCTGATCGATGCATAAGTCTTCTGTTACGAAGACCCCATAATAGGCCTAGTTTAGGTCACTAATTAAGGTTGCTACAGCCTTCACTGAGTTACTTAATAAAGGTCTTGCAAACTGCTCTTAGTAGATGTTCTGTCAACTGTAGCCTACAAACATTGCTGGAACGAAAACAATGGCGGACTGTGACGATTGAACATTTAGTAGGCTCCTTAGTGCAACCTTTGTGTTGAATGTAGGCAGGCCTATACTGACATTCGGTTGATTTTATTTAAGTTACTTTCAATGTTAAATGTTATCTTTCAGTTAAATTAGGCACGGATCTTGTTGAAAATCGTTTAGTTTATGGATTGTCAGACTCTATCAACATAAGGTCGTATAAGTGAAAATTGTTTAGTTTATAGATTGTCCGACTTTAACAACAAATTGTTCAGTTTATTGATTGTCCGACTCTAACAACATAAGATCGTATAGGCATATTATGTTGTCCGAGTTTGCCAACTAAAGTGTCCAGCTTTAACTGAAAAACCGAAAAGTCAAATTTAGTCAGCTCGCAGTAGCCTACTTGACACACTCCTGGTCGAGTTAATATAAAATTGGCCAGGTCTAACTGATTGCATTAGTTGAATGAGACGATAAGCTATACAGCACACTTTAAATTTTCTATATATGACTTTCCGTTACGGTGTGTCGTCGGTCTGAAAAAAAGTGTCCGACTTTATGTTAGTTCACCCTATGTTGGCGATAGGCCTATAGGCCTATCTCACAATCGCCAGTAGGCCTATAATAAAGCTCGCTTCGATCGCCGTTCGCTTCATATTTGTGCAAGCTGTGCGTACAGGAAAATATCCTGGGGCGCCGCTGGTTCTCTAATAATTATATAGACCTATGCAGGGAAGGGCTGCCAACCGTCCCGGATTCGCCGGGACAGTCCCGGAATCGGCCCTTGCGTCCCGTGTCCCGGGATGGTGCCAAATTGTCCCGGAATTTGCTGTAGAGGTTCACTACACAAAATGTTCTTATTTTGACACTAAACTCGACAAATTGTACGAAGATTTTGCGTTATGTGCTCTACCAGACCTTACGTTTATGACTGAAAATCTGATGCTGTCTTTTGAAAAATTTCCTGCAATTATTAACGACTATTTTTAGTGTATTGTATGCCCTATATCGGGACACACAATTATACTTGTTGCATTTATATGCAATTATAAAGGACAGTGTAAATTGGTAATGACATATCGAGTGACTATAATGGTTGTCCCGGAATGGCAAAATCAATAGTTGGCAGCCCTATCATAATGCAGGGCTTTTTTAACCCTTTCCAGCCCACCGGGTCCAATTGGACCCATACATTTGTTTGTATCATAAAATCACTTTTAACTCCCAATGGGTAACTTTGGACCCATACTATGACCACAGCTAAGTCAATACTTTATTTAGCATATTACATATCTTATGATTTTGTGTAAGTGGTCACGTGACAGTTGTCGTTCTAAGTGGGAATTTTGACATAAATATTTGCTAGTTTTCAAGATAAAATCAGAAAAGGTGGGGGCTGTTTTAAAATTCTGTTACTGTAATTAATAGTTTGCATATTGGTAGAATAGAGTGTAGTAGGACACATATTTAGTGTTGATAAGTCCAAGTGGAAGTTTTTTGATCCATAAAGTGAATGGGTCCAAATGGACCCAACGGCAATTGACTGTACAAACAACAGTCCTTCAGAGAACGAGCTTACATACACGCGTAAACATATACATTATACATTATATGCATAAATACATACATAATTATATAGGCATATGCATAAATACATGCATACATACATGACAAACATACATGCTTACACATACATACATACATACATACATACATACATACATACATACATACATAAAATGATTTGATACATATACATACATGCATACATACATACATACATACATACATACATATATACATACATACATACATACATACATACATACATACATACATACATACATACATACATACATACATAGATACACACATGCATACATACAAGTGTGTATGCATGTACGTATCTATGTATGGCTGTGTCTATGTATGTAAGTATGCATGTATGGCTTTATGTATGTGCATATGTATGTAGGCCTGCACTGGTATGTAAGTATGTTTGTTTGCATGTATGTTTGTATGAATGTTTGTATGATATGTAGTACTATGTATGTATGCATGTATGTATGTATGTAAGTAAGTTTGTATGTATGTATGTATGTACGTACGTACGTACGTATGTATGTAGGTAGGTATGTATGTATATGCATGCATGCATGTAAGTAAGTAAGTATGTATGTATGCAAGTATGTATGTATGTATGATGTATGTATGTATGTATGTATGTATGTATGTATGTATGTATGTATGTATGTATGTATGTAAGCAAGTATGTATGTATGTATGTATGTACGTATGTATGTATATATGTATGTAAGTAAGTAAGTAAGAATGTATGTATGTATGACATTGTATGTACGTATGTATGTATGTATGTATGTATGTATGTATGTATGTATGTATGTATGTATGTATGTATGTATGTGTGCTTATGCATGCATGTATATGTACAGTAGGTGTGCAACATTGAACTAAGCCGCCAACTCCCACTGGGTCCAATTGTACCCTTTCCACCATTTATTAATTAAATGTGATAAAATAAATTTTTTTATAGTTCTAGCTTATTTTAGGTGGGAATGATGAGATTTAACCCCCAAAATTTTTTTCTGATGGCTGGAATTAATTCGGGCTGGAAAGGGTTAACGTGCAGTTGTACACAAAATGTGCAGTTCTAAATGGATTTGTGCAGTTGTAGAAGCACTTCTGTACAGTTAAAATTAGCTAAAAAAGGTCATTGTCCTCCGATTGGAAGTAATTTACTATGAGATGGGAAAGGAAATATGGGGTTGTGCAGTTCTAAAAATTCCTTAAAAACAGCCCTGGACCTATGTCTATAGTGGGTTAATATAGGCTAATATATAAAATTATAAACCGCTTGATTAATAAATATATATTTTATTTGTACTTTATTTGCCAGCCCATTAATTTTTTTTATTATTATTGTTGGCCCAGTTGTCTACAACTCTAAATCTGTACAAAAGCGTTAGCCGAGTCTCACGCGAGTCTGTGAAAGAAAGCGTGCGGACCGCCGTTCGCGTCCCGCCGGTGAATTATAGGCTAGCCTATATCTGTAAATAACGGGTCAGCAGGATCCGTGCATGGGGGTGACCTAAATGGCATGGCGCCCATTCAAACGGACGATCGAACAATTCATTGAAAAATGAGCAGGGTCGAGAACTGAATAAGAATAAAAACCAGGAATTTGCTTTTGGAACCGATCGATGTAGCTTAATTCATGCAGTAGCCTACCTGTGTCATGAAATAGAATGTCTCCTCCCCCCGTATTAATCGTGTCCCCCAGATCAAGAGATGTTGAAAAAGTCACTTCCGCGTGTATTTATTTTTGCAAATTAACTTCCATCTGCTTTGTTTTGAACAATGACACTAACAAGTAGGCCGCCTATATGTTTGTTCCTACTAGATAATTGTTTTGTTTGCTTTAGTTTTAGAGCACTTAGAACATTTAGAACACATAAGAACGCTTAGAGTTATTAAATAAATTCGAGTTGCCTTGATATACAAACATTGCTTAAAACAATTAGAGGCACTTTAAATTTTGATTGCAGCTTAAATTTTTAAATTATAATTATCTTACGGATTTTCAAAAATAGGGATAGAATGGTCTATCCCCGGATAGTCTACTCTATACCGGTAATTCCATCCGGAGGACAGATTAATTCATCCCCCGGATAACTTTAAAGGGGAAATAGACACCGGCAATCCGGCATTATCTCAGCCGGTGGGCATACTGCATAAGCATATGAATAGGTATATAGCGCATACCGTTTCATGCCGTCACACTTCGAAGACTAATGAACATTATAATCTATCTGCACACACGAAACTGAATGTAATTCTATTGCCAAATGACGTGGGCCTATATACACGGTGATTCATAAAAAAACGTTACCCTACACAAGTCAGCATATCTCATGTGGATGACCATCAAATTTAATGAAATTTCAGAATAATGAAGCTTGATGATCTGGCCAAGTGCTATATAAATTATGTCACGTTCAGAGCTATAATGACGTAACGCGGATGACGAAACTGATGACGTCACGATAATTTTGAGAAACAAGCAAGATTCCAACGTTCCCGTTAGTCACTGAGGTTGTATCATGCAAACCTGGTCAATTTAATCTGGTTTAACCTCCTGATGAGAAAGTGTTTACTGTGGCATCACCCACTAACAATCAGAATGTTCGCAATCACGCATCTGCCGGTAGGCCTACACATAAGAGGGACGTTCCAGCAAATCGTCTTTGCGGAATCGACTAACTTTCAGCAAATTTATGGCATCGGTCGAGCCTCTTCACTTGGTCGTACGAACATATCCATTTAATCGAACCAGTTGTTGAAGTCAACGGACAATATTACAGAGATGTTCCACTTTTTCTGGCATTCGTGACATTACGGAGCAAGCTTATTTAATCGTCCATCACAATAGCGCTCGTGCGCACAGAGCTCGAGAGACCGTTAATTTCATGCGTAATGGAAGCTGAAACTCGAGGTTTCATCCCGCCTACTTTGTGGCCACCCAACATCCCTGATTTAAATCCAGTTGACTATAAGATATTTAGTGTCATACAGGAAAATGTCTGCAGAATACGAATATGTGATGTCAACGAGTTGTGTAGTCGAATTGTGGAGGCATCGGACACAATGGATCAGCGCATCATTGATGAATCAGCCAAGAAATAGCGTACGCGTCTTCGCGCATGCGTATCTGCCAAAGGACGTAATTTCGAAAATAAATTTTAACTTCCATAATGTTCAGAAATGAATTCTCTATCTTCACCTAAAATTTTGTCGACATAACCCGATGTTTGGCGGAGTTACAGCAAAATATGTAGGGTAACGTTTTTTTATGAATCACCGTGTATAGATCTAGGCTATACGTCAGTGATGTCAAAGAGCTGGCCCGCGGGCCATTTCTGGCCCGCCGACGATTTTTTTCTGGCCCGCGGAGCCCTTCCTAAAGATTACAAAATTTGAGGATAAAAGTTCAAATTTTGATATTTTACAGTCAGCGCCAAATACATAGAAGTTTTTTCTTAATGACGTCACTTTTGGTCAGACGCACACTCGCACAGCTCTTTGTAGACTGTGTGTAGGGCCTATCTGTCATAATCTGTGGTTTCCGGTTGGTTGACAAAATTATGAAAGTTACGAAACACTTATAATATTTAAAATGTTGTCAAAATTTAATAAGAAACGAAAGTGGACATTAAATCAAGACCTTTTCGCGATATTTGGATAGATATGCAGGCCTAGGCCTATTTCTTTGGTGAATACAACAGTTATCCAGTAGGCCTATGTTTAATTTGTGAGGAAAACGATAGCGTTGTGAAGGGATAGGCCTACAAGACTTAAACTTAAGGTGATAATTTTTTTTATTGCAAGCTTACTGGTAGACTGTGAGTTATTTATTTTATGACAATAACTTGATTTAATTACCTTAGGCTTAGACCAAAAGCTTTACGAGTTCTATGTCATGTCCACGACTGATAATGAAAATCAAAATTAAGATTTTATAATCCTCCCTATTTGGCTGTTTTGTATGCTAAAAATTGCACCATTTGAGATTTACTTATACAAAAATCTTATGGGAATTGGCTGACCAAGCCTGGAGCTCCCTCTCAAATCACTATACCCAATTTTTCTCACGAGTTTTGACACCCTGGCCCGCCACTTGTTGGAAGATGTTCATTCTGGCCCGCCACTCAAAAAGGTTTGACACCCCTGCTATACGTAGATTATTTGGCAGATTAGGCAAACAGCGACATTTCTAAATTTACAATTGCGTACAAATACATTATTAGGCTATATATAGTTGACCCTGAATAAATGACACTTTCATGAATGTGTGCACTTGGATCGTGGCGTCTTCAATGGCAAACGAATGATGCATACAGTGCGAATCTCAGGCATGTATACATATATACGTTCTTCACATGATATACATGTAAGAAAACTTAGAAAAATCAACGCCTGGCCCTAGGTCATTCATGAGATCAAAATCATTGTAGGTCTACAATGAAGATATGATTTGCGAAGCAATGCTGCAGATCAAAGAAGTCGATTTAGGAAAAAGTTTACCGACGGCGGCTAACAATGGTGATCGAAGGGAGGTTCATGTGTAAATAGGTTTGTTGTTTGTTTGTTTGTATGCGCACTTGTTATAGCGCCCCTTCAAGCTCTCTACTCAGAGGCGCTCCCGATGCAGAGCGGACACTGCATCGGAGTTTCACGCCGAAGCGCAGAGCAATTGTGAGTGAAGAACTTGCCCAAGGTCCTTACGCGGCCAGGTGGATTCGAACCTCGGACCTTCCAGCTCCAAGGCAACGATGCCACCACTAGAAGAGGGGAAGGCCATTCCATGTGGAATAGGATAACATGTAAATAGATATTGGGGCATTGACTTAGATTATGTAGACCTAAATAGTTTCATAGAAACCGCATAGGACTATTTCGTGCATTTCTCACGTTGAGTGACGTTCTCTCCAGGAAGATATCTATTGGCGTTCTTGATCACTCTCTGGGTGACGCCATTGATGCGGTGGAATTTTGAGGTTTGAACTATAAGAGGGTGACCCTATTATTTTCATGAAGTCATCCTCAATTGGTTCGAATCCAACTTGGTCACATGTCCACCAAATATTTCTCCGATTATAAATTCATAATGCATATGTCTCTCTCTATCTCTCTATGCGTTGGCATCTGTTCGCCCCATGCATGCATTCTCTACGTCAACCGTTTTCATCTCTTTGTCCCTCCTTCGTCATGTACGGTTTGCCTAATCGGTTCAAAGCTGTGCATTTGCAATGATATCATATAGATCCATCCACATGGAATGGCCTTCCCCTCTTCTACGGGCGAAGCTCATGTCTGGGCTCTTCCTCGTATCTGCACGTTTGTCTCCCCCGGTTTATGTGCTGAAGGTGGCTCTGAATAGTGTATCACTGTGTATGTCGAATATTAATAGCATTATCTCAAAACGTCGCAATAGTATCTCGTAGATATTTTGCAGAATGATAGAATGGATAATAATTACGTTCAATCTGATATATTGGACAAGACGCTCAGATAAAAACTGTTGAAGTCATAAGGCGTCAAAGTTGTTGCATTTCTACTGGCCCACCCTGTACATAAACATGGATTCTGATATCGGAGCATCTTCACAGAAATGTTGCAGCGCAGGCAATGTCGGTTTTAAGGTCCATTTATGAGCGAATAGAGGATCTATAGAGACTTCCGTATTATCTGTAGGTCCGTACGTATGCGTGCATGTATAATGCTATGTAGGCCTATCTTGAGTTTAGGCCTAGTGTATAGCACTAGGCCTAATTACAGCTGGCTTTCACTGCCAGTCACTGGCCTGACAGATGTTCAAATTCTATGTGAACAGCAGATCGTAAGCCTACATTAAAAATTGATGATCAGTTGATCACTCTGCAGGATGATTAAGTGATCCAATGGCAGAACTTTGATCGACGGCGTCCATTCGCAACTGATGCGCATGCGCAGCCAGTGTATATAAAAAGGCCTTCGATCAGTACAAAGCCACCTGTCGTCATTCGTTGCAAGCTAACTGCACATACATGTACATCAAGACTGCAGTGGATTAATCTTTTTTGCAAAGGTGCACAGACAGCAGTTCAGTTGTTGATTTCTTTCATAGGAAAAACATGTTGGGCATTGACTGCAGCAGCACTGGTAAGTAGGCTATATTATATTATTTCGCTAGGTTTGAGGACCTCGTATCTATCTCTTTAATCCTTGACAACTGTTCCTACGGTGCGAACATGTCTGTATGCCATAGGCTACATGTATGAATTGCACGTTGTCAACGCCGTATTTTGCATTTCGCCATTCCTAAATTGCTTCTTACATTCCTACAGCATGACCTTTTCAGAAGAGTTCCTAGTGCGAGATATCCAATTACTCATAGAGAAAAATCCATTCCACGCAGATCAAGGATATGGATAGAGTCATGGCGGTTCTGACACGCTGAACAAAGAGGTGAAGCAGATGAGAGGATCGAAGCAAAGGGGCGCAGAATAGTCGTAGGCCTATACACAGGGCCGGATTAAGCCCTCGGGGGCCCGCCGCCATATTCTCCGGGGGCCCTTAATCCACCTTGACCTTCTGTGACCATGTTCCTCTCACATGTTAATGCATGCATGCCTATAATCATAGGCGGAGTTTATCAGGGACTTGGGGCTGAGCCCCCCCCCCCCCAAGAAGGCCCAGAGTCAGTTTTTTCGCCATGGAAAATGGTACCTTTTCCCTGGGTTCCCCCAAGAAGGCTTAATCGAATGACTAAAAAAGGTCATAAACTTTTGGGGCTGAGAAAAAATTTGGTCAACACTTTTTACTCTTGGCAGTGTGCAAGCTAGTTAAAAATGTCATTAAAAGAAACGGTGCAATGGATCACCATCAACACTGAGAAGTTCCACTGCAGTTAGGCGTTTTCTTGTCATTGTTCTCCGCAGATTATTCTTGAACATTGCCATTTTGATGAAGGATCTAAGATATTTCACCATTGCAGTTGGATATGTATACCATCATGCACTTGTACTAGTCTTGTAAGTTGTAGCATACATACGGAGAGCAATGGACACCTTGGGAATGTAGATTGAAGAGCTTCAGTGTTCTGCACCATGGCAAGAGAAGCTGGTGATTTAGTCTAGGCCTATAATTATAGTCTCTGCGTTTTACAAACAGCGGCGGCGCTATACCATAGGCCTATAGGTCACATGACTTGACCTGCTTATTTTGCTCTTGACCTGCCTTTTATGACCTGTCAAATATTCTTTGAAATTTTGATATCTTTCGTACATTAATTTCTTCGACCTGATGGATAACTACCATGACCTTGGTTGTCGCCACTGTTTGCACAGCATAACGAACTGAAACATTTCAATAGAGAATATAATACAGTAGTATAGCTACAGTACTGCAGCTTCTAAACCACCAAAATAATTATGTCTTTTCCGATGCGAGTAACAAGTCTATAATCGTGTCAGCATCCAGCTAGCACATCGAAAACCGTTAAAACTCTGAGCACATTCTGAACTTCTTTGCATGCAGCATTCCTTAAGGCACATCTTAATGAAAGCACTAGGCTATAGTATAACCGATTGACGATTGCCAAAAGGTTTCAGCGCGAAATTGATCCCACACTTCAAATGCAACTTTATGCAATTTTATTTCCCCTCATAAGTGCTTCGAAGATTTATTTAAAGTATGGATTAGCGACAAAATCATGATTATAGATGGCAGATATAAATTATATATAGGCCTAGGGGCCATTGATTGCTTTAATAAAAACCTATCAGCAATTGACATGAATTTACACATCACTGTCATTGGAGTGAAGTTGAATCAATGGGAATGTGGACCTAAAAATTCTTGTTGGTCACGGACGGGGGGCCCCCTGACGACGGGGGGCCCCGCCGCCATGGCAGACATGGCGTACTGGTTAATCCGGCCCTGCCTATATATACAATAAGCTTATAGCGTGTTTTGCGGAGTTGATAGCATGGACAATTGCGCAATATTTTCTGTGTATAAAAATTATATATATATATATATATATGCATATCATGTTGCGGCACGGTACAAAAGAGTTGGTAATGCAATTATAATAACATTCATGTGCTATTCTTCTACGTCACCAGGTTATAAATTATTCGTGAATTGACCACGTATATAAGATCTTGAGTGTGGAATTTAAAAAGAAAATGAGTGAAACAAAAATTATGTAGCACAACAAGTTTAGGCTACATTGAATTACAATATAAATACAATGCTTATTGCTCAGTGCAAATAACAATCATACACTGTAAATACAAATGGTCAAGTAACTTAAATAAACCCAGGTTATGCCCTTGCCCACCCAAAACAACAGATACCCAGACGAAGGCAAAAGCTCAGATCTAGTGGGGGGGGAAACGAGCTGTGACATTTATGGCGAGCACGGTGCACCAATTATAGGCCTATGGCAGGGTAAATTCGGACAGGGCAATAGTTCTGGGAGATAAAAATTCTGGCAAGGTAAAAATTCTGGCAGTGAAATTTTGTCGGAAATTTATTGTGGTGACCGTGCTACCGAGCACGCGACTCGCCCTCTGCCCTGGTTACTTGTATGAGTATGGCTGCCCTGGCTATGCCCTGGCTACAAAAGTAGGCTATTACATGGTTTGTCATACACACCTGCAGTGGTGCGGGCACTACACCAGGGCATAGCAATGCAAATGCTCGGGTAAAACGACTTTGCATTGGTCGTTTCTCTGCCAGAATATTTGCCCTGCTCAGAACATGTTGTGGGGCATATGTTTTTGTCTGTTGCCGTCCGCAGTTCACATCCCGAGTCTCCGTCGTAACACAGCACTATAATAACTGGTATACGTACGGAGTCGATAAAGTCGTATGCTAACTCAAAGCAATGACAAAATCACTCGAAAACTCCCATGCACGTCGGTCTTGAACAATAAATTCTTGAAGCCGAAGGTCGTAACAAAAACTCAAAAACAATGGCTAAAATTTATTCATAATTATTAACAGCATGGCCTACTGATATGTGGGCCTATTATAGAAATGATAATAATGCGTAGTGAAATGAAAAACAACAATAATGAATAATAGTAGGCTATGTATAGTAGGGTGGAGCGAAAAACGTGAAATTTATAGAATCAGAAAGGCCTAGTGACAATTCGTTGCCTCTTGGTATAGGTAGTTAGCAAAATATTTCTTTAAAATTCGATCTCGACGGTCTAAAAAGCCACCAGCATAGTCATCGGGCCAGCAAGAGCCATTCGATCATCGGCCCTGGGATTTACTCTTAAGTGGACATTGCATTATCGTGCAACGCGGAAAATATGACCTTTTTTGGCCCACCCAAACTGTAACGCGCCGTAACGTTTCCCTTGACCCACCCACCTACCCTCCCCAGCGTTGCGTAACGTTATTTTTACGAAAAAACCAGTGAAGGTTTTGGCCTACTATTCTAAGCCTTTGTGGACGCGTAATTATGATTCATATTTTTTATAGCGTAGGTAATTGTCAGAGATCCAAACAATTCGATCAGTAGTTTCCGGTTTACACAAACGGAAGAACAGAGATGGGAGAACATACCTGGAATTTAATTTATGTCTGCTGCCGGTGACACGAAAAGGATTATCCCCCTGAAAGCTATCCGAGGGGGGGGTGTGAATTAATCTATCCCCCCAGATGGAATTAACCGGTCTAGACTATCCGGGAGGATAAACCATTCTATCTCATTTTTTGAAAAATGTGTATAATTAAAAAATTTATAGGCCTACTCTAATCAAAATTCAAAGTGACTCTAATTGTTTTAAGTGACCTAAGCAATGTAGGCTACAGAGAAAGGCAACTCGAATTTATTTAGTGTCTCCAAGTGTTTTTAAGTGTTTAAATATTTTAAGTGCTATAAAAACAAAGCAAAACAAATTATCTAGCAGGAATAAACACACCTTTTAGTGTCATTGTTCAAAACAAAGCAGATGAATATTAATTTGCAAAAATAAATGCACGCGGAAGTGTTTTTTTCGACTTTCCCTCATTTTGGGGATACTATTAATACGGGGGATACTCTATTTCGTGACACCGGATCTTACTCGTATATACAGGGTGGGCCAAAAAAAAACCTAAGATTTTTGCCAATATCTTGACCAAAAGTAAGAATTTCGAAATGAAATTTTACAGTCTTAAAGACAATTCATATTTACACACGATGGCCAGATTTCATCAAATTATTTCAAACGGAACAAAGGTTATACCACTTTTAGTGAGGCCACCCCCCATTTTTGACGATTCAAAGACGTAACGCAGCAAAAACACGATTTTATTAAGTTTCATCTCAAATAATTGTTATCAAATAGCCTTGATATTGTCAGATGATCATTATTATTACTATTTAAAAAAGAAACATGGCACCAGCGTGGCTGCACATCACTGAGAAGTCACTTAGCAAGATGACGCTTAAATTGGTAAATAAGGCATCTGTCAGGTTAATCAACAGGTCCATCAAGAACTTTGCAAAGAGACTCAAAAGAAGTGTTGGCACTGGTGGTGGGCACATTGAACACAAGTTGTGAAGCACTACCAAGTTCATTTGACAACCGTTATTTGAAACGAGACTTTAAAAAATCGTGTTTTTGGTACTTTTTGTTGCGTTTCGTTTTTGAATTGTCAAAAACGGTGGGTGGTCCCGCTAAAAGTGGTATAACTTGCGTTGTGTTTGAAATATTTTGATGAAATCCGGCCTTAATGTGTAAATATAAATTGCCTTTAAGCCTGCAAAATTTCATTGCGAAATGCTAACTTTTGGTGGAGATATTGGCAAAAAACCTAATTTTTTTGCGTTTCGTTTTGAGTGGTCAAAAAACGGGGAGTGGCCTCACTAAAACTGATATAACTTTTGTTCTCTTTGATATATTTAGATTAAATCTAGCCATCATGTGTAAATATGAATTGCCTTTAAGACTGCAGAATTTCATTAAAAAATTCTCACTTCTGTCCAAAATATCGGCAAAAAACCTAGGGGGTCTTTTTTTTGCCCATCCTGTATATAATATATACACAGGGTGGGCCATATAAAGCAACCCCCTACGGTTTTTTAGCCAATTTCTTGGCCAAACATAAGAATTTTTAAATGAAACTTTGCAGTCTTAAAGACAATTCATATTTAGCCTACACATGATGGCCAGATTTCATCAAAATGTTTCAAACACAACACAAGCTATACCACTTTTAGTGAGGTCATCCACCGTTGTTTGACGATTCAGAAACGAAATGCAACAAAAAGTAACAAAAGCACGATTTTATAAGGTCTCGTCTCGTCTCAAATAACTGTTGTCAAATGAACTTGGTAGTGCTTCACAACTTGTGTTCTATGTTCCTACCACCCGTGCCAAAACTTCTTTTGAGTCTCTTTGCAAAGTTCTTGATGGACCTGTTGATTAATCTGACAGATTCCTTATTTACCAATTTGATTGTCATCTTGCTAAGTGACTTCTCAGTGAAGTACAGCTACGCTGGTACCCTGTTTCTTTTTTAAATAGTAATAAAAATGATTATCTGGCAATATCAAGGCTATTTGATAACAAATATTTAAGATGAAACTTAATAAAAATTATGTGTTTGCTGCTTTTTGTTGCGTTACCCTTCTGAATTGTCACAAAACTGACTGAATGTGGTATTATGGTATAACCTTTGTTCTGTTTGAAATATTTTGATGAAATCTGGCCATCTGGTCCAGATATGCATGGTCTTTAAGCCTGCGAAATTTCATTTCGATATTCTTACTTCTGACCAAGATATTGGCCAGTATAATTAAATTTGTTTTTTGCAGCTTTTTGTTGCGTCGCGTTTTTGAATCGTCAAAAAACGGTGGGTGGCCTCACTAAAAGTGATATAACTTTTGTTCTGTTTGAGTCAGTCCATCATGTGTAAATATGAATTGTCTTTAAGCCTGTAAAATTTCATTTCAAAATAAATTCTTATTTCTGGCTAAGATATGGGCAAAAACTCTTAGGGGGTTACTTTTTTATTGCCCACCCTGTATATATGTATATGTATATATCATCATCATCATCATCATCATCATCATCTCAGTCCATGTAAATATGAATTGTCTTTAAGCCTGTAAAATTTCATTTCAAAATAAATTCTTATTTCTGGCTAAGATATGGGCAAAAACTCTTAGGGGGTTACTTTTTTATTGCCCACCCTGTATATATGTATATGTATATATCATCATCATCATCATCATCATCATCATCATCATCATCATCATCATCATCATCTCAGTCCATGTAAATATGAATTGTCTTTAAGCCTGTATATGCATGTATATGTTATGTATATATATATATATATATATATATATATATATATATATATACTAGCTGAACCCGGCCACGCGTTGCTGTGGCTGAAAAGAGGCTCCCCCTCCCCCCCCCCCCCCCCCCCCCCCCCCCCCTCCCCCCCCCCCCCCCCCCCCCCCTCCCCCCCCCCCCCCCCCTCCCCCTCCCCCTCCCCCTCCCCCTCCCCCTCCCCCTCCCCCTCCCCCTCTTCCTCCCCCTCCCCCTCCCCCTCCCCCTCCCCCCCCCCCTCCCCCTCCCCCTCCCCCTCCCCCCCCCCCTCCCCCTCCCCCCCCCCCTCCCCCTCCCCCTCCCCCTTTCCCTCCCTCTCTCTCCGCCTCCCTCCCCGCCCCTCCCCTTCCCCCTCTACCTCCACCTCCCCTCCCCCTCCGCTCCCTCCCAACCGTCTTCGTCCCGCTCCTTCCGCTCCTTTCTTCCGTCACGCCGTGAAGGCCGCTTTGGGGAAAGGACTCCCCTCCCCTTCCCCTCCCCCTCGACCTCCACCTCCCCTCCCCCTCCGCTCCCTCCCCACCGTCTTCGTCCCGCTCCCTCCGCTCCTTTCTTCCGTCACGCCGTGAAGGCCGCTTTGCGGAAGGCCGCGAATCGCTTATGATTCACAGGACGCGACATCATTGATATTTCGTCTTCTGTGTTTGGAGACAGCGTTTAGCCGTGTGGGACGTGTTGAATTTAGAAATGGCGGACGAACGGATTGCAAAGTTCACTTTTTGTGGAAACGATTGCGTTTTTTCGGGTGAAAAAATCTTAAGACACGGTGCTATTTGAATGAAAGGTTTTGGTAAATTTTCACAACAATCCGTGCGTCAGTTTCGGCGTGGTGCTAACAGGAACTATTGGAAAGTTTCATTTTTATTTATATATATATATATATATATATATATATATATCAGAATCCACTTCGATTAAATTTTACATCATTGTCACGAAGATTAAACTTCGATCACATCATGTCAAAGGAAGGTGTCATTCGATGTCATTGTAAAATTCATTTATAAATTAACTTTGGCATCCACGTCCCACGTAGTGTCTCTTAACGTTTTCTATTACCAGTTGGTCCAGTTGCCCCACTCACCCACCCTCGAGCGTTACGTAGTTATGCAATTATACTCCTAATCTGATCGATTGCTTCCTTAAAACAATCAGGTCTAGAACTGGACTATTATCTCTCTCGACAGAAACTGTCGCTGCCACTCACAGACGACGCGTGCTGATAATAACAATATTAATGTCGGTCTGTCATCGTAATGTTATTGCAAATCTCGCAGATGTGCTCTCAGCACTCAAACTCCGGGGGTTGGGTGCTTTTAAGCCACCTGCGGGTGGCTTAAAAGAATGAGGGTTGATGAGGAAAACTGTTTAGCCTTTCGTGCAAGAGGAAGGAAGGTCAGTCGAAATGAAGAGACAAACCACAGAGAAAGCAACATATGTTGGAGAAGATCAGTCTTAGTCATGTGTAACAAAAAGCTGAAGATGATGACCAGCGAAGCGCAACGACAGGGATGAAGATGTTTATTAAGCTTAACGGCTTTGCATATAGGCCGGTAGTTAGAGTGGTAACACTGGTAAGCACATTTTGGCGATATGGAGAAATCAAGTGTGACGCTCGGGTTATGAAGCCGTGTATCTGCATGCATTGAGAGCTGCACTGCAGGTCTAACATTTGACATACATTTAGGCAAAAATGTTGCCTCCTTGTATTTATGACACGAGTTTCTTGAGCATTAGCGTAAACCAGCGTTTCCCAACCCGTGGCCCACGGGCCAAAAGTGGCCCGTGAGGCCTCACAAAATGGCCCGCCAGGCCTCAACAATGGCATTCATCTCTCAAAGAATTAACAAAAATATATGAAAAATTGACAATTTGGACATGATAGAACATAATATAATCATTTTCTATTACAATTTCTTTTATTTTGAAGTCTATAAACATCAAACATTTTACTTTGAATTATAACAATTTTTATATGCTTTTAGTTAATTAAATTTTAGCATTGTAGCCCCTAAATGCCCTAACGTCCTTTAACTAAGAAAAAGTGGCCCTCGTGTCTTCCAACTTAAAAAGTGACCCGACAGTCAAAAAAGGTTGGAAGCCACTATCGTAAACAATACCTTACTCAGTGGTTCCACAATTTTGTTGAACTTTCAACTTGAAAACTGTTGTGAATGCTACGGAAAGAGAGTTTGTAGTGTTCCAACGACCTCACTGACGTGCTAAAATTTACCATTCAAAATGATGTCAGGAAACTTTCAGCTTATCAGGGTGGTGCCTGCCATCTCACCCTCTGACCAGTCAATCACGATAATGCAGAGGTCACAATATACAGGGTGGGCCATAAAAAAGTAACCCCCTACGGTTTTTTGTCCATACCTTTGCCAGAAGTAAGAATTTCGAAATGAAATTTCACAGTCTTAAAGACAATTCATATTTACACAGAATGGCCAGATTTCATCAAAATATTTCAAACGGAACAAAAGTTATGCCACTTTTATGGAGGCCACCCACCGTTTTTTGACGATTCAAAAACGAAACGCCACAAAACTAGGTTTTTTGTCAATATCTTGGCCTGAAGTGAGAGTTTCGAAATGAAATTTTACAGGCGTAAGGACAATTCATATTTACACAAGATGGCCAAATTTCGTCAAAATATTTCAAAAGGAACAAAGGCTATACCACTTTTAGGGAGGCCACCCACCGTTTTTTGACGATTCAAAAGCGTAACGCAACGAAAAGTAACGAAACGTGATTTTATTAGGTCTCGTCTCAAATAACTGTTGCCAGATGAACTTGGTAGTGCTTCACAACTTGTGTTCAATGTGCCCACTACCAGTACCAAAACTTCTTTTGAGTCTTTTTGCGAAGTTTTTGATGGACCTGTTGATTAATCTGACAGATTCCTTATTTACCAATTTTATTGTCATCTTGCTAAGTGATTTCTCAGTGACGTGCAGCTACGCTGGTAAGCTGTTTCTTTTTTAAATAGAAATAATATTGATCATCTGGCAACATGAAGGGTATTTGATAACAATTATTTTAGATGAGACTTAAGAAAATCGTGTTTTTGCTACTTTTTGCCGCGTTACGTCTTTGAATCGTCAAAAAATGGGTGGTGTCCTCACTAAAAGTGGTATAACTTTTGTTGTGCATGATATATTTTGATCACATCTGGCCATCATATGTAGGTATGAATTGTCTTTAAGCCTGTAAAATTTCAGTTCGATATTCTTACGTCTGGCCAAGATATTGACCAGAATAATTTAATTGATTTTTTGCTACTTTTTGTTGCGTCGCGTTTTTGAATCGTCAAAAAACGGTGGGTGGCTTCACTAAAAGTGGTATAACTTTTGTTCTGTTTAAAATATTTTGATGAAATCTGACCATCATGTGTAAATATGAATTGTCTTCAAGCCTGCAAAATTTCGTTTCGAAATTATTACTTCTGGCCAAGATATGGGCAAAAAACCGTAGGGGGTTACTTTTTTATGGCCCACCCTGTACATGTATGGGGGGAATTTTTAAAAAATATTTTGATCACCATAATAAGTTTGTATTACCACGTTCGCCATAGATCGCCTTCTGCCCTGCATGGCTACTTGCGTGGCTGCACTGGCGACACATAGGCTATTGTCTGGCGCATCGCCATTGCATCTATGCCTAGACTCCCTAGAGTATAATAATTGTCCGGACCATAAAGAAATAATTGATAATATTATAAGCATTTCCGTGTGTTGTTACAATTAAGCTACCACATGCAGTTACGGGGTAGGTGGTGTCATGATCAAAGCATGTTGCAACGAAATTGGGAATGAAAGTCAGCCTACAACATTTTGCATTGTTAATTGTTGTTGCAATGTTCAGCGTAGAGTTGTGCGTAAACTTTGCATGCTGTATAAGCTTACGACTTACGTAGGCCTATTATACTGTATAAGCTTACGTCTATACTCTATGCAACAGTTTGAATTATCTTGTGGTTTCGACGTAGCGAGAATAGTAAGCCTATATAATTATGTAGTTTCATACAATGTATATTGGCAATAGGTCTGTACACGGTCATGCATGTAGGACTTTGTAGGTATAGGCTTACCATCTGCACAAACAGCATCGTAAAGGCGGATGTTAGTTACACTCTGGCATAGTTGTTCGAAACTTGGGTTGTTTTCGGACAGGTATAGGCTATGGCCTGTTGAATAGGCCCTAGGCCATAATTATGGTGGTATGGTGAGAGAGAAAATTATAGAAACTGGACGTAGGCCTAATAGTGATAATAAATTCGTTCTTCAAGAGGTGAATCAACGAATGAAAAAATTTAAGAATTGTTTTGTTTCTAGAATTGCAATTTTCACAACATTCCAGGCATGTGCTTCCAACATGACCCACAAACCTCCGTCAGGCCGGAGAGAAATAAAACATCCGCGTATAAGATATTAGTGGCACGCACGACTTAGTGGAGTGATTAATATGACATCTGATAGCCTAGGGCAGGGGTGCGCAACCTTTTCGTCAGTGTCGGCCGCATCAAAAGCTCACATTCTTACCACGGCCGCCTATGTTTAATCTAGTCCCCTCCTCTGGGGGTGGGGGTAAAATCGAGGTTTCTGGGAGGGGCAAAGGAGCGTCCGGCAGACGATCGCTGTGGCGCGTGACGCGGAGAAGGAACATGAAGGCTTTGAACTTTTTGAATTTGAGCAGTGAGTGGGCGACCTATTCATGAAGTCAGATAAACGTATGATCATGAGCGCCTGCACATAGGGGCAAGAGGGGGCACTTGCCCTCATGAAAAATTGATATCCATTATTCTACTACTTTTCGGTGTTAACAAATCTCTTTGCATTAAAAGAACCTACCTCTTAGCATATTTTTTTATTCTTAACATATTTCTTCACAATAAGGAACCTACTCATGTTAAAAAGGATACAAAAAATTAAAACTGAGATTTTAACGTCAAGAACTCTCTTTGAAAACACCCGTGTTCTTAATATCCGGTTTTTGATTTTTCAAGCTCCTGTCGCTAAAAAAGTCAACTGTGGCCATCGTAAAATTTTTGCCCCTCCTGAAACAATTTCTGCGGGCGCCCATGCGTATGATCAAGGTCTGAGCCCCATGCAGCTTTCTACGCCACCTGTTTTCCATTCTGCCCTACACAGATACAGTTGTACATTGTAACCTAATATACTTGAAAATTATCTGTGGTGTAAGTTTCATTGGTCACTCTCTCCCGCTAGCAGCGGCCATGGCTGACGGTCGACCCTGCATGTACAACAGTACAATATCCACTCATTAGTGGAGGAATCTTGGTCCATATCGTATGCAATATGATTGACTTCCGGGGCTGGGTATGAAATATTAGTACTCTGACGGGTTCTTTGAGTTATATCTGGAGGACAAATACGCAGCTGTTACCTCTAAGATACGTGTGCACATGCGACGGACAAATGGTGGATGCGCCCGCGCGTTCATGTAGCCTACGTAAGTGTGTGCCTGCTGCCTACCCGTGTGCTTCATAGCCTACACTAAAAAGCGCAAATGCAACTAACTGCTTCACATAACCTTAGTTTCAAAACAATGGAATAAAAATATTTATGAATTTATCTACAAACGGCCGCCAGTATGTTATAGTGGGATTTGCGTCCTCGGCCGCCAATAATTCCTCTCACGGCCGCATGCGGCCGTACGGCCGCAGGTTGCGCACCGCTGGCCTAGGGCCTACTCATGGGCAGACAGAATATGGGGAGCAAGAAGTGACGGCTGCGCGCATTTTTGTTAAGTCGTGTTTGTCAAAGACAAACTTTTCTAGGCCTGCTGCACGTGCCATTCACTTGCTTGTCGAAGCTTAACACGCGTGCACCTGAACCGCCATTGCTCACCCTTGCCAAACTTCCCACACACACAATGCAATTATATATCATGACATGCTGAGGCATGGTGTGTTTTCCACAGATATATATATATATATATATATATATATATTCACAGCATTACAGCATTATAAATTTCTTTAAAAGGTTAAATGATTTTATTTGGATTCAATTCGTATACTCTTCATTCGTGGTGTCGTCGCATACCCAGTAACGTTGTAGATAAGGTCTATGCTTCTCGATGCAGCTGCAGTCAACGTCTAAGGTGTGTGGGAACACATTGCCACTGCAGCTCTCGAATTATTCTTTGCTTGCGTTCTCACTACTCGCCATGCATGGACCATATTATTATGTTAACACATGCGTTCCAATGAAACTGTTCTTTGGAGTTCTCACTCATCGCCCAAACCTATGTAACTGAAGCAACTAATATCCTCGTTCTTAATCATTTCAAATGTTCTTCTAATCAACAGTGACGACTTATGCTACGGGTACGACGCAAGGACGATAAAGAAGGAGGACGAAGAGAAACATTTTAGAAGAATTGCATCAGAAAACTGCTGAGAATCTCGTGGACAAAAAAATACATCAAAATGAACGGGCCTAAAATTACATATTACTGATATTAGCGGGGTCAGGAAGGAGCTTATCTCACTCCAAAGCATGAAAGCTGAGTTATCTTAGGCCCTCGACATAGTCGAAAACAGTTTTCTGATGACGAGTTTCGTGGCAGGGGTCCGAGCATGGCCGTCCTCACATAGAGGCAAGAGGAGCACTTGTCCACCTCTGGGAAATCGACACATAGTTTTATAACTACTACTTTTGGGTAATTGACGCATAGTTTTATAACTACTACTTTTGGATTTTTAACTAATAAGCTGTCTTCGCATTACAGAATTTATGACAATAATGATGCACAAAGTGAAACTAAGAAGTCCAAGTGGGAATGCAGGAAGTGAATCTTGAGTGGCATATGTTGCATTTCATGTCTTTGTATGCTGTAAGAAGTATGTCAATCAGTTGGATGTAATTCGGTGCTCTGTAATTACCAAAATAATTCTCCACAACATCCTTGATAGCAGAAACCTTCACCATCCTTGTTCAATGCTCATGGCTTTGACAAAGTTTTTCATCAGTCCCAATTTCATGTGAAGAGGAGGAGCGAGTATTTTTTGTTGGGTCGACGAGTGGCTCGTGTGCTGCGTTTTTCTTTTCTGGGACCAATTCTGACGGTGTGGCCAGTTCTTCTTAGTGTAATGCAATCATCTAGCACGACTATCTCATTCGCAAATGTAACAACAGTACTTTGTATTATTGTATATCCAAGCTGAAGTCCAAGTAGCAGAGCCACTACTCCACATATCTTTACAGATGCTCCAGTTGTGCTTGATGCACTGTAGCTGCTTCAGTAACAGTGCCATGTTTTCATAGGTTTCCTTCATGTGTGCAGCATAGGCAGCAGACATTGTGGTATACATATGGACGTTGCCATTGTGTAGCAAGACCGCCTTCTAGCTTAACATTGATGCATGAATAAATAGACGACATTCTTGTGGGTCATGCTCGCAACCCAAGGCCTTGTACGAATGTACGTGTCAATGTCATTACAGAAAACTAGGTTGTCACCTGCTTAATGCTTAAATAAATTTGTTAGATCATCTTGACGGTTTCGAAAAACAGAAACTTTAGCAGTAACTGTTAGTGACAGCAAGCACCACAGCACCAACCTTGCAGTCTTGAACCCAGTAGTTCTGCATTTGCCTTCGACAAATCTAAATCTCTGACATGGTCGACAAATCTAAATCTCTGACATGGTTGACAAATCTAAATCTCTGACATGGTCGACAATTCTAAATCTCTGACATGGTCGACAAATCTAAATCTCTGACATGGTCGACAATTCTAAATCTCTGACATGGTCGACAAATCTAAATCTCTGACATGGTCGACAAATCTAAATCTCTGACATGGTCGACAAATCTAAATCTCTGACATGGTTGACAAATCTAAATCTCTGACATGGTCGACAAATCTAAATCTCTGACATGGTCGACAAATCTAAATCTCTGACATGGTCGACAAATCTAAATCTCTGACATGATTGACAAATCTAAATCTCTGACATGGTCGACAAATCTAAATCTCTGACATGGTCGACAAATCTAAATCTCTGACATGGTCGACAAATCTAAATCTCTGACATGGTCGACAAATCTAAATCTCTGACATGGTCGACAAATCTAAATCTCTGACATGGTCGACAAATCTAAATCTCTGACATGGTCGACAAATCTAAATCTCTGACATGGTCGACAAATCTAAATCTCTGACATGGTCGACAAATCTAAATCTCTGACATGGTCGACAAATCTAAATCTCTGACATGGTCGTTTAATTCCGACTGCGTGATGAGCTAAGGCTCACCCAACATTCCTGCTTCAATCTCCGGATACTGTCAGTGTCACTGTGGACGTTCATGGCTGGTGTCAATTGCAGCATCTTCATCTTCATGTTCTTCATCTAAGTTCAATAATTCTCTGGTGGTCTAGGTACAAGAAGATCTCATCGTGTGGAACTGGTCTCGTTGCCGTTGAAGGTAGATTTTGGCATTCAATTACTTTAAAAAAAATTATTTCCCGAGAAAAGCAGAAACATTAGCAAGACAAAAGTAGCAGTCCGTCACAAATTATGATCCTTCTGTTCTCGCCACGGGCAGACCATCGGGATGGCAAACGGCTTTTCCTTCACACTACCTCTGAGGCTCTGAGGTGGAGGTAGAGATGGGGTAGCTTGTGTCTCAAATAGCCTATGCTACCCAATTGCCCACCACGCCACCTACACGTGGTCCCCCATAGCTGTTGGAAGCAGAGTGCGTGGTGGACGACCGAATAATCGCCGGTATACGCGATGTCCCATGGGCGAAGAAGGCCGAACGATAAAAGATATTGACTCTGGGAGATGGTGTCTCCAGAAAAAAACACCGAGCGGAAGGCAATGGGAAACCACTTTTCTATAGCTCCCAAGTAAAACGTATCAATGGAACTGCTGGACGGGATGATTGAGGAGGGATACAGAGAACTTAAGGCACATGGCACAACAGCGTGAAACGTGGAGACATTGGACGTTTGGACCTGCCGCTTGGCAGAGAACCTAAATAAAACCTCTGAGCTCTCAGATCGACACTCGGCAGCACATCTTGCATAGCAAATGAGAGGAGCCCATTCCTTGTTGTCTTGATCGCCAGTCTTGCAGCCATAGTGCAATATTCATAATAATTATGCTTTTCTTAGCAAGTCCAGTCATGCGTCTCTGGGATTTGGTCGTGTATACTCACCGCAACTGTAGCAGCATGTATCACGGCTCTTGTGACACTGAAGAGACATTTCTGCTATACCAGCAACCATCTTAAAATATATTATATTTAAATGCTTGTCTATTAGAAACTGGTTAGACTTATATGTAGCTTACAAAATTAATTATACTATACAAAGCCTTGGACAAGCCAAAAGTGACATTCAGACAACAAATTGCTATGATGTCAACGTCCGAGTAGGATATAGGCTACAAATAAGGATTTTCGCTTGCCGTCAACTAATAATGGATAATTAATTTTAGCCTACCTATATGACGATATAAAAAATGTATTATACCGTCATGCTGGTAGGCGCTAACTAAGACAAATCTATCGTCATAGTCTGACGGTGGTCAAATTTTACTAGTATGCTATTCTTAGAAGCTAGTTCGTGACAAGGACATTATTTAACGCTAAATTAGCTCTGTAGAAATATAAGAACCAAATAAAGAAAAGTCTAGGCGCATTGTATGCGTGGTTTGTAGCGGTATTTCTTTGTTGGTGAGTCACTACGTAGGCCTAAACGTATCATCAATTTTGCGTTCCTGGATAGAAAAATAACGGTCATCGTCGAATAGATTTTATAGATTTTGAAATATTTTAAATAATCAGAGTTAAACAAATAAAATGATAGCCTAAACTTCGAAATTGTCGCCCGTCCGTTATCAAGAAAAACACATTTTCGCGCACGGAAGATGTTAGTTTTTTCTCTTTCATTTTGAATCATTTCAAATGGTTGCAACAACAAAACTTCAACAGCATTTGATCAAGCCACAAATGGTGCAAATCGAGTGCCTACTTCGGAAATCGCAAAAAGAAAAATTGATCTAAAACGCTCCTCATGACGGTAACTGGGTCTATGACGGCAGTTGCAGGGTCTATGACGGTAAGCTAACTAGCATCTTCACCTTAATTGCTTGCATTGTTGGAAACCCATTTTCATTTGAATACTAAAACACGTGCATACACATTGCCATTGTCCGATCTATCACGGTTAAGCTAGATGGAACTAAATCTCTGACACCATTGTTTACCGGGGCATAAAAAATATGTTGGGCATATCGACAAAACTCGTGAATATTTAGGCTTGTTAAACCAGCGCAAAATCGAAATTAAATGGCCAGAGGCGGGCCCTGAAAGCCAGTGGTGTAGTGGGGGGGACACGCGAGGGAACGCCGTTCCCCCCCACTTTTTCCAGGGATAATGGAATATTAATAATAATACTACTAATAATAATATTATCATAAAGAGCGTTCCCCCACTTCATTTTTTAGGACTACACTACTACTGAAGTAGGACACTGAATAACCTAAGATATGCAGACGACACAACACTGCTGGCAGGGGAAAAAGAGGATTTAAAAGCTATCATCAGAAAACTACAAGCAGAAAGTGAGAAAGCAGGATTGTTTTTCAACTTAAAGAAGACCAAGATCATGACAACAGAGAAATGGACAAGCTTTGAAGTGGACGGGGAGGAGTTGGAGGTGGTGACAAGTTTCTGCTTCTTGGGAGCCATGATAGAAAGCGATGGTGGATGTGACAGAGAGATACGACGAAGGATAGCTTTGGGAAAGACGGCAGCGAAGGGGCTGGAGAAAATATGGAAGGATAAACACGTGAGCCTAATGACGAAGACAAGAATTGTAAAGGCAATGATATTCCCAGTGGTGCTGTATGGATGTGAAACGTGGACAAAAACAAAGGCCTTAGAAAGGAAAATCGATGCTTGCGAAATGTGGATATGGAGGAAGGTATTAAGAACTTCGTGGATTGAAAAAAGAACAAATGAATCCGTATTACAAGAGATCGGACAATCAAGAGGGAATATGTCATTGGAACAGAGAGCGGCAAGGCAGAAAATGGCGTTCTTTGGACATGTGATGCGAGCAAACGGCTTGGAAAAGGAGATGATGTTGGCCTGCGGAGAGGGAAAAAGGAAGAGAGGACGCCCAAGAAGAAGGTGGATGGAAGAAATACACGAGAGAACAAAGATGAAACTGGAGGAATTGAGAGACGCGACGGAAGATCGTAACACATGGAGAAGGTTTATCACAGCGGTCGCTAAGGTTCCAAGAATCGATGGCACAAGGTGACAAGGTGACTGCTGAAAGCACGGGGGTCCAAGGCTTCGTTGGCCTTTCCCTAAGGCCGGGCCTGCATAACAGATAATGTCATCGTAGAAATTTTACTTTTCAAAGAAAAATATTTGAGCACTTCTTATTTTTACTTTTAAGTTTCTCGCTCATAAAATCTATCCGACGACTGCCGTTACTTTTCAAGCGAGGAACGCATAATTGATGGTGGGGCGCGGTGGTGTAGTGGTGGCGTTGCCTTGAAGGGGCGTTATAACAACTGCATATAGCCTACAAACAGACACGTTTAGCCCTACTTCACTCACCAACAAATAAATAAAACAAATAGGTCACTGCTCAGACGCAACTGACCAAAAGAAATATTTTAAAATAGGCCATTGCATATATTGGTCACAACAGTACTGATCAGTCAGTGAATGTTTGTCGGTCAGTGTAGGCAATGCACAAACGGACTCATGCATGTAGGTACGGACCCACAGTATTTTTTATTGGTCCTCATGGACGCATCGCTAATTTATGCGTCCATTCACGACTTAAATTCGTCCATGACCATCACAGTATAAACAACAAAGTACAGTAGGCTACGGTAGCGTATACGTCTCATCGCATTGTTGTCTGTTGACTAGTTTTATTGGTCAGCGCCATTTTGAAAGAGTGTGAATTCACACGTAAGATAATGCAATAAAAATGGGTCTTTACAATTTTGTCGGACGGCCGTACCACAGACGTCGCCTATCATCGGTCAAATTTTCTGATGACCTTCAAAGTTTAAAGTCATTTGATAAAAATCCCTTTTTTCATACTTTAAAAACTCAGCCATCGATAAAATCTCATTGGTAAAATTTTCCAATGTCCTTTTTCTTAGTCTTACCCTAAAATTTCCTGATTTTTATATACATGTCGCCAAGACATGTCGCATACTTTCTAGAGGGGTGGGGGTGGGGGTATTGCTACACGTTTCATTTTCTGCGGGGGAATGGTACATGTACGACGTGTACGTACATGTACTCGTATTTACATGTATACAGGGTGGGCCAATATAAATGCAACAACTTTGACGCCTTATAACTTTGAAAAAAATTCTGTGCGTCTTGTACTATATATCAGATTGAACATAATTATCCATATTATCATTTTGCAAAATATCTAAGAGATGCTATTACGACTTTTTGAGATAATGCTATTAGTGTTCGATGTCCCTTTTTTGCCGTAAAACTGCAAGAAAAAAATCAAAAGTCTTAAACTGAATGTGTCAATGACTCAATTCTAAACAATCACTAGTTCTAACAATAAATAAGATTATTAACCCTTATAGGGTAACCCCTTTTTGTTTACAGTTGTTGGTAACCGGGGGGGGGGGGGTAAAAAATTACCCCCAATGTATTTTCGTCAAATCTAGGAAAATGCTTAACCAATTTCGGTCATGTTTAATTTATCTGATAGACAAGGACATTATTGAACGTAATGAGTAACAAATCTTGAATTAAAATGGTGACTTATGATTATAAGCGGTCTGATTAGCTCATGACCAACTTCCAGCAGGAACACACGGCGCTTGTCCAAACGTAGGCCTACTGAATGTGCGTGACCTCGCTACGTGGAATTCTGCAACTTCTATAATTATGATATATGCGTTGAGCAATGCTGCATCAACCAAGAAATAGAAGAGACCATCTTCTGGTCCTGCAACTGCAAGTATATCCCTTTGTTTCCAGGTCGAATGAGCCCACTGCGCCTTTTGTGGCGTTGTAATCACCTGTTTCTTTAGATATAGCTTTATGCAAAAGTACGTATACTACAATAATATAATGCTGCCGGAATTAGAAATTACACAGCAAAGAATGACTAATTCAGATGCAAAAATACAGCAGCCACATATCTTCAACAATTCGGTTCTAATAAATATTATGCTTACATCTATATTGTGCAGAAATGATTTATCCAGTACCGGAATATAAAACCTTATTTTTCATAGCAGTCTGCCGCTAGGTGGCAGCGCAATCTGGCACAGCTGAAAACGGCACTGTGAAGAAAAAACATATCTAGAAAAGTCACAAAAGCAAACGTCTTTTTTGTTTTATTCAAAAGAAGTGTACGAAAAAAAGTAGACTGGGGTTATTTTTTACCCCCCCGGTTACCCTATAAGGCAGTGGCGCAACTAGGGGGGTGCTGGGGGGTGCTCAAGCACCCCCAGGGCTAAAAAGATGACCCACGCAATTTTTCCAAATCCGATGAGTTTTTGTGGGTGGGGTGGGGGGGGGGGAAGGGTCCTTTCGATCTTTCAGTCTTTCAGATTACACAATCAAGCAAGTTTCTTCATTCTTCTGTATTCCGGTATAATCTTAGTCAAATTCATGGTTCATAAAGCACTAGATTTCAGTGTTTAGCTCGTCTACCTGAGTTTGTCTGGGGTTTCGAGAATTTGCCTAGTGATGAATTTAAAAGCGGTAGTGATATGCCTTTGCCATTACATTGCAGTGTCTCGCCAATTTACTGATAATAATATTTATGTTACAACATAATTATTGATAGTACCGTGCGTGCTATTTATTAAGGCCTAGTTAAAATTGCTTCCTTCAAATTAGTATTATAATAATAGCCTATAATTTTATAGTTATTCAGCTTTGTTTGATCTCGACATTTCCAGCGGAGAAAGCGCTCAGAAATAAAAACTTTTCCCCAGAAATTTTACAAAATTATAGTTTTTTAGTTGCTGTTTATTATATTGTAGGCCTATTAGAATTAGGCTACATGAACTGCCATATTATAGCCTACCATGATCTCATTTCTTACTATATAATTATAATTTTCACATTTATTATTATATTATAATTATGATATTATAATTATTATATTATAATTATGATATTATCGTATGATATTATAATGTGCATAACTTACTGTTACGGGCGGATATTTAGGGCGATAGGGAAGACGCAAGTAATTTTGAGGCAACACTCTGAAGTTTTAATCCGATGTTGAAATCTGAAATCACTCTCTTTTATCAGCACTGAAGTAATAGAGTTATTTTTCAAAGTTGACATCTTAAAATGGTATACCGTAATAAACGTGGAACTCACAAAATAATTTTAAAATGGTGCCATTGCAGTGTGGAAATTAGAAAATTTCTTATGTGGATAGGCACATCCCCTTCTAAAGCCCTGCACTTTTCCCGAGAAACCTTGATTCACAGAGAAGGGACTAGAGTCAAGATAAAACACTGGTTATTGGTAGAGGGGCTAGATTAAATACTGGTTATTAATTCTGCCACTCGCGAGCTATAGGCCTAATACCCTTTGTCTTAACTAAACAATTGGGAAAGGACATTTTTGAATTCTTAAATCATGGTTTTTCAGAAGTTTTTATGACCTCATCGCTCACCAAAACAGCTGGCAAACAAGAGCCTGAAACGCGCTCTAGCTAATGTCAAAAGAAAAAATGCTTTGATTTGACATTTTAGAAGTCTTAAATCATGGTTTTTCAAAAGTTTTCATGACTTTATTAATCATAAATATAGCTGGCAAACAAGAGCCTGAAACGTGCTCTAGCTGTTGTCAAAAGTAAAAATGCGTTGGTTTCTGGGGCTCCGCCCCAGACCCCGCCGGGGAGCTTACGACGCCCACCAAATCCATATACTCGCCATTGGCTTCGGCATTGAATTTCGCTGCTTCGCACCTTCGGCGCTTACAAAAATTCTGAGCACCCCCCAGGAAAATTTTCTGGTTGCGCCCCTGCTATAAGGTTAACAATTCATATCTTGAGTGAATTTATCATCAGTCAAACAAATACTCAATATGTCCACCACGTGCTTTAATGACAGCATGGACACGAGACGACCATTGATCGATGGCTGCAGAGTCCACCAGTGCTTGGGTTATTTCAGCCCAGCAGCCAAGAATCACTTCTTTCAAATGTTCCACATCACGTATCGGTTCACGATAGACCAGTTGCTGAAGACAACCCCAGATCGAATAGTCAACCGGGTTTAAATCCGGATTGTTCGGTGGCCAGTTCTCCGGTTCATTAAACTCTGGTACGTTAGCGTTCAGATAGGCAACCGTATGACGTGAACGATGCGCCGGCGGGAGAACGTTTGCGACCACAGTTGCGCTGTTAGACGTTTCCGCGGCATCAATTTATTTAATCAATCGATGTAGATCATATTTATTCCATTTTCTAGAAGGGAATTCTATCAACATCTGATGTGCACTGTATTCTTTTTCTACTCTTAAGATTCTGATTGAAATTCTATCCTCTTCCGTGAGCGGCGCCATGATATTATGTTCATTATTTACATTCAAAATTGAGAGGTGTGCGCCGCACCAAACTTTTATTTAAATGGTGCCGTATATCAGCGGACATGTCTTCGCCACAAAAAAGTGGCGAAGACATGTCCATGAAGCGACCAACCCTCGAATCGAGGAAGGTTAAAGACAAGACAAGTATATCAGCGCAAGTTTTGACACAGTAGTAGAATGGATAATAATTACCTTCAATTTAGTATATTGATCACGATGTTAGGATAAAAAGTGTTAAAGTTATAAGGCGTCAAAGTTGTTGCATTTATATTGACCCACCCTGTACATGCAACATCTCGCGAATTTTTCTGGAAAAATCTAATTCCTCGGGAACTTCTCTGTCCCCCCCCCTCGAGACGTCTAGATTGCGCACTGATGGCGGACTACTCTACAGTTAGTCACAATTCTGACTGCAGCAAAAGGCCGGGAGTCGACGAACTGTTTGTTATTTATACTGTGGCAGCACATTTATTTTTGCGCATCCAGCGTCAAAATTTTGGAGTCTCTGACGCACGGACGCACACTAAGCTTTTAATAGAATCAGTGTTTACTGCAGCTGACGATCTGTAATCATGAATAGCGATTATTTTAAAGAAAATTGATTGTTTTCATTGTGATATATTTGTTGAAGTTTTCAAGTATTAGTTGCAAGTCTTAAAAAGTGAAAATATTAGGATGTGCTAACTTTTTTCTGTGAGAACTAGGCTATAGCCTTACCGTTAATTATACCGCGGGTATTAAACTTAAAGACATAAAACGACTAGAGGCCTTGGATGTTGATCTTCTGATAGAACTGCGTGAGCAACTGAAGACAAAATCTCAGGTCCTTCCATTTCCATTAACCTTGACTCCGCAATCCGCATCCACCCACACATTTTAGTTTGCTGCAATTTCTCCTGTTAGAAACCCAGGTGTGATTATAATTGTTATCTCTGACCACATCATTCATCTCTCTCGCTCTTGCTTCATGCATGTCCGTGACATGCCACGTTGCATAAGGTGCTAAATTAATTTTCAAGTAACGCGAAGTAGCTATACCATCTGCTGGAACATCGTAAATTTCAAAAGTAAGTCAGACTTACAAGTTTCTGGCTGTATCGATGCTCCAGCAGCACGCGACAGCCGATCATTTATGGAAATTCTCCACTTCTCTCTGTCCTGCAGTGCTGTGTATATATATATATCTTCTTGCACAGACAAACCCATTTCCAGGCAGTTCTCCCGTATCATGCCGAGCCATCGCTTCTTTGGTCTTCCCTTTTCCTTTTCCGTGTTTTATACTGTATGTTCAGTGGATATATCTGTCATTCCGCATTCTGGTTACGTGCACGCCGAAGTAGCGTAACCGTTTGCTCTGTATTCTGTCAATCATAATATCATGCTGGATGTTCATTCAGTCTGCAGCTGTCGATCGCAATAGCTTCTCTATCCTGTTGTTCTTCTCTTTCTATAGTGACTCTCTCCATCTTTCGTAGACACGCCATTTCAATAATTATCCTCAGTCTTCGTTTCTTCTTCTTTGCTGAATGTCCAAGCCTTGAGATGTACAGCTGCTGTGCACTATGCACTAATGTCTCACATATCCAGACTCTTAATTGTGGCTTTCCTATTTCCTTCGAGCACCAGACATTGCCCAGCACCTGTATTATTATTATTATTATTATTATTATTATTATTATTATTATTATTATTATTATTATTATTATTATTATTATTATTATTATTATTATTATTATCTTTTAATATCTTCAAGACAACATATCAATAACAGGAAATACAAAAACTAGAAAAGTTATAGCTATAGTTACATGCCCTCTGGCTTATTATTATTATTATTATTATTATTATTATTATTATTATTATTATTATTATTATTATTATTATTATCCTTTTAATATTTCCGACAAACAACATCAGACACATAAAGAACAATAAACAACAGAAGCGGTAGTCATTGTTCTAAATGATGATAAAAGTTATTAGCTCTCCTCTGGGTCTGACTCGGCTAAAGTGCCTCTAAAGGCCACCGAGTTGAAGCGCTGGACAGTAATAGAGAGGCGTTGCAGCAAAAAACAGGTCTCTCTCATATCACCAGACGACAATGTTAGGATGCGGCCTAAATCAGACAAAAAGTCGAGGCCAATACTGCAAATGGGACCTAAAGTCTCAAAGGCTAAAGGAATGAAAAAGTGAGTGTTTACAAGAGAGACGTATTTAGTGTTTTTCCTTTCCGTAGCAATCTCGGCTGCCGCGCCCGCCGTCGAAGCCGTGGCCTGGATATATGATGGTGCAAGTGTGTCAACCACTGTCGCATCCCACACAAGATGACGACCCGCACGCCATGGAATCATGGTAAGGCCGTCTGGTCGTCTACCATCCGTGCGAAGAAGACCTGGTGGTTCTTTAATGGACGGTATTCCTGCCTTTGAAAGGGAGCGGTATACAATTATTATTATATACAATTATATATTATTATATATTATTATATTATTATATATTATTATTATATTATTATATATTATTATATATTATTATATATTATTATATATTATTATATATTATTATACAATTATTATTATTATTATTATTATTATTATAAGGTCAAGAGTGTCTACTTAAGCAATTAAATTACAAATGGCTACAAGGTCATCTAGAAACTTTATTGGACTACTAACCCACAAAATAATGTGCTTCCACTTTACTCTTTATTTTTGTACGTAAACTAACACTGCTAACAGCTGGTAAAAAATAATTTAGAAACACCTCAATCCAGCCTCAGAAAGCCATCTTGACCTTTTGGCTGACCTCTCAACTTTCTTTATCAGCCGCCGTATTATTATTATTATTATTATTATTATTATTATTATTATTATTATTATTATTATTATTATTATTATTATTATTATTATAATCTTTTAAAATCTTCAAGACAACATATCAATAACAGGAAATACAATAAACTAGAAAAGCTATAGCTATAGTTACATGTCCTCTGGCTTCGGCTCAGCTAAAGTGCCTCGAAAGGCCACCGAGTTGAAGCGCTGGACAGTAATAGAGAGGCGTTGCAGCAAAAAACAGGTCTCTCTCATATCACCGGAAGACAATGTTAGAATGCGACCTAAATCAGACAGAAAGTCGAGGCCAATACTGCAAATGGGTCCTAAGGTCTCAAGGGCTAAAGGAACGAAACAGTGAGTGTTTACAAGAGAGACGTATTTAGTGTTTTTCCTTTCCGTTGCAATCTCGGCAGCCGCGCCCGCCGTCGAAGCCGTGGCCTGGATGTATGATGGTGCCAGAGTGTCCACCACTGTCGCATCCCACACAAGATGACGACCCGCACGCCATGGAATCATGGTAAGGCCGTCTGGTCGTCTGCCGTCCGTGCGAAGTAGACCTGGTGGCTCTTTTATGACGGGATTCCTGCCTTTGAAAGGGAGCGGTATATAATGTCGTTGATCGTGCTATGTCTTGCTATTCGTCCGAAGCCGAGAGAGCAAGACAGGCAGTGGCTGCCTCTGGCGTCGATTTGAGCTCCGCATGCGCAAGTGTGAGGTTCACATATTGCGGCCCCAAGTCGCAAAGCGACGGCCACTCGAACATCTTCGTTGTCCAGTCGTAGTCCACATGCGGTTATCGGTAACGCATGGAGCCAATCACTAGCGTGGGGCGATGAGACTGCTTTTAGTCGTGCTATGTTATATACATCCACTGTGTTTTCAAGCAGTGACTTCGCAGTTTTCTCCAACAATGGCTTGTCCCATGATGCTTGTTGATTTGTTGGCATGATTCCTGCTTCATCAAATTCTGTCTTGGAACGGCCTATTGATTGAAGAACTTCTCAAATTGCAAAACGCTGCTTTGTCTGCTTCCAATGATAGCTGCTTTCGTGAACTTTTCACCCATCATAACCATAGTGTAGACTTTGCTTCGATTTTCTTTACATAATAGATTTTCCATAGAAGTGGCCACTAACTGGCTGAGCATCTACTATAATAGTGCAATATTGTGCACAGCTAAGGGTTTAGTGGAGAGGAAATCGTTCAAATCTAGGCAGTTTTTATAACCAAATATTTATCTAATAATTATGTACATGTTTAATCAACCTATAATGTTGTTAAATATTTCTTTTAAGCAAGAGAACAAGAACATGGAAAAATCAAGTCGAGATGCTCCTGGCGCGCAATGGTAAGCGATGGACCTGTAATAGGCATATATATATATTTATATATATATTATCGATTCAGAGCAGGTCTCGGTATATATATATATATATATAATATATACCGAGACCTGCTCTGAATCGATAATTTTTTATAAGGCATTTATCTAATAATAATCACGCGCATACATGAAGATACGCTGCAGCCTTGAGCTTGCTAATTATGGTTATGGCTCTTGGTGAAAATAGCAACGGTCTTTATCGACTTGCCTTCACCGAGAGCAATCCTGCTGTAGACTTGTTGTACAGTAGAGTATGCTGAGACCTGCTCTGAATCAATAATTTTTACAAGGCATTTATCTAATAATCGTGTAGGCATGAAGATACGCTGCCTTGAGCTTGCTAATGTACATCTCAGGGGTTATTCTAAGAAATTTTTAGAACTGCACAAAACGAGGTTTTTTAGTCGTCCGGACCAAATGTTTGATCGTCGAAATCCCGTGAAAATATTACCATTTTGAAATTTTCCCGGCCCCCCAAAACTGATGACCTTTTTTAAGTCATTCGTTCACTATAGCACTGAGTTACTGCACAAAATCTTATTTTCAACTGCACAAATTTTGTTTCAAACTACACACTTTGTGTCCAGCTGCACGTTAAAATAACCCCTGGTACATCTAAGTGCATTGCACCGTAGTAAAAATGGTCTTTATCGATAAACTTTCACTGATATCTATTCTGTAGAGTATGCGTCACTGAGACCGGTGTAAAGGTTTCAAATTACCACCTGCTAAACGTTACCCCCCCCGGTAACTTGAAACCGGTTTCAGATTACCCCTTAGGAGTAATCTGAAACCGGTTTCATCCTACCCCGCGGTTTCAGGTTACCGTACCCCCTCTGAATTCCGAATGAATTCCGTATATGCAGCTTCCAATTCTCAAACGTTGTTTTCGTAAATCCAGCTTCTACTTCACCTACAGAGAACCTTTATCCAGCTTTCATTTCACCTACAGAGAACCTTCATCCAGCTTCTATTTTAACTACAGAGAGCCAATCAATCCAGCTTCCATTTGACAAAAGTTGTTTTCGTCAATCCGTTTAATTAGTAAGCTTAAGTGTTAAACATAAAAAACTCAGAAGCTGGATTGACGAAAACAACGTGAGGTGAAATGGAAGCTGGATTAAGGTTCTCTGCAGGTGAAAGAGAAGCTGGATTGACGAAAACAACGTTTGAGAAATGGACGCTGGATTAAGTTTTCTAGAGGTGAAATGAAAGCTGGATGAAGGTTCTCTAGAGGCAAAATAGAAGCTGAATGAATGTATTATATGGAAGTAACCTGAAACCTTAGGGGTAAGATGAAACCGGTTTGAGATTACCCCCGAGGGTATCTTGAAACCGGTTTCATCCTAACCCCCCAGTAATCTGAAACCGGTTTCAAGTTACCGGGGGGGGGGGTAATGTTAAGGGGGGGTCATTTGAAACCTTTAAACCGGGCAAAATCATATTATATGCCTTTGATGCGGACATATAATAAGCTTACACTGTGTCCGGATGAAAAGTAGAACACAAACAAAAGTGCCATAACTCGGTCAAAACTATTAGGATTTGTCTGAAATTTTAAACACAGCAATATTGACCATATTGACACGATTAGAAATATTCGTGAGTTTGTCAAATTTATGAGCGTTTAAAATGCAGCACCGAACAATTGAACTTTCCAACATGGAAACAAGAAAGAAAGTGAAATTCAACTATATATGGTGCTCAAAATGTCCTCCTTGTTCTCGGATACATGACTGTAGACGTAGACGTTACTGTTTGATGGTCCGGTCGATTGTCACCTGGTCAAACAGCTGCCACTCTTCAATCAGACGCGCCAGCGCCCTACGGTTATAATCGATGTCATGAATACGTGAACGAAAAAAGCGCTCCTCCAGTACATGTACTCCAGATGAAAGTCTGGACTGCTGGACGGCCACAGCTGCGGGATTTGAAGCCGAGTGTCTCCCGGGGGGAACGGACATTAGCCCCCGGACAAAAGTCCCCTCGGACATGAGCCCCCCGGACATTAGCCACCCCGGACATTAGCCCCTCCAGAGGTAGGACATTCGCCCCCCCCGTCATGTCCAGGGGGCTAATGTCCGGGGGGGCTTATGTCCGGAGGGGCTTTTTGTCCGGGGGGCTGATGTCCTACACTCGTCTCCCGGGACAGATGTTAATCTACTACGTCTACGGTCGTGTGTCCGTGGACAAGGAGGACATTTTGAACGCCATATGTAGCTGAATTGCAGTTCCTTTCAGCTTTTGCATGTTGGAAAGTTCAATTTGTCGGTACTGCATTTTAAACACTCATTTGAAAAACTCACGAATATTTCTAATCGGCTTTAGGATCTAGTGTACATTATGGTCACTGTTGTTGTGTTTGAAATTTCAGACATATCATTACCAACCAATGTATTTAATTTTTAATCAAATAAGAAATAAAATATGAAAGTATGTCAAGAGTTATTAAGGGGTTATCTATGAAATAAATTGTGCAACGGTACAGGCAAGTAAGTAAGAGTTTCTGTCGGACGAGGTTTCATGACAGCTTTTCTGGTGAGTGCCAGTGATTATTGTTACCGTCATGATTGCGCAGTTGTTACCTTCGATGTGCTGTGGAGACATGTTACCTTCGTAGTGCTGTGGAGACATGTTACTTGCGATGTGCTGTGGAGACATGTTACCTTCGATGTGCTGTGGAGACATGTTACCTTCGATGTGCTGTGGAGACATGTTACTTGCGATCTGCTGTGGAGACATGTTACCTTCGATGTGCTGTGGAGACATGTTACCTTCGATGTGCTGTGGAGACATGTTACCTTCGATGTGCTGTGGAGACATGTTACTTGCGATGTGCTGTGGAGACATGTTACCTTCGATGTGCTGTGGAGACATGTTACCTTCGATGTGCTGTGGAGACATGTTACTTGCGATCTGCTGTGGAGACATGTTACCTTCGATCTGCTGTGGAGACATGTTACCTTCGATGTGCTGTGGAGACATGTTACTTGCGATCTGCTGTGGAGACATGTTACCTTCGATGTGCTGTGGAGACATGTTACCTTCGATGTGCTGTGGAGACATGTTACCTTCGATGTGCTGTGGAGACATGTTACCTTCGATGTGCTGTGGAGACATGTTACCTTCGATCTGCTGTGGAGACATGTTACCTTCGATGTGCTGTGGAGACATGTTAGCTTCGATGTGCTGTGGAGACATGTTACCTTCAATGTGCTGTGGAGACATGTTACCTTCGATGTCCTGTGGAGACATGTTAGCCTCCCTTCGATGTGCAGTCCATCTGCCATCAGCGTTTGTAGTCATAAAGCTATGCTTCTAGACAGTGGCGGCGCCAGGATTGCAGTTTTGGGGGCTGAACTCATGTAGGAAATTTTTAATTTTCCTTCGCTTAACAATTTCTGACGACCTTGTTTTCAGTCGTGTGCTTCTTTTTGGGAGGCTAATCATGGAAATATTTCATTTTTACATGTGAAAAAATATGGCCTTCTTGGGGGGGGGGCTTAGCCGCCACTGCTTCTAGAACATTTCCATTTTCGTGTATTTTCGAGAAGGATTAAGTTAGCTTTAAGGATTTTGCAGATTCTCGTGCGGCGGTGCTTAGCAACGAAAGGGCGGTGATGATGGTGACGATCGAATGTAGCCTACATGAAAACACGACAAAAGAGTGTCGTCGTCGTATCGACCACAGGTTTAGTATAATAGTATGTGAGGCGTCCTTGTAACGGCATGGCTGCGTCACGGCGCCATAGAAATCATTATTGTTACTATTATTATAAGTATTCTCGGCCGCTGAATCTGCGTCGCAGCAGCATCAATAACCCCATGGTGATTTATAAACAAAGGCTACATGCATCACATCGGGCTATCCCGAACGACACAGCTATCCAGCGAATCGATGTAGCGCACGATGCATGCACGAATACGAATCGTACATGTATATACAAAGTGGGCCATAAAAGGACCTCCTACGGTTTTTTGCAAATAATATTATCTTGGCCAGAAGTAAGACTATTTAAATCAAATTTTACAAGCTTAAAGACAATTCATATTTACACATTTTGGCCTATATTTCATCAAAGTATTCCATACAGAACAAAAGTTATATCACTTTTAGTGAGACCACCTACTGTTTTTGACGATTCAAAAACGTAACGCACCGAAAGTAAAGAAAAACGAGTTTCTTAAGTCACAGCTCAAATAAATAATTGTTATCAAATGACCTTGATATTGCCAGATGATCATTATTATTATTATTTAGAAAAGAAACAGGATACAAGTGTAACTGCACGTCACTGTGAAGTCACTGAGAATTATGACCATCGAGTCGGTGAATACGGAATCTGTCAGATTAATAATTTTGCTATTAAAGCAATGAAATTCAGATCATAAAAATGAAAATGGACAGACAAAATGTGCATTCAGATACTTAATGAGCTAGGTCTTTGAGCTAAAACCGCTTACTCTGATAAGCAGTGAGTGCACAAAAATTAAGAGTTAAGCTTAAATTGAGAGTTAAGAAATATGCCGTTGATGAAAAGAGATCGACTCGACTCAATGACTATTATTGTCTTGGATTCATTGAGAAAAGTCAATGGACCCGAAATATCCAGATTTTAACCAGATTAATCAGGTGTAGGCCTAATCAAGTGTGAGAGCTATGTTGAACAAATAGCCTACCACAATCTGCAACCAAAACCAAGAGTGGTAAGAGAAATGATGGTCGAATTGCAGTTGATAATTATGGGAAGATTCACCTCTGAAAAACATCAACGCCTTTACAAAGACACCATGACAATGGCTCAAGTTGTGGAACTGTTGGTGGATACATTGAACACAAGTTGTGCAGCACTGTCAAGTTGATTTGATAATAATTATTTAAGACGTAACTGAAAAAAATTGTGTTTTGCTACTTTTGCTGCGTTATGTTTTTGAATCGTCAAAAAACAGTGGGTGGTCTCATTAGAATTGGTATAACTTTTATTCTGTTTGAAATATTTTGATGAAATCTGGCCATCATGTGTAAATATAAATTCCGTTTAAGCCTGTAAAACTTGATTGAAAAATTCTTACTTCTGGTAACTCTATAAATAGACTATAATACTGATATGCATGTGTCTTCGGTATACCACATATAAGTTTAAAAAAATTGTAGTAGCAAATTTCGGTAACCGAGTCGCCGAGGACATTTTTGAAAAAAAACACGATACTCCATCATTGCAAACGGTTAAATTTAAAACCGTTATATCCGCCCCATGCGGTGCAGCTTTCAAAGCGAGTCTCCCATGACGGTACCAATTCGCTATCACTCGCCCGAAAAGCTGTTGGAGACATGAAACTGCGTCAGACAGAACCCCTTACTTATTTGCCTGCAATTGCTCATTTAATTATCTCATAGTTAACCCTTTAATAACTCATGACACATTTTCATATCTGACTTCTTATTTCATTTATAGCCTGATTAAATAATAGGTTGATAGTGAATGTGTCATAACGTTTTAGCCTATATAAATCGTTCGATGATCCCATGGGCGGAGTTTGGTTTCCGTTCTTGGGGGGCTAACCCCGAGTGTGGGCCTTATTGGGGGGCTAACCCCGAAAAAGGATACCATTTTCATGGTTAAAAATCATAGGCGTAGGGGACATTTCAGGAGTGGGGGGGCAAAAGTTTAACTTTTGCCCGAAAATTTTTTTCCGTCCGGCCGAAAATTCCCGTAACTTTTTTCTTTTTCTTTTTCCGCCCGAAAAAATCTGACGACCTTTTTTTTTTTTTTTTTTTTTTTTAGTCGTCCGGTCGAAATTGCCCGAAAATTCCCGTTACTTTTCCGCCCGAAAATTCTGACGACCTTTCTTTTTTTTTTTTTTTTTAGTCTAAATTCCGAAATTTCTTAATTTCTTTATACATTTTTTTACTTTTCCCGGACTGCTTGCCCGAAAAACCACACTTGCCCGAAATTTGGGGGGGGGGGCATTTGCCCCCCCCCCGGACCCCCGTCTCCTACGCCTATGTTAAAAAGTTGAATCTGGGCCTTCTTGGAGTGGCTTAGCTCCCCCTAGACCACTGATAAACTCCGCCCATGGATGATCCGATGATCAAACGTAAGCTTTACGAGGCTTAGCCTACGTAATGATCAAAGTCCGGTTATCAAAAGTTCTAAAACCGAGAACTTCTGAATAAAATTAAACAAAGTGTATTATAATTGTCTTCGTGAATCGACATCGAAGTAGGCCTAATTATATGCATCGAAATTAAGACTTTCTTTAACAGAGGCAAACGAAATTGACTGCGTGACTTGGCGGGTGATCAAAACTGTTGCACGTGTGATATTATTTATAAATGCAAGAAAACAGCAAAAATAATGTAAAGATTTCAATTCTACTATAGGCTTAGACTAACCCCGGAGAAGAGAACGTGAGATCAATCTATCAAAGTGAACCTTAAGAAATTTCTGTGTAAAGATACTTTAGCACCAAAGATCCAACCAAAGTTGGAATTAGCCCATATATTATACAGTATCACCTTGTCACCTTGTGTTGTCGATTCGTGGAACCCTAGCGACCATCATCTATAATAGGCTATACATTGTACATAGTTTACTACATATTACACAATTTCACAAATCACTAAGTACTGTTACAAGGCTATGTAGGCCTATTTCTTGAAATACTGGACGAGTATTGGGGTTCCGCGAGCGAATACGTGCTTTGGAAAGGTTCCGCCACTAGAAAAAGGTTGAAAACCACTGCTATACAGTATATAGGCCTATGGGGCTAATTCTGGAGAAGTCTAAAAAATCTCTTCCGTGTGCTTATTGACGTTTTAGCCTATAATTAGCCTATAGCATATCGATGGAGTCTCTTATCTGAGAGGTAGGCTATAATCGTGATAAACTTGTTGACCAATATTATAGCCTGCCGCAAACTTTAAATTTCTGAAGCACTGTTCAAACTCACCGTTATGCACATGCGAAGCGCATAGTGTGGAGCGGGTTTTGAAAGAGATGATTAGCCTATGTAGACGCCAAATCTATTTTCCGTGAAATAACGCAGAAGTAATCGATACTATTCTGTTTTATTTTAGATCATGATTACGCTGGTAACATCAGTGATCATTTTCACGTATCTCTTTGTCACTGAAGAAACCTTAGGCGCATTTAGGAAATTCTACATTCATACTTCAAACAACAAAACTGACGCCATGAAGACAACAAAGGACATTCCTTTGCGGCCGCCATGTTCGCCCGCAAATGTCACTGGTTACGTCATCAACGCGTCACATCCATGTAATTTCTGCAGTGGAAGAAGTGTAACGAACGGGAAATGGTACGACTTTAGTACGAAGTCATTTAGATTTTACGCGTACACAGCATTCTACGATGATCGTCCTTCCCTCTTGTCGGATCCAGTCATCCGAATTGTTGCCATCAGTAGTGATGCATCTGGAAGAAAAGACCTTGGACTGTCATGTCTTCTTTACAATTCCTCTGGAACAGTCTCTGTACCTCTCGAAGCAGACCCAAAGGCCTGCGGACCACCAATTGGTCTACAGCCTTACGTTTATACGTGTCCGGTCCCTGTGGGAATGAAACCGCTTTCTCTGAGTATTAAAGGTGAGTTGCCTGTTGGATATTGCTTGCCTATCGAGTATCCGGCCAAACCGAAAGTGCCGTTGGACTTCGCCGTCTGTGTACCAGTAGCTTTTGGGGACATCAACCCATATCGCCTGATAGAATGGGCCGAAATGCAGAAGATTCTAGGTGTAAGTCTGGTTGGAATCTACGATCTGTTTGTAGGTGAAGCTGGACGCAAGGTGTTGAGGTATTTTGCGAAAGAAGGATTTTTCGATTACCGAAAAACAGATCCAATTTTTGGAGGTGGAGGTCACAATGTGCTTCAGAGTGCAACTGTACTTAACGACTGCTACTACAGACACATGTATGACGTGAAGTGGATCATAATAAACGACATAGACGAATTCATAAAACCACTGAAACACAAAAGTCTTAAGGAGCTCGTTTCGTACCTGGAAAGAACAATCACATTTTCCAACTCTACCTTATCCACAAACTTCGTCATGCGAAACAGCTATTTCTTGTTGGAACATACACCAGATGCGAATATCTCGTCACATCTGACTTTCTTGCGGTACCGTAAGAGATCGCCAGTGAGCGTGATGTGGCATCGAGTGAAGCCGATTATAAACACAATGGCTTGTACTCACATGTTCCAGCATGTGTGTCTGGGAGCCACGAAGAAATATATGAAGAGGAATCTGATCGAGTCGATTGACCCTGACATCGCTCTGACGCAACACTACAGAAACTGTCCTCTTTCGCCATCTGAATGTGCAGAATCGATTAAAAACTCTAAACTAGATGACTCCATTTTAGTTTTTCAAGATGTACTCAAGCGGAACGTTCGAAAGAAGGTACAAGAGGTGATGGGTCAGCTCCCAGCCAACTGGGTATAAAAATGAAACAATAATATTATGTTGCTTTTTTTATAGGGTCTATCTGTGGCTATTAATTTCGGCGCATCCGAGAATGCATGTTGAATATTTCACAAGCAACAAGATCATTAGAGTAATGATCGTAGTTGACAATTTTTAAAGTCACGAAAGTTTGACCAGTTCGAAAATGTTCTCCAGCTGCTGTTGAATTTTTTTGTTCTGCAGCTTAGGTGTGGGATCGGGGTTTGCTGGAAGCACTCTATCTGCACAGTTTCGGGTGAATAGCTTGGAAACTGGTGACGTTGATGGGATATTTCGGTTTATCGGGTCCCTATACGGTTATACCCCATGGTGAGGAGATTGGCCACAGGTTGATCCTATCGGCCTTCAGTCTGTCTATAGGTGCAAGGTTTCAGGTCAATAGACAATTCAGTGTGAATAGATTTACGAGTTAGCCAGAGTGACTGAGTGAGTACTGTGATAGTGCAAGACTCACTATAATAAAAGTAGCCTATAATATGTAACCATAATATTTCAGGTTGGCGCGGGTAAACCTGAGTAGGCTATATAAATATCCTTACCCGTGATGACCCTACTCTGCGTGTATTTACACACCTCTACATACTACAATGCAAACGGGAAATCCTCTTCTACTATTGGCTGACATCAAGACCTTCATTAATATTCATGTAGCCTACAGTACGAATGGTGTCAAGCTGTAGAAGTTGGGCCGACATACTCCCCCGGCAATATGTAATCTTGTCCCCTAACTATAGAGAATGAAGGTTTCCGGTCGTTCAGAAGTCGATATAAAATGTTAAAAGACCATCTGCATTCACCGAAGGAAATTAACTATTCTTTTAATTCAATTTGAATGGGAGAAGGAAAGTACTGTATCACTTTAGCGTTCCAAATTATTCGCGACTGCATGGAATTTAGAGTTGGTACCAAACAAGTTGGTTTCACGAAAAGAATTCATCATGATCATCATCATGATCATCATGATCATCATGATCATCATCATCATCATCATCATCATCCTTGGGCTGACAGCCCGTATAGGTGCCGATGCCACTCTCTGAGAGCCTTCACATGCTTACGTACAAATTAACTCTACTCTTCCCGCTTTTACAAAGGCTAATTTAGCTAAAAAATCAGCTATTAAACATTCATTTGTTAGCGAAAATGCGATATTGTCGCTTACAAGGACATCATTTCAAAGTACAGAGGAAAATTTTTAACACCAGCCGATGACCAGTAGACCTACCAATCTTCCCGACTATAATTTATACTTTTCAAGAAAAACATTTTAGCATGTTCTTTTTCTTTTCTTTTTCTTCATTCTAAGATCTAGCCAATACAATGACGGTCAGTACTGTTTAAGCCAGGAACGCATCATGGAAACGCCGTGCATGGTCAAAAGCGCGCATGTCAAATGCGCGCAGACAAATGCGCGCAGTAACAAAATCGCGCACGACAAATGCGCGCAGACAAATGCGCGCAGACAAATGCGCGCGCGCGACAAAGAACACATAGACCCAATACACAATTTTTTAGACATGTATGTATTTATGTATGTATGCATGTATATACATTTTTTTATACAAGTATGTATGTATGTATGCATGTGTGTATGTATGTACGTATGTATGTATGTATGTATGTATGTATGTATGTATGTATGTATGTATGTATGTATGTATATATATATGTGCACGGAGCATGTATGCATGTATGTATGTATGTATGTATGTATGTATGCATGCATATATGTATGTATGTATGTATGTATGTTTGTATGTATGTATGTATGTATGCATGTATGTATGCATGTATGTATGTATGTATGTATGTATGTATGTGAGTATGTAGTATGCATGTATGCATGGCATTGCATGCATTGTATGTATATATGTATGCATGTATTCATGCATGTATTTATGCATATATGTACTTATGTAAATACTATTATGTATGTATGTATGTATGTATGTATGTATGTATGTATGTATGTATGTATGTATGTATGTATGTATGTATGTATGTATGTATGTATGCATGTATGTATGCATGCATGAATGTATGCATATATGTATGTATGCATGCATGTATTTATGTATATATGTACATATGTAAATACTATGTATGTATGTATGTATATATATATATACAGGGTGCGCCAAAGAAAGTAATCCCCTATGGTTTTTAGCCAATATCTTGACCAAACATACGAATTTTTAAATAAAACTTTACAGTCTTAAAGGCAATTCATATTTACGTACAATGGTTCAAATTTCAACAAGATATTTAAAACAGAACAAAAGTTATATCACTTTTAGTGAGGCCACCCACCGTTTTTTGACGATTCAAAAACAAAACGCCAAAAAAGTAGGTTTTTTGCTAATATCATGGCCAGAAGTAATAATTTCAAAATGAATCTTTACAGGTGTAAAGACAATTCCTATTTACACATGATGGCCAAATTTCAAAAACATATTTCAAACACAAAAAAGTTATGCCACTTTTAGTGAGGCCACCCACCGTTTTTGACGATTCAAATACGAAACTCAACAGAAAGTAACAAAAACATGATTTTATTAAGTCTTATCTCAAATAACTGTTGTAAAATGAACTTGGTAGTGCTTCACAACTTGTGTTCAATGTGCCCACCACCAGTGCCAAAACTTCTTTTGAGTCTCTTTGCAAAGTTCTTGATGGACCTGTTGATTAATCTGACAGATTCCTTATTTACCAATTTGATTGTCATCTTGCTAAGTGACTTCTCAGTGACGTGCAGCTACGCTGATACCCTGTTTCTTTTTTAAATAGTAATAATAATGATCATCTGACAATAACAAGGCTATTTGATAACAATTATTTCGGATGAGACTTAATAAAATCGTGTTTTTACTACTTTTTGCTGCGTTACGTCTTTGAATCATCAAAAAATGAGGGGTTGCCTCACTAAAAGTGGTATAACTTTTGTTGCGCTTGAAATATTTTGATGAAATCTGGCCATCACATGTAGATATGACTTGTCTTTAAGCCTGTAAAATATCATTTCGATATTCTTACTTCTGGCCAAGATATTAGCCAGAATAATTGAATTGATTTTTTGTTACTTTTTGTTGTGTTTTTGAACCGTCAAAAACCGGAGGGTGGCCTCACTGAAAGTGATATAACTTTTGTTCTGTTTACAATATTTTGTTGAAATTTGAAACATTGTACGTAAATATGAATTCCCTTTAAGTCTGTAAAGTTTCATTTAAAAATTCGTATGTTTGACCAAGATATGGGCTAAATGCCGTAGGGGATTACTTTTTTTGGTTCACCCTGTATATATATGTATGTATATATGTGTGTATGATCGTTGCGCGCTTTTTTGCGCGCTTTGGTTGCGCGCTTTTATCCGCGCCTTTTTTTCGGGGAAAGTTCCTGTTGCGCGCTTTTCGCGGTATTATCTGCGCGCATTTGTCTGCGCGCATTTGTCTGCGCGCTTTTGTCATGCGCGCTTTTGTTAAGGCACCTGGAAACGCTAATAGCCTATGATGGTATCATGGTATGGTATATGAGCATTAATAAAGTGCCTCTTACAGACTAGCTACGGTATTCACAGGCGCTATGATGACATATTTAGGCCTAGGTTGTAGGCTATGTAGCCTGCCTGACTCACTAACAACTTGGAAATGAAATATTCGTAAATAGGTCATTGCATAAATTATTCACCATTCACCAGTCAGTGTGTGTCTTTAGGGTATAGGTCAGTGTACGCAAATACGCAATGCATAAATTGAGAGTGAGACCTAATTACGGACCACACGGTATTTTTTATTGGTGTCCCATGGACGCATCGTTAATTTATCTGTGCGTCCATCCACAACTTTGGTGCGTCCATGGATAGCGTCCGCTATCGAAATGTGTGCGTCCGGGACGCACGGACGCACACTAACGGAATCACTGGGTACAAAGGAGGGACAGATTAATACTCTTTCATTGAGCGAATAATTTTAAATGCTAGAACGATTGATTAACTTTTTTAGTAGACCTAATTGTCTTAATTCAGTGGGCATGCTATTATTAGATTGTCAGTTGCAGAGGCACGAAATGAAAGATGTCTCTGCTGTTACATCGGACAAAAGAGAAACGATCTCATAATTATAGGCTACATTGAACTACATGTATGATTGTTGCACGAGAGTAGAATTTTTGATATTTCTATATGTTTCACTATGCATGTTATGAAATGATTTAGTCTTGAAGTATCCACTGTTTGAAATCTATTGTTTTGTTAAACGTTAATTAGGTCGGTATAAAGGAGGGACAGATTAATACTCTTTTTATGAAAAATCAAACATGCACCATAACTAAATCCCGCTCTTTCATCTTAGACGCATACGGCAAGACTACCCGGTGTAAAGGTTTCAAATTACCCCCTCCTAAACATTACCCCCCGGTAACTTGAAACCGGTTTCAGATTACCACCCGGAAACTTGATTTGCATCAATCATCGCATTTATTGCACTAAAAAAATCAGAAAAATGATCCCGCTTCTGGTTTTGGTCGAAAGATTTTCATCCGTCATTCCACTTCGTGGTTTGTTATCAATATTTTAATGGGGAAAAAATAATAGCCTCGAAGCCATTTCTCCATGTAACTTCAGCGGCGATTTAGTATTTTAGATACAGATGAAAATATTGGTAACAAACCACGAATTGGGATGACGGATGAAAATCTTCAGACGAAAATAAGAAGCGGGATCATTTTTATGATATTTTAGTGCAATAAATGCGATGATTGATGCAAATTAAGCTACCTCTCTTCCTCGTCTTGCTTCCTTGCCTTATTCTCCTCGTTATCCTCCTCTTTCTCCTCGTTATCCTCCTCTTTCTCCTTCTTCTCCTCCTCTTTCTCCTCGTTATCCTCCTCTTTCTCCTCGTTATCCTCCTCTTTCTCCTTCTTCTCCTCCTCTTTCTCCTCGTTATCCTCCTCTTTCTCCTTCTTCTCCTCCTCTTTCTTCTCGTTATCCTCCTCTTTCTCCTCGTTATCCTCCTCTTTCTCCTCGTTATCCCTCTTTCTCCTCGTTATCCTCCTCTTTCTCCTCGTTATCCTCCTCTTTCTCCTCGTTATCCTCCTCTTTCTCCTCGTTATCCTCCTCTTTCTCCTCGTTATCCTCCTCTTTCTCCTCGTTATCCTCCTCTTTCTCCTTCTTCTCCTCCTCTTTCTCCTCGTTATCCTCGTTATCCTCCTCTTTCTCCTTCTTCTCCTCCTCTTTCTCCTCGTTATCCTCCTCTTTCTCCTCGTTATCCTCCTCTTTCTCCTCGTTATCCTCCTCTTTCTCCTCGTTATCCTCCTCTTTCTCCTCGTTATCCTCCTCTTTCTCCTCGTTATCCTCCTCTTTCTCCTCGTTATCCTCCTCTTTCTCCTCGTTATCCTCCTCTTTCTCCTTCTTCTCCTCCTCTTTCTCCTCGTTATCCTCGTTATCCTCCTCTTTCTCCTTCTTCTCCTCCTCTTTCTCCTCGTTATCCTCCTCTTTCTCCTTCTTCTCCTCCTCTTTCTCCTCGTTATCCTCCTCTTTCTCCTCGTTATCCTCCTCTTTCTCCTTCTTCTCCTCCTCTTTCTCCTCGTTATCCTCCTCTTTCTCCTTCTTCTCCTCCTTTTTCTTCTCGTTATCCTCCTCTTTCTCCTCGTTATCCTCCTCTTTCTCCTCGTTATCCCTCTTTCTCCTCGTTATCCTCCTCTTTCTCCTCGTTATCCTCCTCTTTCTCCTCGTTATCCTCCTCTTTTTCCTCGTTATCCCTCTTTCTCCTTGTTATCCTCCTCTTTCTGCTCTTTATCCTCCTCTTTCTTCTCCTCCTTCTCCTTCTCCTTCCCCTTCTCCTTTCGACCTTATTCTCACAATCCAGCATCGTCCAAATGCAGTCAAACGCATGTGGATATTATTTATTCTTTTAGCGTAGGCCTATACCACACATAAGCATACAGTACATGACCGCCTCCACCTCCTCCTCCTTGCCGCAGCCACCACCGGTCACCTCGGCCTCAGCGCTGCAGCTAATTCCCTTCGATGGTCGTCTGCAGCTGTCGTCGTCTGCAGCTGGACTTGCAATCGAGACGAATGCAATCGAGCGATCGTCATGCTACGATGCTTTCATTTGTCTTATTATTACTTTCTAATGAGACGTCTAAACGTCTTCTATAATAATAGTCCGGTCTGATGCTGCACTCTGAAATAACTCACGGCCGGTCTCTTCATCATATCGATTAATAATTGTCGAGTTATAAAGAAATTATTTCAATGCTGTCAGCGGAATACAATACAATGCACCTGTAGGCCTATATATACAGGGTGGCCCATAAGTTTTTGTTCAACTTTGAAGGCCTATAACTTAGGCAGTTTAGCAAGTGTATGTTTAATGCATCAAATTAAAGGTCGTTATATCAGCTACAACTGGTCAAAAATTTACATTTTTAGCTTTAATGATAATTGCGTAAAACTACTGTGCTGAATATGTATCAGTTTACAATGACTTTTAATTCGTCTATCTTGCAAAACACAATACTTGGAAAATTAGTCTTTGCAAGTTTGCATTATTGATAGCCATTAAGAAATCCAAGAATTATATAATCAACTAAGTATTCACTGTGTCTTCCACGAGCTCGAATGACTGCATGAATGCGACGTGCCCATTGATCTATGGCTCCATTGATGAGTTCCTAGCTGATCTCAGTCCAGCAACGAATGATGACGCGCTTCAGATGCTCGACGTTTACTATCCGTTCACGATGAACCCGTTGCTGCAAAGCACCCCAGATTGAGTTATCAACTGGGTTTAAGTCAGAGCTATTAGGCGGCCAGTTATGTGGTTCGATGAACTCAGGAACGTTCGCGTTCAAAAACTCCACGGTATGACGAGAACGATGAGCTGGAGCTCCGTCTTGCTGAAAAACGAAGTCATTTCCAGACTTCAAACGCATATCTGGCAGTAATCCACGTCCAAGTACCTCATCACAGTAGTACACGCTGTTCACTTTGGCCTTGGGTGTCACAAAGAATGGAGCAGTTTTGCCGAGATTGGAGACAGCCACTGAAACCATGACGCTTTGAGTAAAGTGTTTACGGCCTTTCAGAAGTCAACGAACGAGGACGGCCAGTAACAGGTTTACGTTTAGAACTTGCACTCGCCTCAATTTGTCTAATTAATCGGTTGAGATTGATTTTACTCCAGTTTCTAGCAGGAAATTCATTCATCATTTGATATACGTTTAAATGTTTTCAATTCTTAAAATTCGAATCAAAGTCCTGACATCTTCTGTTAACGGCGCCAAGATTAAACTATAATAGTTTACGTCAGAAAACAAGGTAGGTGCGGTACACAACAATTATATGGCGCGTAGTGCAAGCTACCGTAATGAAATTTGTCGGACTTATAGCTGATATAACGACCTTTAATTTGATGTATTAAGCATACACTTACTTGCTAAACTGCCTAAGTTATAGGCCTTCAAAGTTGAACAAAAACTTTTGGGCCACCCTGTATATAATTATATATATACACTGTGTCCGGAAAAAAGGGACCCATTTTCTAAATATAAAAATAATTAGTAAATATTCATCGATTTTTACAATTCAAAAAGCATTTTAATCCTCACATATTTATCTAATACTGGTGAAAATATAAAAGTCCCAGCCACAATGATGACGTCAGAATGACGTCATTTGCACTAAAGTTCATTTAGCGGCTAGTCATGCATGATTTCGGCTGGTATATTGGCTCTTGGTGAAACGGAAATCCATTTAACAGAACCAGGAGTAAAAAATAAATGCAACTCATTATAGGAATTGTCTCCTCCATATAAAATTGATGTCTGATATCCGCGAATACTCGGATTAATAAACAATTCAACAAGATGGCGTCCCAGCTCACTGAATTCGTTAAACTGCTGAACTGTTGACTAAGGAGACTCCGGATTTCATTCCTCTTATAATCTTTGGCCGCCCAACGGACCGAGCTTAAATCAAGTTGATCATAAAACGTGGAGACTATTGCAGGAGATGGTTACAAGACAAGGATAAGAGACATTGAAGAACTCCGTGAGCGAATTGTTAATGCCTGCTGGGGAGGATTTTGATACGCTGGTTATCGATGCTGCTGTTGGCTATTAGCGCGACCGTTCTGAAGCTTACGCTGAGGCCAAAGGTGTACACTTTGACCACAAATTAATTCAGATATAAAACTAAAATTAAACTTACTTTATTATTGATAAATTACATCATGAAAATATTAAAATATTTGATGATTTTGCGCATTTATCTCTTAAATTTGACTTTTTGTGCAAATGACGTCATCATGACGTCATTATTTGGACTGGAAATTTTATATTTTCGCAATTGTTAGATAATTATGTTAGGATAAAAACGGTCTTTGAATTGTGAAAATCGATTAATATTTACTATTTATTTTCATATTTACAAAATGGGTCCCTTTTTTTCCGGACACAGTGTATATACAGGGTGGCCCCAAAAAAGTGATAACACAACCTAGCAAAGGGTCATTTAATATAATTGAATCAATATAACGTTTTGTTATTTACGGTCGTATGCCAAGTAGTAATTATTCTACTCATAAAACATGTTTAATGTGTCCCTCTTGCTTCTGAACAACTTTTTGTAAGCGAGAAACACCAACTGATACCACGTTTTCGTATGTCTCCTTTCTGGAACTTAATTGTCTTTTCTTTGATTCAATTGAATAAATACGACCATGTTGAGAATTAACTGGCGTGGCAAAGGTGAATATCTTGTTGTGGGTAAACCAGATGGTTCGTACACTTCTGTCATTAGAAAACTGTTCAAGTAGCTGCTAGTGCTAACTACGTTGCAAACGTTTCAATTTGCAATTTTCGTTGAGCGTCTGCCCGATCACACGCTTGTTCGTTTTCAGTTGTAAATATTGCTTTACAATACGTTACACCGACGACCGTGATAGACCCTTTTCTCTTTGAATTTCCCACGGACTTTGTGACTATGAGAATCATCTTCTTGACTGCAGATCAGCTCACTCACCCGCTCAATGTTCTGTCGTGTTCTAGCAGACTTTGGCCGACCACTTCCGCGTTTACGTTCTGTTGTACCGTCATTATCAATTTATTTAATAACCCAACTGACTCTATAGACTTTGTGTGGAAACACATTTTTCATATGCCTTGCACTCCAATGTTTCTCAATTCGCAAATTTTTAATCAGAATACGGTCTTTTGTTGTGATTTTTGTCATTCTGGTTAAAATATCTTCAAAACACGCACAAGTTGACGACTGGCAAATAAAAAATAAAAAATGTCGACCGGAAGTTGTCGTAATAATGATGTCAAATGACTAAACAGTTAAGTAAGTAAATTAGTGAACTTTTTAAGCTATTATGGATATAGTCTAAACAGATTTGAACTAATTATAGTACATTATACGAGGTGTTACGAGGAACGAGAAGACAAGAGAGGAGCTGGGCGCAGAAGAAACGGTAGTGGAAAAAATCAGGAAAAGACGGCTCAGATGGTTCGGTCATGTGGAGCGCATGGAGGGAAAAAGACTACCACTCGCGGCCCTGCACGGGCATATAGAAGGAGAGAGAAGCAGAGGAAGACAACCAAAGACCTGGATGGACAACGTCAGAGAGGATCTGAAGATGATGGATATCAGTATGCCAAGAGCAAAGGATCTCATCAGAAATAGACAAGTCTGGAGAAGTCATGTGAAAGCCTCATCGTCGTCGCACGACTGACGGAAGAGAGAAAGAAGAAGAAGATACGAGGTGTTATCACTTTTTTTGGGCCACCCTGTATGTATACGACGATGCTTTCGCAGAGCAATTATTGTGCGCTATATAGGCTACACAGTAAGCTATAGCTGCCTCAGATGTGGCTCAAAACCATGGACTTCGCGTTTCATATGATCTGTGACCAATTGATCGGCCACCATGACAAACGAAATGAATGTCACGTTCACTCAACCATGATGTCGTCAGCAATTATGTGTAGCATGCACCTAATCATGAGTTCGACCTCATGCTAACAACCTACAACGTCAGCATCATTCGCACTCATCGATGATGTTAGCAATAATTATATTAACAGGCATTTCATTATGACTGACGCTATAGATCTGCGTATTAGACACCGTGGTGATGTGAAGTTCCTAGTAAATGTTTTTCCTACTGTGTTGGATGTTGAGCTCTTGCAGAGAACCTGTATCATAGGAAACGATGTCGATACCAATCTATTGCATGTATTGCTTCAATGCGTTGACTATTATAATGTAAGCCGCAAAGCGATTCAGTGCACATCACAGACAGGACAGTGCTTGAGACGATGCAAAGGAAGAGAATAATAATTATTATTGTTGTCGACGGTTTAGAAAAGCAGCAGACAAGAAAGACAAGTGTCAGATGTCTATATCACGTTACTCTCTATGGTCCATTGTTTTAGAGCACGTGTCATGCTGTCATTATATATGAACAATTATGGAAGAGTACAGATGATGATGATGATGATGATGATAACAGAGGATGGAAAATGTACGGAGGACATCAAGAGAAGGATCGGCCTAGCATGTGCGGTATTTGGTACACTTGGCAAAATGTGGAGGACAAAGAGCATCTCAATCACAACCAAGATGAAACTCTATGGAACCTTAGTGGTACCAGTACTGCTGTATGGTTCAGAGTGCTGGTGTCTGCGTAGAGAAGACGAGAGAAGATTGCTGGTGGCTGAAATGGGTTGGCTGAGGAGAATCAAAGGCAGGAGCAGGAGAGAGAGAATCAGGAACGAGAAGACAAGAGAGGAGCTGGGTGCAGAAGAAACGGTAGTGGAAAAAATCAGGAAAAGACGGCTCAGATGGTTCGGTCATGTGGAGCGCATGGAGGGAAAACGACTACCACTCGCGGCCCTGCACGGGCATATAGAAGGAGAGAGAAGCAGAGGAAGACAACCAAAGACTTGGATGAACAATGTCAGAGAGGATCTGAAGATGATGGATATCGGTATGCCCATAGGCGTAGGGGACATTTCAGGAGTGGGGGGGCAAAAGTTTAACTTTTGCCCGAAAAATTTTTTCCGTCCGGCCGAAAATTCCCGTAACTTTTTTCTTTTTCTTTTTCCGCCCGAAAAAATCTGACGACCTTTTTTTTTTTTTTTTTAGCCGTCCGGTCGAAATTGCCCGAAAATTCCCGTTACTTTTCCGCCCGAAAATTCTGACGACCTTTCTTTTTTTTTTTTTTTTTAGTCTAAATTCCGAAATTTCTTAATTTCTTTATACATTTTTTTACTTTTCCCGGACTGCTTGCCCGAAAAACCACACTTGCCCGAAATTTGGGGGGCATTTGCCCCCTCTGGACCCCCGTCTCCTACGCCTATGGGTATGCCGAGAGCAAAGGATCTCATCAGAAATAGACAAGTCTGGAGAAGTCATGTGAAAGCCTCATCGTCGTCGCATGACTGACGGAAGAGAGAAAGAAGAAGACAGATGATTCAGGTGAATGAAACCTGTGATACGCGATGACTGCTGCTGCTATGGGAAGAAGACTAGTCGGTTGGAGGATAGGCTTATGTGTATTGGTCATCCACTGAGCTATTATAGAGCTGCTGCTGATTTTTCATTCGGCTGTAGAGAACGTCTTTGCTTTCTCAGTGGCAGCTGCTGACGTGAATCCACTGATCTTTCGATATTGTACAATGTATAGTATACAGGCTGCAGAGAGGAGTTCAGAGTAATTGAGAGACTGCAGTTTAAGTTTCGTTGAAATGGAAATATTATTATGCCCGTAGTTATTATAATAATGATGATGTTTTAGCGTATTAGCGTCAATTAATGTGTCTTAATGGCAGTGTTTAATCTATAGTGCCCCTGCTTGGGATGGGGGGATGCGGGTTTCTGTGGGTGGGAGGGACGAGAAAGAGTCCGTTTCAGCCGGACATTTCGGGCGGACGGCTGAGCGACCGACGTCACGTACGTGTCGTCATCGGTGGCTCATCCGTAATTTTCTCACGACCTTTTTTTAGTCATTTTGGTTTTTAAAAATCGCAAAATCTACCGTTTTGGCTATTGAAAAAACTCTTGACTATTTTGGTCTTCAGTTTATAAAATCTTCTACAAATATACCATTTTCGCTGCTAAAATAACTGATGACCGTTTTCAGTCTTTCGTTCTGTTCTAAAAATTACTTCCACGTTGATGTAATGTATGCATGTACATAAAATCGGTTTTTCTGGGTTGTAACGACAACTGGCCTACAGACAACTCGTCTAACGACAACTGGTCTACAGACAATAACGACAACTGGTCTACAGACAACTGGCTTGAGAAATGGAAGCTGGATGAAGGTTCTTTTACAAGTGAAATGAAGGCTGGTTTGATGAAAAAACGCAAGAGAAATGGAAGATGGATGAAGGTTAGGCCCCTATACAACATTTGAAACAGAAGCTGGATTGACGAAAATAACGCACGAAAATAGAAGCTGGATGAAGGTATTTTTAGATCTGAAGTAGAAGCTGGATTGATGAAAAAACCTTAAGAAATGCAAGCTGGATTTTTATATCTGAAATAGAAGCTGGATGCATATTAAAATACATGAATGAAAAAGCATCAATCCAGTTTCCATTTAAGCTAGAAACCATTTGAGGTTTTTTAATAAATCCAGCTTCTATTTCATCAATACGAGTTGTCAGTAGACCAATTGTCGTTAGACGAGTTGTCTGTAGACCAGTTGTCGTGGAACCTTCTCTGGGGGTGAGAAATTGCAACATTTTCACTTTTTCTGGGAATGGAAATGGTACGTATCTACACACACACACACACACACACACACACACACACACACACACACACACACACACACACACACACACACACACACACATAACACATCGCTATTTTTGCTGGGGGAATTTTTTTATTCCTGGACGGGGAACTCCACTCCCCAGAGGAGTTTGGATCAAACATTGCTCAATGAGTCATAATAATTATTATTGTGGAATGCAAAGCTTCAGTGCGTCTCTACCGTCGTCTGCAGTGATGGTTGAAAGGTTTTGACGACGGTCGACGAGATTAATTCTTCAGAAGAGAATTTATTTCCACAGAATGCAGGAGAAATAATTATTTTCGAGTCTGTTATGCGGCAACGTTTCTGCTTTAGTGATAACGATTTCACAATTATTTGCTTCACGAATGTTATTATCACTCTTCAAAATATGGCGACGAGGATTTGCTGCAGGTAAGGTCGTGATCAGTTATAAGCATCATTCTCAACTGAAATTAATTTGATATACAAATTCACGAAACGTTTACGTATAACCTAGGAGTGTTGAGTCTGAAATTTAATTAATTTATCCCGAATTTTTGCCCAAGAAAAGATGCTATGAACAAATAAGCTCTGTCAACAGTTCTGCCAACACGTAGAACAATCTAAACTAGGCCTACAACATGTAGCCTATGTGATGTATGTAGGATGAGCCTATAAATAATTTATATTGCCTATCCCAATAAAACTTGTGGTCAATTGAATTGGCTCTACTTCTTGTGATCAACCGTTCATTTTACGAATTGTAAGCTAACCTTACTGCAGTGAGTCAGTTTGAAATTGAACGAAGGTTACTGATATTGCTATTAGATTATTATTATTAGTAGGCCTAATTACAATGTCATAGCCTACACGAAGCCCCGTAGCTTGTAGCCAACAGTTACTGTCTCCTCCATTTAGTCGTTCTCCTTCTCCACCTCCTCGATCGTCCTCCTCCTTCTCTTTCTACTCGTCCTCCTCTTTGTCCTCATTATTCTTTTCGTCCTTCTCTTCGTCCTCTTTCTCTTTCTCTTCCTCATCTTCGTACTTTTATCTTCCTCCTCCTCCTCCTCCTCCTCCTCTTCATCCTCCTTCTTCTTCTCCTCCTCTTCGTCCTCCTTCACTTTCTCCTCCTCTTCATCCTCCTTCTCCTTCTCCTCCTTTTCGTCCTCCTTCACTTTCTCCTCCTCTTCATCCTCCTTCTCCTTCTCCTCCTTTTCGTCCTCCTTCACTTTCTCCTCCTCTTCATCCTCCTTCTCCTTCTCCTCCTTTTCGTCCTCCTTCACTTTCTCCTCCTCTTCATCCTCCTTCTCCTTCTCCTCCTTTTCGTCCTCCTTCACTTTCTCCTCCTCTTCGTCCTCCTCCGCCGAGTCCATTGCTCTACACTTAAAAGATACAGTGCAGGTAGAAGATGGATTCATTGGAATAGATAATTATAACAGAATGACGTCAATAATAATTCAAGATGCATTGTATGAGAGCACAATGTCATGTAGAAGATCCTTAGTGACTTTCGTACGTATGCATAATAATTGCATAACTCCGTAACTGCATATTATGTAGGTCTATATCGTACTTCATTCGCACCTGCAACAAGAATGATTTGAAATGCTTTATTTCATGTAGACCATTGTACGGTTGTGCTAGGTTAAATGAAGAATCTTAGTTACTTGTCGAGTACATACAGTCATACATGGCTCTTGAGTCTTGCTGTATAGCTATAGACGCTAGAATTCTGAATGAACGGCAGTACTTCGTATCATTCATGATTCACGGTTCGTATCCAAAGAATAATTGACGATTACTTTACAGGATAATTAAGTGGTCCAATCATGGCAGAGCAGCTTTGACGACATCATCCTTTCACAGCTGCTGGTGCGCTCGACGCATGCGCGGCATGTGTAAGATAAGAAAGTGGACTACTGTAGTACGGAGTATTCCGACGCCATTGCAAGCGTTCAACATATTACGTCAAGTGTGGATTAAGTTTTGCAGAGGTTTTCACACAGCTGCTGCAGTTCAGTTGGCGATTCATTTAAGAAGAAATATGCTGGGCATTGATTGCTACACTGGTAAGAATTGCATTCACTTAGCATTAATTTTATGTGAGCAGCCTAAATTGACAGCCATTGTTTAATATGTAGTCCCCCCCCCCTATGGAGGTATCATGGCTCTTGGTGGGGGACGAATGAGTGTCCAAGAGGGAAAGGGTTTGGTAGGGAATTTGACCCTCTACACCTTAAATTTATTTGAATTTCCAAATTGTAATCATTGCACTTTAAGCTGTCACCCAAACAAAAATAACCATGTCATTTCAACGCTAATAAGAACCGTCTAAGAGTTCAATGAATACTTATAATTACAATATGAAAGTTTCTTTACTCATCAAGTTCCGCAATACTATAATTAAGTTCTGCAGCTGTTCCGGTGCAATGTTAAGATTATAGGCTACTCTTCGGCAAGTGAATCGTGACATTGCATTGAATTGTTTGAGTCGTGTTTTTTTAAATTTAAGCGACCTAAATCGCAGCCGGACGCAGAGGAATGAGATGCAATGCAGTAGTCGCGAATGTATACTATATGCATGTAGATTATTCACTGTTATCAGGCGCTGCATATAGTGAATCAAATTTGTATAGACCTACGTTCTTTGCTCTCTTTGCTCCGTCTCGCATTGTTTTCTCTGTGGCCATACATTTCGTACTTTTACACTGTCTTGTAATTGTGCATTTTATTTTAATTAAGAAGCACTCTACTGTGCACTAATGAAATAATGGGTCTGCAATTTTCATGTGTGAACACCGACAATGAATCAGAGGTTTGTTCTGATATAATATAATATAATAAAATACACTGTGTCCGGAAAAATTTCAAGGCTTTACGGTAAATATAAAAATAATTAATAAACATTAATAGATTTTTAAAATTCCAGAAACAGTTTAATCCTGAAATATTATGGAACTATAATTTATGTTCGAAATGTCCGCCATTGGCTTCCACGCATGCTTCGAGACGTACACGCCACTGACTAACAGCAGCATCGACTACCAGTTGATCAAGTTCATCCCAAGCATTAACATTTCGCTCGCGGAGTTCTTCGATATTTCTGACCTTTGTCTTGTATAGGCCTACTTTCTCCTGCATTACTCCCCAAATTAATAAATTACAAAAACTTTGTTGGTAATTATGTACAGATCAAAAAGGTTTTAAAATTTTCTAATTGATTATTATCTATTATAGTTTTTCATTCATATATTAGAGCCTTGGAATTTTTCCGGACACAGTGTATATTGGATCAGGTGGCTATAGCATCGCCATCATGTTGTAACTAAATAATTTTCACCAGCTGATGTTGTGGAACCAACATCCGCTATATACAGTATATATATATAGTGTTCGGATCTACTTTTTAAATTTGATATCTTTGAGACTTCTGATGATAGATCTCTGTCTGTATGTATTGTCTGTCTGTCTGTCTGTCTGTCTGTCTGTCTGTCTGTCTGTCTGTCTGTCTGTCTGTCTGTCTGTCTGTCTGTCTGTCTGTCTGTCTGTCTGTCTGTCTGTCTGTCTCTCTCAAAGTTGTAAAATATTTATTTTTAAGCAAGAGAACAAGAACATGGACAAATCAAGTTGAGATGCCTCTGGCGCGTAATGGTAAGCGATATAGTGGTTACCTGTGAGATAATTGCTATTGCATAAAATTGTATGTCGAGACCTGCTCTCTTAATCAATACTTTTTACAAAGCAGTCATCGAATAATTAATTATAATCGCGCATACACGAAGATACGCTGCCTTGAACTTGCAAAGATAAGTGCATTACGTCGTTGGTCCTTAGTGAAAGTACATGTAATATCGGTCTTTATCGACAAGCATTCATTGATATTTGTGTATACGTGAGACCCACAAAAGTCACATCTTCTTTAGGTAAGGCTTAAAGCTGCCTCTCGGCAGGTCCAGATGCCCAACGACGCCACTCTTTTCGATGTTGTGCTTTTTCTTTGAGTTTTCCATATCCATCTTCCATCATCCAATCCAAGAACTTTTCCCTAGGTCTTCCTCTTCCCCTCTTCCCTTCCATTTTACCCTCCACTATGTCTCTTTGCAAGGAGTTGCCTCTCAGTACATGTCCTATCCAGTTCCTCTGCCTTGTTCTAATTGTATTCATCAAGGATCTTTCCTCTTCCACCTTCTTCAGTACTTCTTCATTTGATTTATGTTCTGTCCAACTGATCCTTTCCATCCTTCTCCATATCCACATCTCGAACGCTTCTATTCGTTTGACATCTTCCTTTCTCATCGTCCAGGTCTCTGCTCCGTACAGTGTGACGCTCCAGATCAGTGCCTTGACCATTCTTATTTTGATGTCTCGACTCATTCTTCCTTTCAGTAGCTCTTTCCTTTTCGTGAACGCTTCTTTCCCCATTGCTATCCTTTTCTTGATTTCTTTGTGGCACTTCGCATCTTCTGATATCAGGCTTCCTAGATAGCAAAATTCAGTGACTTGCTCCACTTCTTCCCCATTGATTGTTATTTTCATATTCTTTCCCCCTTTTGCTTCTCTACTTATTCTCATTATCTTCGTCTTTTTTATGTTTATCTTCATCCCATATTCTTTGCTGGTTCTATTTAGTTCATCCACTATATGTGTTGTAGATTCTCTTCTGTGCTTGCCAGCATTGCCTGGTCGTCCGCAAATCTTAGCGCCTTTATCATCTTTCCTCCAACCTTTATTCCTTCTTCCGTGTCCTGTAGCGCTTCCCGTATCAACTCTTCGATGTAAAGATTGAATAGTATGGGTGAGAGTGGACACCCCTGTCTCACACCCCTTCCTATTTTTCCCGGTTCCGATAGTTCCCCCTCTATCCTCACTCTTATCCTCTGTCCCATATACAGGTTTCCTATTAATCTTCTATCTCTCCAGTCCACACCCATCTTTCTCAGGATTGTCATTAGCTTCCTCCAGTCTACCCTGTCGAACGCCTTCTCGTAATCCACAAAGCATATGTAGCCTACACTTCTTGGTTGTTTTCCAGACTTCTTTCCGTCAGCATTCTCAAAGCTCCGATGGCGTCTCTCGTTCCTCTGCCCTTTCTGAATCCGAATTGATCGTCCCCAAGACACCCGTCACATAGGCTAATTAAATTCCTTAGATATATTATTTTAAACCACCAGGAAGACCAAGAAAGATGAAGATGGACTGGTTGATAGACGGATGAAAGGGACGACGATAAAAAGAAATCAAGAAAAGAGCACAGAATAAACCACTAAACAGGGAGAGGAAGTTAATAGAACTTCAACACTTATAATTTAATTTATGCATGTACAATTTTAAAGTGTTAGAATGCATTATATGTAAAGATATTCTTGTATTTGAGGTTAATTATAATTAATATTGATTATTAATTATTCAATCAGTGTTCAAACAAGCATTGTAGGCTAGTGAATAAAAAATAATACCAAACCTAAGATAATGCAATCAAAATTCCTATGTCAAACATTATTATGTAAATATATGCCTATAGGCCTAATTCATATCTAACGAACAGTTACTGTAGGCTACAGAGATGCGTCTTGTCATGAGCCAGACGAGTTAGGCCTATTGCTCAAAATAGCTTCATCGATATTTAAAGCTGGTTTCTGAAAAATAATTGGCCACTTGAAACTGATTTGAATACGAAGGCATTCAGTGGCTTTGCCAGTTCAAGGTCTCCGTTATATATGAACGTCAAATCGTCAATGCAGTCTGCCACCAACAGTTTATAATCATTTGCTCTGATTTGTTTAAATTCTCAATTCCCACCAATCAAGAAATTAGCCTACTTTCCCTGGATTTTAATGCTCACTGATTTAATAGGAAGCAAGGGTCTAGAAACGCTTTTGAGACACCAGATACATGTAGCCTACTTTACCATTGGTCACACATTTAAACTGGGCTTGTTATTCTATTCTATTTTATTCTAAACGTTAATGTCCATACTCCATAGCCTAATTATCGGTTTTCGGTAAACTATAATTATACTGGTATCTCTAGACATCATTATTGTTGGTGTTTCCGGACATAAAAGCTTGTAAGAATTTTATAATGCTTGTGTTTTCTAATCTCGAGCAATGATCAAAGATTGCAGTTACTGTAAATAACAGCCGTCACAATTTGGATTTAGGGCTTAAATTAAATGGAATTACGTATATTATAACGGTATGTAATAGCTAAAAAGGCTTATAGGCCTAATATTAGATTGTGTAGATCTATGATAAATAAAATACAGTGAAGTAATCGATAGTAGGCTATTTTATTTTAGGTCATCGTTATACACTGACAGCATCAGTGATCATTTTCACGTATCTTTTTGCCACTAAAGAAACCTTAGGTGCATTTAAGAAATTATACATTTACACATCTACATCCAACATCACTAAATCAAATCATTTGTCTAATAGTAGAGGGATTCGTCAAGCGGTGCAGAACAGCAGGCTGGCTACACTAATTAATTAATCCAGAAAATGTTCATTTCTGTCTCAAGCCTTCAACTTAACAGGTTACACAAATGAGCGGTGGGACAGCAACCACGTTCAGACAATTACCAATCGGAAGCGAAAGTCAGACAGGCACAGTATAGCATAATCGCAGCACTAAACCCATGCAGGCGAGATCTGTCTGTCGGCTAAATAGTGCAAGTGAAATATTATGACGACTGGCAAAACTGAGGTGTCTGGAGGTCTGCCTCATTGTTCATAATTTTTATGTTGATCACTTTGAAGACCGAGCCATGCCATGCGACGAAGAACGTCACGCCATTTGGTCTTCAATTCCGAGGACCTCCCCCACTAAAATCAATCAGTCTAAGACACGAAAGAGAAGAGAATGACTTACAACTCTATCCAAGCAGCCGAACATTTGTCATATAATCCGCTCCACTACCCCGATCCAGCGGCTTCTTACCTTCCCCCCCAAGCAGCCGGGCTCAATCCATCTTCTTCCCCCTCCCGGCAATATGTAATCTAGTCTCTTCATTGGGGGAGGGGGAACGGACGAACGGCAAGGGATGTGCCCACTCTCCAAATCTCGGATATTTTTTGAATGTCCACACTGCAACGTAAGATTATTAAGATTATTAAGATCATTTAGGGTTATTCTAACGCAATTGCTCATCATTTTAGTGCTAATAGTCCTGTTAACGAAGACTTCAAAGAATCCCCATGTCGAAAAATTTGAATCTCTATATACTGCAATGGCAGAATGTTAGGCTGCCATTTTAAAAAACTGTTAATCATTCCTAGTTCTAGTTAAATTTTTAAAATTTCCACACTGTAATGGAAACATTTTAGGTTGTGACCAGGCGCGGATTTAGAGGGGGCGGAGCCGGCGTACGCCCCCCCCCTAAACCTGCAGCAAATGTTCTCAAACTAAACTGACCTAACACTAATATAATTGCAATTTGGGAATAGGATGTTTGAAGTAGGCCTAGCTGGACCGGCAGAATGGAGCTCTCTTACCGTATTATGTATCCAAATATTACCACAATAATTCACATTTTGCTGCTCATTTCGGTCACGGCTTGCAGTGTTGAACGAGCAAATTCTAGTCTGCGATTTGTGAAGTCGTGTTTCCAAAATCCAAAGTACAATGAACGAGGACAGATTTGATGCACTAATTCTATTGTTTGTCCACAAGGACATCAAGTTATACATTGATGACATTATCAAGGCCTACGCCAGAAAGCATCCAAGGAGAATGACACTGCTTAATCCACTGGCATGTGACACTTAATTATTTCCTTTTTGGATCAAGGGTTGCATGATCAAAACCGATAACTGATTTATAATCGTTTCACTGTTAACCTTCAGTGGAGACCAGTGATTTTATATGAGAAACTATATATTTTTTTAAGTTCCATAACATTTTTCTATAAAAGGATCATTATAGTGTGACGTAATCTAATTTCATATATATACATTATACAGGGCTTAAAGTGTGCCAGGACGGTCATGGACGGCGTCCTGGCACTTATTTTCGAGACAGGACGCCGTCCTATGACTTATTTGGCCAGCACTACTAGGACGGTCGTCCATGACTGCATGGACGGCGTCCATGCAGTTAGGGACGACCGGCCATGACTGCCTAAAAATGGATCCATTTGAGATCGACACAGCCAAAAATGCGCTGGTCGCTGGGGCTCCGCCCCTAGACCCCGCTGGGGGAGCTTACTGTAAAGACAAAACCTTTCTCTTTTACAATAACATTTTTATTTTTATTTTTATCCTGGTAGCTTGTGACACTGAAAAACGACTTATTCTTAAAACTATCGATGAAGCTATTTTGAGCAATAGGCCTAACTCGTCTGGCTCATGACAAGACGCATCTCTGTAGCCTACAGTAACTGTTCGTTAGATATGAATTAGGCCTATAGGCATATATTTACATAATAATGTTTGACATAGGAATTTTGATTGCATTATCTTAGGTTTGGTATTATTTTTTATTCACTAGCCTACAATGCTTGTTTGAACACTGATTGAATAATTAATAATCAATATTAATTATAATTAACCTCAAATACAAGAATATCTTTACATATAATGCATTCTAACACTTTAAAATTGTACATGCATAAATTAAATTATAAGTGTTGAAGTTCTATTAACTTCCTCTCCCTGTTTAGTGGTTTATTCTGTGCTCTTTTCTTGATTTCTTTTTATCGTCGTCCCTTTCATCCGTCTATCAACCAGTCCATCTTCATCTTTCTTGGTCTTCCTGGTGGTTTAAAATAATATATCTAAGGAATTTAATTAGCCTATGTGACGGGTGTCTTGGGGACGATCAATTCGGATTCAGAAAGGGCAGAGGAACGAGAGACGCCATCGGAGCTTTGAGAATGCTGACGGAAAGAAGTCTGGAAAACAACCAAGAAGTGTAGGCTACATATGCTTTGTGGATTACGAGAAGGCGTTCGACAGGGTAGACTGGAGGAAGCTAATGACAATCCTGAGAAAGATGGGTGTGGACTGGAGAGATAGAAGATTAATAGGAAACCTGTATATGGGACAGAGGATAAGAGTGAGGATAGAGGGGGAACTATCGGAACCGGGAAAAATAGGAAGGGGTGTGAGACAGGGGTGTCCACTCTCACCCATACTATTCAATCTTTACATCGAAGAGTTGATACGGGAAGCGCTACAGGACACGGAAGAAGGAATAAAGGTTGGAGGAAAGATGATAAAGGCGCTAAGATTTGCGGACGACCAGGCAATGCTGGCAAGCACAGAAGAGAATCTACAACACATATAGTGGATGAACTAAATAGAACCAGCAAAGAATATGGGATGAAGATAAACATAAAAAAGACGAAGATAATGAGAATAAGTAGAGAAGCAAAAGGGGGAAAGAATATGAAAATAACAATCAATGGGGAAGAAGTGGAGCAAGTCACTGAATTTTGCTATCTAGGAAGCCTGATATCAGAAGATGCGAAGTGCCACAAAGAAATCAAGAAAAGGATAGCAATGGGGAAAGAAGCGTTCATGCGAAACAGCTATTTCTTGTTGGAACATACACCAGATGCAAATATCTCGTCACATCTGACTTTCTTACGGTACCGTAAGAGATCACCGGTAAGTAGAATGTGGCATAGTGTTAAGCCGATTATAAACACAATGGCTTGTACTCACATGTACCAGCATGTGTGTCTGGGAGCTACGAAGAAATATATGCAGAGGAATCTGATCGAGTCGGTTAATCCAGAAATAGCCCTGACGCAACACTACAGAAACTGTTCTCTTTCGCCATTTGCGTGCGTGGCATTGATTAGAGACTCTATACTCGACGACTCTATTTTAGTTTTCCAAAATGTACTCAAAAGGAATGTTCGAAAAAAAGTACAGGAGCTGATGGGTCAGCTCCCAGCCAACTGGTTCTAAAAATATGAGAAACTACTGTTGCTTAATAGATATCTAGCATGGCTTATTCTAAGGAATTTTCTCAACTGTACACAAATGACGTATTTTGGGACTAGGCACAGGATAGTCCTTGGTCATATACACCGTGGTTCAAAAAAAGTAAGCCAAATAGTTTTTCATATATCTCTAATGCCTGATAACATATCACGCTAACTTTTCCCAAATATTTAGAGGAGTGGACCAAGAATTTGACTCCAAAATTTCGTTAGATAATGTTGAACGGATAAAAAGATATGAATATTTAAACTTCATATGCCAAAATTTCAGTTTACAATCAATTTTCTGTCAGATTCAATAAAATGGTTCCTTATTATCTCCAATGCCTGATGATTAATCTCAGGAATGGAGATAATTGTCAGGCGACGAAATGGCCCTCTACATTGCTTAAATTTTTGAATTTCCACACTGTAATAACAGCATTCGGAGTTGCCATCTGAACAAAATTGCTTTTTTAATGCTGATTGTCATGGTTTAAGATTTCAGAGAATCGCCTCCCCCATTCTTTACAATATTTTAAAATTTGCCCAATGTATGCTAATTGTAGCATTTTAAGCTGTTAGTTTACTAAAAAAAAGACTCATAAAAATTTTTGTTCTCATTAATTTTTTAAAAATTAGTCTGCACACTGTTGTTGTAGCATTTTACGCTGTTGTCTTAAAAAATTACTCATGATTTCAGTGCTCATAGACGTGGTTTAAGAATTTACTCATAATTTCAGTGCCCATAGGCGTTGTTTAAGACTGGAATAATTTCCCCTCCCTGTGACTTTCATTTTTTCACTTACATAACATAATGGCAGCATTTGAAGCTGTCATCTAAGCAAAAATGTTAATTATGAATAAGCAGTGGATAACAGTGCTGTAGAAATCTAGAATGATTATTTTTTATATATTTCTGAAATATTTGGGAATATAAGCAGATCCGTCACCATCACAAATTTCGGGGTGCCGTTCCCTTCTGTTCTCCCTATGTGTCTCCGCCCCCTGTGGGAGAGTCTTGTTCACTTACACGTGGCTACATTTATCTTTAAGATTCTGAGGATGGTGATTTTGGGAGGATCACATAAAGAGTGCGTGTAATATTATGGGGCTATAATAAGAATTTGAAAGAAAGTTTGAACATGCATTGATCTACATCAGCGGTTCCCAACCCGTGGCCTGCGGACCAAAAGTGGCCCACGAGGCCTCAAAAAATGGCCCGCCATGCCTAACACATGGCCCTCATTTCTCACAGAATTAACAAAAATCTATGAAAAATTGACATACAGGATAGATTATGTAATTATTTTCTACTACAAATTATTTTAGTTTGACGTCTATAAATAACATCAAACATTCTACACTGTGCCCCATAAAAAAACACACCAAAAAACTGTCATGAAACGCATGTAAGTCTAATGTTAAATAAAAAAAAGTAATGTTTCATTTAGAAGATGTTCGAAGTGATGTCCCTTCGCTTGAACGCAGGCTCTCAGCCTTGGCCGCCACTGTTCAATAGCTTTGTCAATGACACTCTGGTTCAACTGTGCCCAAACAACGATGAGGCGCTCCTTCAACTCGCTGATGTCCCGTATTGCTGTCTGGTAGACGCAGCCGTTTTCGAATCTTTCGCAGCAGTACATCGAGTCCATTTTTATTCCAACCCTTCTGCGGGAACTCTTTTATCAATCGACGACTACTGTAACCCTTCAACAATACTAAATTCTTAATCAAAAGTTTTCTCTTCGCTGCTGAAAACCATTTTAACTATAAGTTACTAATATTTGTTTAAATGTTTCCAAACACGCCAGGCTAGTCTGCGTCACTGCCTTCCAACAGCAACCACTTCTGTGAGTAAGTAAAATGTAAAATATTTTGTGGCAAAATTATTTGAGAAACAATGTACAAACTTTTATTACAATTGGCTTAGTTTTATAGAAGATTTTTGAAAAGTTTTTTGGTGTGTTTTTTATGGGGCACAGTGTATTTTGAATCAATTATAACAATTTTATGTGCTTTTTGTAAATTAAATTTTAGCATTGTGACCCCCTAATGTCCTCTAACTAAGAAAAAAAGTGGCCCTCATGTCCTCTAACTTAGAAAAGTGGCCCTGAAGTCAGAAAAGGTTGGGAACCACTGATCTACATCATGTCGGTATAATATTATATCGGATAGCAGCTGCCTGTGTGGCTGAAAGGCTGGCTCAGTCTGGATGTCTCCCCGGAGACTCGTTTTCGTAACTGATTTCCTACGGTCGATCTGTTTCAGAAAAAATTTGCCTTCCCCCGTGGACTATATTCTGAAATAAAGCCTCCGTGTTAGAAACTATTTCACCTGCCTCTGATGTAAAAATTTCGTCTCCCCTTGCAATGGATATAGTCACGTAAAAATTACTTAACATTGTTAAGTTATTTTAAAAAAACTTGCGTTCCCATATTAATAACTGTCATATCACATGATATCAGAACAATTATTTTGTGCTCGGCTAATACCGAGTTTTCGGCAAGGGGTTCTATGAATGCTGTTTTTGATAGTAACAATGATCCCAAAGAGTTGTTTATAGTGTGCGCGCATGACGCTACTTCACACCATAATGAATAGTGGAGGGGGAATGCCTTCACGTTCTTTCTTCAAGCTTAAAGTTGGAGGGAATTTCCTCCCTCGCCTTCTCGGGATTTACGACCCTGAGTAAAGTAGTGTAGACAGTGAATACACTGTGGAAACCTCTATGAGCTCTGCGACATTGCGATTTTTACTACATGTATGTATGTCCTGCTGCACACTAGACAGCCAAATGCCTTCATGTTTAAAAATATTTCATTGCAGGACCAAAAAGTGGTGGTGACTTTCACCATCACTTTTAAAAGTGGTGGTGACTGGACCACTGGACCACTGTCACAATAGATAGTTTCGCCTATGACCTCAGGCCTTTACAGCTTTATCTGAATATCAACCTACATGTATATGATAATAGGCCTTGAATTTGCATCCACTCATTCACTGTGAATTCTTCTGTCTGCAACTTACATATATATGTGTGATTTTTAGAAGAATCTTAGCTTCCAGATCACATCACCCATTTCCCCGATCAATTGTTTCTTGCACACGGTGAAAGTGACCTTCGCAGAATTGGTCTTATAGGCCTTTATAGGGAATATAGGCTACTAAGTCTTGACTTCATAACGTCAGAATACATGACTGCATAGATCTATCTATAATAGTTTGCGCCAAATTTCAATCTTTTTTCCTGAACACAGATTTCAACTAAACAGTAGTAGTAGTAGTAGTAGTAGTAGTAGTAGTAGCCTAGTAGTAGTAGTAGTAGTAGTAGTAGTAGTAGTAGTAGTAGTAGTAGTAGTAGTAGTAGTAGCAGTAGTAGCAGTAGTAGCAGTAGTAATAGGAGAAGCGGTGGTGGTAGTAGTAGTAGTAGCAGCAGCAGCAGTAGTAGTAGCAGTATAGTAATAGTAAATGCACAGTCAGACATCAGGGCGTACCACAGACACACGCACTGGGGGCAGACCGCTTGTCTATGTAAGGTGGCAGATTCAATGGTTCGCAAGAACTGACACTTATCATACATGTAAAGCACGCCTAAAACAGCCGCTGCCTTCCCCCCCCCCCCCACGCACACACGCACACACGCACACACGTGACTGCAGAAGGCTCGCATGGTCTGTCATGTGGTCTCGGTCCGGGTATAGGATCGCCAGACACGCTGTCCTAAACGACCTGATCAGTCACTTGTATATACGACGGTCGTCCTCAACATCAAGGAGCCACTCTGGTTGTTGAGAACGGACGGAAATCGTTCCGATGGGTTGACTCTGATATTCCATGGCGTGGAGAAAGTCGCAGACTTGTGTCGGATCATGCGTTACAATGATGGATAGGCGTATAATACATGTATTGTATATACCGTGGCTCTATAATTATAATTATAATTATAATTAGCCATGGGAATGATCGTCATGACCAAATTGACGAAAATTTGGAAGAATAAATCAATCAGCATCGTCACCAAATTGCGGTTGATGAAGGCTTTGGTGTGGCCAGTAGCGACGTATGGATGTGAAGCATGGACTCTGAAAAAGGATGAAGAAAAGCGAATTCAAGCATTTGAGAACAAGTGTATCAGAAAGCTGCTGAGAATTCCATGGACTAAAATGATGACCAATGAACAGGTGCATGTGTCAGCGGGAGCCACAAGAGAACTATTGGCCCACACCAAAATTCGGAAACCGATATTTTGGTCATATCATGAGACAACAAAACGGTAGCATCGAAAGCAGCATCATGACGGGTTTTGTGGAGGGGAACCGAGGACGAGAAAGGCCGAGGATATCTTGGATCGACAACGTCCTGAACTGGACAGGACTTGTAGGCTCTGACTTAATGAGCGCGACAAGGAACAGAAGACTCTGGGCATTAAAGGTCCATTCATGTAGCCATGCGACGATGGCGACATGACATGACATGACTATAATTATATCGTGCATTATTTCAACGTCTGCCGCACATGCAGGAGCGGCAGATGAGAATCATGAGATGGCAACCACCAGAATGAAAGCCAAATTTAATGTAGTCAACAGTCCACGTGTCCCATTAATTTTGTTTGTGTAGCGTTTCGTCTTTCGACAGGTGTCGCTAGTTGCTGTGTTATTCCTGCCTTAATTCGTGTCTTGGGATCCAATCTGTCCAAGTGCTGGTGAATCTAACACCGTATAATTATATAATATATATATATATGTATATATTACACTTGGTGTAATCGCTTGTAGGCGAGCCATGCGCTTCAGTATAATAGGCTCTGGTCTGTTTTCAGGATTCGATCAATCAGTTTCACTATGCAACTCAACGCTTACCGGTATTCCTTCTCTAAATACACAAAATGATGAAGGAGCGACCACTCGCATTGCAAGACATTCACAACAATTCCAAAATTACGATACGCAATCAAACCTCGACAGCCCTATAATTGTTTACTCAGTTACTTCGACATTAAACTGTAAATTAATTCAATTCACTCTGAGCGCAGTTGTATTGTTAATTGTGCCTTTGTCATCGGCCATTGCTCCATCCAGCGTCACTCCAATTATAGCCGGTGGTGGTGGTGGACTTTCCCCGTGACTCCGAGTGTTTTTATGTGTTTAAAATGTGTTTTAAGTTCTCTAAAGCCAAAGCAAAAAGAAGTATCTAGTAGGAATAAATATACCTGTTAGTGTCATTGTTCAAAACAAAGCAGATGGAAATTAATTTGTCTTGGGGGATAGGCTACGATTAATACGGGAAATACTCTATTTCGTGACACCGGCATCACAATGAATAGCGAGGCAAACATTGATAGTCCCTTTGACAACAATGCAACAACCGACTGTAAAACATATTCTCAGTAATTAATTCGATAATGAAACTTGTAGATATCCACAATTTCTACACTTGTATCAATGGCCTTTGAGACTCTGTCTCAATGACAACGGACTGCAATTCATCAAAGAATTATTGGAATGTCGTCTGAGACTATAATCCATGAATCTGGAAGGAGCGTATACAAGATGTCCGGCGCAGAATGGCTATCACCAGGCAGGCTATGATGGATCTCAACAAGAATGTGTGGTCCTCACGATTGTCGCTCGAGGTCAAACTCAGACTGTACAACGCCTGCATACTATCGATATTCCTATATGGCAGTGAAACCTGGACTCTGACTAAGGAGGAAGAAAAGAAAGTTGATGCCCTGGATCAGTGGTGCCTTAGGAGGATCTGCAACATAAAATGGAGTGACTTCATCACGAATGAGGAAGTGCGGCGGCGGACAAATCAACAACCTTTGACTTCATTGGTGAGGAAGCGGCGGATGAGTCTCTTTGGACATGTGGCCAGGCTCCATCCGGACAGTGTCAGTGACACCAGACGGGCTCTTGCAATGGTTGCTCCGCTACAGTGGAAAAGACCTCGAGGGAGACCCAGGAACACCTGGTTGTCTTGTATCTCGAGAGACCTACGGAACATTAGCATACCTGAGGCTATGGACCTGGCGGAAGATCGCATTCTCTGGAGGGAAATTGTTGCCGCATCATGCGACGCCCCAGGAGGGCATGCTTCATGATGATGTCTGAGACTCGATTGATAGAATTAACTGAGACTTGAAGCAAAACTATCCCTTCCAGCGCTTATTATCAATCGCCCATCCAGCGCTTTAATGCCGTGGCCTTCCGCGACGATCTGCGCTCATTTTGTGCACATGGGATTGGTAGCGCACTGTGTAACACGCTGTCATGGATAACGAGAGGAACCGAGATCGAGCCCCGTGGGGCGGACGTGCTTTGTAGGCTGCTATTAGCGCCGTGTATTGCAGGCTGCAGTCTGTTCTGTAATAAAAAATATTGTATTTAAAGTTACGACATTCTGTCGTGCATGTATGACGTGTTGAGAATCGATCGATGTCAATGGCAATGTTTAATCGAAGCAAATGATTGGACGACCATAGATGATGGTTGAATGACCAACTTCAATAAGCTTATACTTCAAACGTCGGCCTACAATTATAGACTATACGTACGTTTGTCTTAAGTCATTGGCTCTTCAAACTATTTTCTAACCATTCTAAAGTCCATGAATCATCACGTAGCCTAATAATTAGTATGTCTTCAGCAAAGCCATTCATTCTCACTTCTGCGGCGTCTCTATGACTGGCGGAGGAGTTATAAATAATTGTCGGTGGTGTTTGGCATTTTTAAACTGTGGCCTAATTCATTTTCATCTTTAGGTCAACTACGATGACATATCGAAATTATCCGGATAAATAATTCGTTGGAAAACCGCATCCATTACTTTCTCTGTTTTCACTGGTCGCCTTCTCGTCCTTTGCATCTCTAATCTGCATCTCTAATCTGCATCTCTAATCTGCATCTCTAATCTGCATCTCTAATCTGCATCTCTAATCTGCATCTCTAATCTGCATCTCTAATCTGCATCTCTAATCTGCATCTCTAATCTGCATCTCTAATCTGCATCTCTAATCTGCATCTCTAATCTGCATCTCTAATCTGCATCTCTAATCTGCATCTCTAATCTGCATCTCTAATCTGCATCTCTAATCTGCATCTCTAATCTGCATCTCTAACCTGCATCTCTAATCTGCATCTCTAACCTGCATCTCTAATCTGCATCTCTAATTTGCATCTCTAATCTGCAGATTCTCACGGTTCAACGAATTCTACGATCTGTTCACAGATCTGTTCACAGTTTGATTCTTGTATATTTATAAGCTGCATTCTTAATTCCACCATCGATATATGATATACGAGGTGTTGCCGGTCACTCAGACTTCAAGATTTAATCAAATAATATTTCCTACAGAAGCCAATTTATTCTCTTAGCCTACACAGTACACACTTTTAATATCACTGCATTAGCCATCGCATTGATACAATCGATTGTGACTACCAAACATTCACGTTAATTCTATGTTAGATATGCAGGCCTATCAGAAATGCTACGACCTCAGGCTATAGGCTACATGCATAGTTTCGTATCAATCAATGTGGTACCGATCGATCGAGTCTAAATACAATCGCTGCGTAGTCAATAATTTGCAATGAGTAAACGCTTCAATATGCCGTTGTCACGAAATAGAGTAACCCCCACTCCTCCCCACCCCATAACAATCGTATTCACAGTTGGCGAGAAATTGAAAAGTTACTTGAGCGATGTGTTTATTTTTTGCAAATTAAATTCCATTTGTTTTGTCAACATTGCCAAATAGCAGACTCGTTTATTTCTACTAGGCCTATATCTAACTTTTCTTGCTTTGATTTTAGAACACTTATAACATTTAGACCACCTAAGAACATTTAGACCACCTAAGAACATTTAGACCACCTACTAACCAAATTCGAGTCGCCTTGTTTTGAACATTGCTTAGAACGCGCATAAAGCAATAAATTAGTCGCTTCGAATTTTGATTATATAGGCTACAGTAGGCTATATAGTATCCGGGAATTATAGATTAATTCATCTCCTTCCCTCCGCATAGTTTTACGGGTAAGCTTATGGAATATCGCTCGACGCTGGCAGAATGGCGATTAAAACAAGTCTTGCTAAGCCTATACGGTTAAGTGCTCAACTCTCTGAAACATTATCGTATTCTACGATTATAAGCCTATTGACTTCTAATACAAAAGTCGGTCGTTAATGCATTTAAGAAAATTGAAATTATCTTTTAATGAAGGGCAAATTCGGTGTAGACGTATACGTGACTGTTTTCAGGACGCGTCATGTCAGTTAGACTGTTAGAGCAGCTTTCTAAATCTAGCCTACGTGTCAATATATCAGTGACATTGAAACTGATAAATTACTGATCAGGTGTGAATAGTTTTCGAATGAACGTTAATGACTGCCGCGCATGCAGTTCAAGTGTCACGTGGGACATTTTGACATTCAGACTTCAGATTATTAAGTCGTCAACCAAAGTGTCACGTGGGACATTTTGACATTCAGACTTCAGATTATTAAGTCGTCAACCAAAGTGTCACGTGGGACATTTTGTCATCCAGACTTCAGATTATTAAGTCGTCAACCAAAGTGTCACGTGGGACATTTTGACATTCAGACTTCAGATTATTAAGTCGTCAACCAAAGTGTCACGTGGGACATGTTGACATTCAGACTTCAGATTATTAAGTCGTCAACCAAAGTGTCACGTGGGACATTTTGACATTCAGACTTCAGATTATTAAGTCGTCAACCAAAGTGTCACGTGGGACATTTTGGCATTCAGACTTCGGATTATTAAGTCCTAAACGAAAGCAAGACTGTCTTAGACTGCGGTGGGTCAGCAGAGGACATTTTGACATTCAGACTTCAGATTATTAAGTCCTAAACGAAAGCAAGACTGTCTTAGACTGCGGTCAAGATCTTAGACTGCTGTGGACCAGTGAAGGACGACGACCAAAGACAGATGAGATGATGATTCACTGGATGATCGATGACGACGGATACAAAAAACGATCGAATGCTGGACTAGCGACATTTCTTGCATTCGAATCTGCCTAAGAGCGCATCTGGTTTTAAAACCTGGAGAAACGAGCATATTAAAAGGCCACGCTAACCAAAATTAAGTCAGTGGTTCCCAACCTTTTTTGACTGTAGGGCCACTTTTTCTAAGTTTGAGGACACGAGGGCCACTTTTTCTGAGTTAAAAGGACATTAGGGCATTTAGGGGGCAACAATGCCAAATTTAATTAACCAGAAGCATATAAAAATTGTTATAATTAATTCGAAGTAGGTTAGTATGTTTGGATGTAGGACATTTCCTCCCTGGACATATTCCCCCCCGGACATATTCCTCCCCGGACATTTACCCCCTCGGACGTTTTCCCCCCGACCTAGGACATTTCCCCCCCCCCCATAAGGGTCCCTATGTTAATGAATGACTGCACTAACCCTATCACTAACCCTAACCGACCCTCACGATGCCTAACCTGAACCTAAACAACCCTCACGATGCCTAACCTGAACCTAACCAACCCTCACGTTGCCTAACCTATAATATGTACAGAGGGGGGAAATTGTCCGGGGGGATAAATGTCCTAGTAATAAACGGGGGGAAAACGTCCGGGGGGGGAATATGTCCGGGGGGGAATATGTCCGGGGGGGTAAATGTCCGTTCCCCAGAATGTTTGATGTTTATAGACTTCAAACTAAAATAATTTGTAAAGGAAAATAAATAATGTGTTCTATCCTGTCCAAATTGTCAATTTTTCATATATTATGTTTTGTTAATTCTTTGAGAGATGAGTGCCATTGTTGAGACCAGGCGGGCCATTTTTTAGGCCTCGCGGGCCACTTTTGGCCCGCGGGCCACGGGTTGGGAACCGCTGGCCTAAGTATATGTTTTTATATTTTCTTCTTTCATATTCACTAAGTATTTGCTTCCTCCGAATTTCCGCCTGGCAAGTTGCAAAGGATGTCTGCTTAGAGTTATTGCATTTGCGGAGATTTTGACCTACATTATAGATATGTAGAAGATTAGAGGTCAACAGCCCTGTCCGTCGCTTGAGGGCTAATTATAGGGTATCGGTGAAATTAGTTTTGTCATCAAAAGCCTCAATGCGTCCTATCTTCCATGACCCAATAAAATAAAACTATTATCGTTCGCAATCGTCAGTTGTTATCAATCATCTGCACGGCTTTCAAATCGTCGTTTCCGACGTATGAGCAACTTACAGAACAGTTGTTGACCCGAAGTTGACCTCTTTTCTTTCTATTAAACTGCCTACGCCCATACATACGTTTCTCAAGCCTACAAGGCCTATGCAGACCACGCACACCTAGGCTGCATGATTGTGAAGAGGGACAAGCGTGCAGGTATAGAGGAGGTGGCCCACACATAACAGATTGGCAATGATCGCCAAGACCTCAGGCTCAGGCTGTGGACATGCAGCTCATAACGTCATCGCCTCCTCCTCCTCCTCCTCCTCCTCCTCCTCCTCCTGCTCCTCCTCCTCTGCCTACTTGTCTTTGATCGCAGGCCAGCAGCGCTCTTTGCTCCTCTGCCAACTGTAAGCCTACACACTGTGGCCACTCCAATGAGTAACAGCGGCTGTGGCGGTGTCGGTGGCCTCCAATGTCGTCTATTGTATTTGGGACCTGCGTTTAGTACCTGCACTATACCCGTTGCTTTGGTCCGGTAGGCAGGGCTCACATACCGACGACCTGCTGCTGTATTATAGGACTATACAACAATGTCCGTTCTGTTGAAGACCTGCCTGCCTGCCTGCCAAGCAGCGTGCAATCGTAGTCCAGTGTTAGGCCGCGTTTCAGTATCAGTGCATTTATGTGTAACGATGCGTAAAGGCAATTGAAGGCTGTGCAGTTGATTAGAGCAACTCATGTCCGACAGAGCGTTACGTACACTATGGTCAAAAAACTAAGCCAATAGTCATCTTAGAAACGACATCTATGATGTTGGATATTATTTAAAAGCTGCAGCAAATAATCATCAAATCAAACGGTTTCATCGAAAAGCTAATCTAATGCTCGTTGTACTCGTGAAACTTAAATTGAAAACGCTCGGTCAACCATTTTGACATTGCCGAAGCGAACTCCATGGCAGGAAACATAGATAAGCCACATGAACTATGCTACTTCCGGTCTCCTGGCCCCTATCAAGTAAAGAGATACTTGTAGTCGTTATATGGTTTGACACAAATGTATTATCACGAACAATTAATTATGTTTTACCTTTGAGCTCATCATTTTTTGAGCTCATCAGCCGTTTTTTCCAAATTGAGAGAACTCAGAGCATGGTGTCAATTACCTGTAAAGGAAGTGACATTTCCGCTCAAAATAGATTATCTGAACAAATTTATCTGGTAATCCTTCTGCGGATCATAGACCATTCCTATATGCTGCACTTTTGTTAACAATATCCTGTATTTTATGCACTGCATTCCTCACTGTTCGCAGGCACTGCAACTATGGCGCATTATTATCGAAAGCGCACCCTTGCACACTCGCGCGAAGTTATTCTACCGAACATTTCACGATAAATTAATGTGAAGTTTGTCTGAACAGCTGTGTGGAACTTATAATTGCATGCCATTGTGTATACTTTTTAAGAACACACAAATGTGTCTTTCTTCTTCACTCTCTTGTAAAGGAGCATCATGATTTATTTATTGCCTAAGTCTGTGTGTATGTAGTCATCACACTCATCTGCATGAAATGTGATTGATAATTTGAAGAACGACACATGGGAACCTTTTTACTGCCGCCTTGGCAACCAGTGCCATAACCTCAACCCACTCCTCCCTCCTATATATAGAAAGTCGAGACCACAAGCCGTAGTTTTAAAAAATAGACCGACTGATAAAAAAAAGTTCGGCTAAAAGCGTAGCCACATTTTTATGCGTAGGGCCTAAGCTCAGAATTACGTCTGGAATATAATTCAACTATAATTAATCGTAGGCTAGCCTATATAAATTTAATTGGCTTAATATAAGGTTGAGCATTTCTAGAATATAACTTACAGCGACCTGCCAGCTATACAACTGAACACTTTAAAAAGTAGCCTACTCAATAGGCTACTCATCCTATAGGTCTATTTCCATTCATCAAAGAACGATTAATTTTAGTGGCAACTTTAACACTGGACAGATAAATACTTCAAAAAAGATCAATTCATTTTACAGCGCGATGTCTCAGTGTGTGTTTTTAAAAATTTGGTACACGGTGTATAGCCTATAGCCTAACACTTTAGACGGGCAAGTAGACTAAAGCCGATTGAATAGCATACAAAGCCACGAGAAGCGCGTTAGTCATCGAAGGTGCATATCGCCAAATGACAAGCGGAACTATGCTTCGTCTGTGCTTTCTAATAAACGAACGTTGACCGTAGGCATTTTTAGGCCTACACCAGGACGACGACGACGACGACGACGGTGGTGGTGACATTCGTGGCTTGCTGCAGATAGCAAACTAGGAGGAACGTGTATCCTGACTCAGAGTTTGACCGTCGCCACCAGCAGCAAACAATATCGTATAGAACAGTAAGACAGTGTGTCGTCCTTAGTGCATCAGCGCATCGGTGGTCGGTCTAATCTAACACACACACTGTCACACACACTGTCACACACACACACACACTGTCACACTGGATGCGTTGTTGTTGTGTCACATGCGTCAATCGGTGGAATGTTTTTTTTTCGTGATGACTAGACACATCGCACTTCTTCTGCTGCTGATCCATTTCTTGCATTGAACCGAGGTGGAAGGAGTTCGTCGTCAGTCGTCGTCTGTGTAAAAAGACTTGCACCACTGCAGCAGCAAGAACCAACGACAGCGACATCGGTGGTCAAGTAGGTTGAGTGACTGAGGTGGAATAATTATCGCGTGGAAAAATGGAGGAGATTCCTGGAGTGACAGTTCAGGGTTTGGATTACATAATCAACATCGACAATGGCGATTTCGTACGGAAACTTGCAGCAGGTAAGGATGCAATGAATTCACTGAAAAACACACATAATAATAATTATGCTCACTCTGCAAAACATATACATGTAGGCTATTTCAGTGTACTCCGACTCTTATAACGAATTTAGTAAGAAAGCACGATTATACGCTAGCTGTGGCCAAATGGCTTTACTGGATCGCGAAGCTTACAGATCCCCACAGCCTGCAGAGCGCAGAGATCACCGGCGTGGCTAACTTAAGACAGGAAGACGGGTTCGACTGCAATCGATGGAGAAATTGAGAAAATACGATGATTGCAATCTTAGCTTTTATCGAGAAACAGCGAATCACTTTGAAATTAGACACACGTGATTCTGGAAGATTGGTCGCGAGATGAATGGCGAAATGAGTTCAGATGATCATTGTATAGGAACAGAATTGTTGGTTAGTTAGTGCATGGGTTATCTTGACATCTAGCATTGACATCTCTCCCTATTTCTCTTTGAAACACTTCAACACCGTTTAAGCCCTCCATTTACGCGAACTCTCTGATGCTCCATCTCAGGTTTTACCTGCAGGCAGAGGAAACCTGCGCTCCTTGACATTGTGGGTGCACTGGGTGTTTCTTCTACACAGGGTATAAGAATCAACTGGGGTTGGGGCTCAACCCCTAGTCGTTCATAAGACTCTACAGTAAGTTCTTCACTGAAAACTCGAACGCCACATTATTAAATCAAGGTCTGACCAGTTATATTTCTACAATTAGCCTATTCTCAAACTGTTTTTGCAGCACACACTTCAACTGCGCAGTTTTGCGATCTTTGGACGGCATATAGGCTATCGCCTTCTATTATAATTTATAACAGTAGGGTATACCACTATACCTTCCTATTATAGCATCATAATCCAGATTGCTTCGCTGGTCATTAATTGGTTGATTGGCATCGTGGTCGCATGTGGGACATGGATCGACTGGAAAAGTTGAGACGACCAGTGACCGCAGACGGCGAAGAGGAACGAGAGAAAGAGAAAGTGAGATATGAGACTGCACGATCCACCCGATCATTTAAAACTGTTTCAACTATACCGTAGCTATAACCTCCATTGTTCACTCCAGGCTTGATCACTGTTAGTAATTCTCGGCGTGACTGGATAATGAAGAATTTGCGAAGGCACCATAATTGACTGCATGCATGGAGTATGACTATGTTAGTCAGTGCGTGGGTTGAGATAACAACGGAAGCAATGATGGTGACGCTGCGCGGTTTCATGGCGCCAATCTGGGCGAGAGAATTATTGTGGATGAATTAATGCAGACGATTAATTTTTGAGGATTCGAGAAGAAGAGAATTGCAATAATCAAGCCAGGAGTGGACAATGGAGGACGTTAGGTATACGATAGTTGAATCGGTTTTAAATTCGAGCATGGGTCGATGCGTTGATCTCGAAAATACACATGTCCAATTTGTCCATGTCTGCTGTCATTACTTTTCAGTGTATGCCCTTCTATGTGGCATGACCTTCCTCCCACTATCCGTAGGAAGATCTTACTGGGGTGTCATCTTCAGCCTTTCGCTACTTGAAGTCTTTTTTTTATTTCCTCGGGGTTGTCACGCTGAGAGCGCCTCTGAGTAGCTAGTCTGCAAGAGGCGCTTTATAAATGCTCATAGAGTCTATACCATACCATACCATACCATACCATACCATACCATACCATAAGAGCTGCGCGTCTATGGATAATAAAGGGCCTACGGTTATTACGGTTGAAGACTCTGAAATAATCTATTGGTTAATAGCCTTTCGTCCATCCTGGACTCTCTCGGGTGACCTGACAAATTGATTGGTCAATTGACCTCAACCAATCAGTGGATAGCAATGTCTGAACTTCAACCAATCAGTGGATAGCAAGGTCTGAACTTCAACCAATCAGTGGATAGCAAGGTCTGAACTTCAACCAATCAGTGGATAGCAATGTCTGAACTTCAACCAATCAGTGGATAGCAAGGTCTGAACTTCAACCAATCAGTGGATAGCAAGGTCTGAACTTCAACCAATCAGTGGATAGCAAGGTCTGAACTTCAACCAATCAGTGGATAGCATTGTCTGAACTTCAACCAATCAGTGGATAGCAAGGTCTGAACTTCAACCAATCAGTGGATAGCAAGGTCTGAACTTCAACCAATCAGTGGATAGCAATGTCTGAACTTCAACCAATCAGTGGATAGCAATGTCTGAACTTCAACCAATCAGTGGATAGCAATGTCTGAACTTCAACCAATCAGTGGATAGCAATGTCTGAACTTCAACCAATCAGTGGATAGCAAGGTCTGAACTTCAACCAATCAGTGGATAGCATTGTCTGAACTTCAACCAATCAGTGGATAGCAAGGTCTGAACTTCAACCAATCAGTGGATAGCAATGTCTGAACTTCAACCAATCAGTGGATAGCAATGTCTGAACTTCAACCAATCAGTGGATAGCAATGTCTGAACTTCAACCAATCAGTGGATAGCAATGTCTGAACTTCAACCAATCAGTGGATAGCAATGTCTGAACTTCGTTCTCTTTCGTGGACATATAATTATTCCAACCATATCTATCATAGAACGGGGGTTTCCTCCTTTAAAACTCCGTCTCCTACCTATAGAAACTCTTCACCTACATTTCATACATACATACATGTATAATATGAAAGCTGTTCATTTCAGCCGTTGTTGGGTTCAGCCTTCAGGAGCACCTCTAAGTAGATCACTCTTGAATGGGCGATATAGATAAAGTGTTTTTATTGATTGATTGATTGATTGATTCCAATAGCCTGCGTTTTGAAGGTCCAAGCATTCTACCTCTTATGAGTTGAAGTGACTTAATTGTATATGCGGCTGAAAGTCATCAGCCTTTTGGTGATCCCGAGCTCTGAAATGAGATCTGGGTCAGGTCGTCTGGGGCTGGATGTGTACAGAATGTATACAAAATGATTTAGGAATCATTTCCTGTGTGAACCGATTGGAACTTCATGGTGCCAATAAGAGATGTTTGGAGCCAGTTCTGACCACAACCTGGTCCTCACTCCTCACATAAGAACAGCCGATAATCTTCCATTGAAGGGCCAAATACTTTTCGACGGGTGGAGGAGAGTTGATCCATCCTCATTCCCATCAAGTCCAGACACATTATTTGTGTATCACATGTTAATAATATAAGCAGGAGAATGTTCGATCGCTTGACTTCGCTTAGCAAATTGCTTTATAATTTGAGTAAAACAACTGGACTTGCAAGCATAATCTATATAGGCCTACGTGTGATTCTCGTGCACTGATTCAGTCAACCTTCGTCTCCTGCAGCTACATGTGGTGGCTATCAAATAGAATCAAACGCGATTATTGTACAGATTAATCTGAATAATAAATTATAATCATTTAATTCACAACGCCGACTATTATTATAATAGAAAACCTTCTCGTCTGTATATTTCTGAGAAGGAAAGGCGTCGGCAAATCTTGGTCTGCAGTTCACACGCAACGTATTATTATAATAGAATGCGATCGCTTTTAAAGACTGCAACCGACTCATAACCTACTCATTTATAAACTGCTGCAGTGCTATAACAGTAGGCCTATAGTAAGTCATTCTTGAAATTCGTCACAGCGGATGCACATGCATGAGAGTGTCAGACGTTTTTGTGCAAATTAATCTATTGTAGACCTATATAATAGGCTACAGAACGGATTGTGTTAATTTATCCTATCACATATAATTAGGCCTAATGTCTTCTCTCCGTCATGAAAAGCCACATTCCGATAAACGACAGATACTTTACTTCGTCTGAACGAGATAATTCACTTGTATGCAACCAACGGAATGTGCCCTCCTCCTCCACCTCCTCCTCTTCCTCCACCTCCTCCTCTTCCTATTCCTCTTCCTCTTCCTCCTCCTCCTCCTCCTCCTCCTCCTCCTCCTCCTCCTCCTCCTCCTCCTCCTCCTCCTCCTCCTCCTCTTCCTCCTCTTTCTCTCAAATTCAACTTTCACCTGTCATTATTCACACCGAATAGCCTACGTACCGGTAGGCATATTACATAGACCGCGTGTATACATGCATGAAAATATCTCTTACATTACCGGTAGCCTATAGTATACAATGTAGATGTAGAGACGTCAGGGTGAGAATTGCCGGGGGCATGGGGGGGTTTCAATCCCCCAGTCTTTCTTAGAGCCTCCTAGTAAAATCTGTTTTTCACACTCCGATTCCAAGTAGATTATGGTCCAATCCCCAGTTATTTTCCGACAAGTCCTACACTGAGAGACATCGTAAGCTATATGCAGGCCTAGTAATTCTTGTGTACATTCAAATGTGTATTTGCATTATTTCATATAACGCATAGGCTATGTAGTCTAATTATATTATGTGCAAAGTCATCGTAGGCCTATATAGAGTTCTGTATATACTGGTGTGTGTAAATTTATGTGTTATGCATTTGTATAGATCCATTGTGTATCTGTATATGATTTTTATACATGCATATGCTAGAGTAAACATCAAATAGAGAAGTCTTTGGGGCCTGTAGACCCTCTGTAACCTATCGTCAACCGGTGAATATGAAGAAGATGATGATGATGATGATGATGATGACGATGATGATGATGATGATGATGATGATGATGATGATGATGATGATGATGATGATGATGATGATTACGTTGAACGATGAAAATAAACAAGAAAAGAAAGTTCTCTGCGCTGTTTTGAAATAATTATAATTCTTGAGTTCTTGTTCATTGTTTTGAAAGTATAGTTCTTGAGGCGCGACCACCAGAGAGCCAATAATTAGCTAGTGAAGAGACTGTCAGAGTTGAGTTGAATGGTCAATACATGTCTTGTCAGAGTTGAGTTGAATGGTCAATACATGTTATATATATATATATATATATATATATATATATATATATATATATATATATATATATATATATATATATAGCCTAGTTGTTGTTCGTGGCTCTTGTGGCTCAATTGCACTCATGCTATGCTTTTAATGTCTGCTAGACTCAATGCGCTTCCAAATTTATGGTTTTCATAAGTTTTGCCCCTCGTCACCAGCAGTTCATATCCTCTAGATTTCCCTTTCCTCTCTTGCCAATCTGAGCAGAGTTTTCCATCTCATAGACTCACACCGATAATTATCCATGACACAGTGAATTAAGATTCAGGTCATATTCACAGGCTTTTGTGGAGAACATTGACCATCGTATTGCGTATGCGTGGGTGTGGGTGTGTGCTTACCTATTATAGTAGAAGGTTTCGCATATGGGTTGTGTTACTCTATGATAAGAAATACAGAGTCACAAAGGATTTAAAGGATCAAATACGTATCCGGTTTTTTTCTCACGACGTTTTTCGAAACTGAGAAACCTTAGGTAGCCTATAGGCCCACACTTTGTCATGCTCAACCAAAATACAGGTTAATTCATAAGCTTACAGATGATATGTTTCCCTTATATTCGTGAAACGCTTCAATCTGCCGCTATAATCTACAGTCAACATTGGTTGTGTTGAGTATTTGCACCTTGAGATAGTCTTGGCCAGAGTCACCTTGCACACTGCACAGCACAGCATAGAGTAGAGTTAATAGTCTCGCTATACACATTGAACGCAGTTGGCGATATACACAGCGCCCTCAAGTCATTCACGAAATACTGTAGCCGTTGTATTGTTATAAACACGACAACATCGTCTCAACCGCTTTGATCTGCGTGTTTCATGCATGACACTCGTTGTCAAAAAAGTCGTTTTTTTACGTATACATGTATATGATTCTTTACTACATTTGCCAGATATATTCGTGACTTTATGACCCACAAGCTAACGCCAATTCAAAACAACATTTGCCAGCATCCAATATTCTGACTAATGACGACTCACGTGACCATGTCTCTCTGTCTGTCTGTCTGCCTGTCTGCTTGTTTCTCTCTCTACCTGCTTGCAATGATGTCTGTCTGCCTGTCTTCCGAATGTCATGTCTGCCTGCCTGCTTTTCAGCCTGTTTATTTGTTTGTGTGTCTTCTTGCCTGCCTGCAGCCTTGTCTGTCTGTCTGTCTGTCTGTCTACCATGCTGTCTGCATGCATGTATGTCTTTCCGTCTTAGTAGAACAGGAATAAGGCTTTTGACTCATTTGACCAGTACAGCCTTGATTTTCGCTCATTTGACCAGTACAGCCTTGAGTTTCGTCCATTTGACCAGTACAGCCTTGACCTTCGCCTACTTGACCAGTACAGCCTTCAGTTTCGTCCATTTGACCAGTACAGCCTTAAAAAATTGAGTGCCCGCGCAGTTTGACCAATATAGCCTTACTTTTTCAAATTCGATGTCTGGTGTAAAAAAGTAAAAAAAGTAAAAAAGTAAAAAAGTAAAAAAGTAAAAAAAAAAAATTTCTCTGGTGTATATAAAATGACTGAAAAAATGGAATATCCAACTCAGCCTAAAGACAAGAGATTCCAATATAAAATGGACTACTCATCGTATAATCTGAAAGAATTACGACAAATTCCTAAACAGAGAGGACAAAGAGGATACTCGAGTTTGCGAAAAGCGGAACTCATAGCGTTCATATCGCAGGGAGATCGACTAGGCGCGAAACTGGTCCAGGTGAACAAAGCACCGGCGCATACTCCTGCCACTGTACGAGAATTGCGGGAAATTGCAAAAAAGAGAGGACAAAGAGGATACTCGAGATTAGCAAAAGCGGAACTTACAGCATTCTTGTCTACTACTTGGAAATTTTTGAAGACGAAAAATCAAACTTTCCCGGATTGGCTGACTAGTGAGATTAGTAAGTTACCCCCGCAAATAAAACCACCCGTTCATAGGTTCAAACTTCGAGAGACTGCGACGGCCATCAAAGGGTTTACAAAAAGATACACGATCGATGGTGACAACGGGATCGATGTTGCAACTTTTCTCAAGGCTGTAAGACCGCATGTAGTTAGGCTGCTAGGGAAAAATCGCGGGGTAAAAGTTCAATTCGATCTCATGTGCGAAATGGAGAAAGTAGATATGAAAACCGGCGAAGTAGTAACGGCTGAGCCTAATTTCAAATCAAAGAGTGATATTATTTTAGAAGCAACCGATGTGAGGGAAATATATGCCAACGCAGCGGATAAAATTAAGGAGAGCATGGCAAGTTTTCAGATGCGGGGGAGTAATTGGAGATTCAAAACCGTTTTGAAGTTGGATATCGATACAGTGGTATACAAACCATTGAAAGGAAGTTCTTATATTCCACTTCCAGATTATTTAGCGAATAAAAAGGCTATTATTAATATGAAGAACGAAGACGATGAATGCTTCAAGTGGTGTGTAACGAGGGCTGTAAACCCAGTCGACAAAAATACAGAAAGAATTACGAAAGAATTAATTAGACAGTCTGAGGAACTCAATTGGTCTGGTATCGAATTCCCTGTAGCAGCGGATGCTAATGTGATGAGTAAGTTTGAGAAAAATAATAATATTAGTATTAATGTTTTTGGTTACGAGAAAGAAGTGAATGTATTCCCACTATATATATCAAAACATGAGAATGATAGGTGTGTAGATCTATTACTCATTTCTGATGGAGAAAAGAAGCATTATTGTTGGATCAGGAATTTCAACAGACTGCTGGCACTACGGACAGAAAAATCCCATAATTCAATGCACTATTGCAGAAGATGTTTAATCGGTTTTAGAAAGGTAGAATCGCTTCGCAAACATACTGAGTACTGTTCGCAGCAGGACGCCCAACGAATAGAACTTCCGGAACCTGGGACTATGCTAAGTTTTACACATCACTATAGAAAGATGCGTGTACCGTTTGTGTACTTTGCCGACTTTGAGTCGTTCATCAAACCTATCGGTACATGCCAGCCCGTTCCTAGCACGTCTTACACCAACAAGTATCAAAAACATACGCCCAGCTCGTTTTGTTATCATTTGAAATGCTTCGACGACGATGTTTATTCTCAAGAGCCGGTGAGGTTTACAGCTGAAAACGAAGACGATGATGTCGCTCAGAAATTCATAGACAGTCTCGAAGAAAATGTGAAACGAATATATAACCAGTTCAAATTCCCAAAGAAGATGATATTCGGCAAGAAAGAGCAGGTGCTCTTCGACTCGGCTACTGTTTGCCATATATGCGAAGGAGCATTTATAGGCGATGAAAAACGAGTACGAGATCACTGTCATTTGACTGGAAAATTTAGAGGTGCCGCTCACAACCTTTGTAATCTGAAATTCAAAGTCCCCAAGTTCTTCCCCGTCGTATTTCACAATTTGACCGGTTATGACAGCCATTTATTTATCAAGAAATTACGGGGTGAACACGGCGAGAAAATCAAATGCATTCCCTGCAACGAAGAAAAGTATATCTCATTCAGCAGAGAGGTCGTCGTCGATAAGTTTGTAGACGCAGATGGAAAAGAGAGAGAAGTCAAGCGCGAATTACGTTTCATTGATAGTCTTAGATTCATGCCCCAGAGTCTCGACGCGTTATCGAAAAATCTTCAGAAAGATCAGTGCAAGAATTTAGGGAAATTTTTTGAAGGTGAGAAGCTGGATCTTTTACTCAGAAAAGGCGTTTACCCGTATGATTACGTCGACGGTGTTGAAAGATTAAACGAAACCGAATTGCCGCCGAAACATGCCTTCTATTCAAAACTAATCGATTCGGGTATTAGTGGAAAAGATTACGCGCACGCGAAAACGGTATGGGACAAATTTGACTGCAAAACATTACGTCAATATCACGACTTGTACAATTTATCGGATGTTCTATTATTAGCGGATGTGTTTGAAAACTTCAGAGACGTCTGTATGAAGCACTACAACCTAGATCCTGCGTGGTACTACACTAGCCCAGGACTTGCATGGGATGCGGCGTTGAAGACGACTGGTGTAGAGTTGGAGTTGTTGAGTGACTACGATATGTTACTGATGATCAAGCAGGGAATACGAGGAGGTGTCAGCACGATTTCCCATCGATACGCGAAAGCGAACAACGAGTACATGGGAGAAGCTTTCAATCCCACCCAACATTCAGTATTCATTCCATACTTGGACGTGAACAACTTGTATGGATGGGCGATGTGCAAGCCGCTACCGACTCATGGGTTTGAATGGATGAACGATGACGAATTGAATGATTGGAGAAACATTACCGAACGAGATGGCGCGGGATGTGTGTTAGAAGTCGATTTAGAATATCCAAAGGAATTGCATGACCTGCATAATGATTATCCTCTAGCCCCTGAGAGTGTAAAACCCGCGGGATCGAATGTCTCAAAACTAATTCCAAACTTGAATGACAAAGTAAAGTACGTCGTTCATTACGAAAATCTAAAATTGTACGAAAGTCTCGGATTGAAAATCGTAAAAATACACCGAGGAATAAAATTCGTGGAAAGTGCCTGGCTGAAAAGGTATATCGATCTGAATACTAACCTGAGAACGAAAGCTACGAACGATTTTGAAAAAGACTTTTTCAAGCTGATGAACAATAGCGTTTTCGGAAAAACAATGGAAGCTATCGAGAATCGGGTTGACATACGATTGGTGAGTGATGAGAAGGAAGCTATCAAGCTAGTTGCGAAAACTAATTACGACAGACGAACTATTTTCGACGAAAACCTCATCGCCGTTCACATGAAAAAGACCAAGTTGTTTTACAACAAGCCGATATATCTAGGAATGTGTATATTAGACGTTAGTAAGACGCTCATGTATGATTTTCATTATAATTACATCAAGGTCAAGTACGGAGATAGGGCCAAGCTATTATTCACCGATACCGATTCTTTGGCGTATGAAATTAAAACGGAAGACTTCTACAAAGATATTTCCCGCGACGTCCAAAGTATGTTCGATACTTCAGACTATCCGAGAGATCATCCGTCAGGTATAGAAACGGGTGTAAATAAAAAAGTGGTTGGTATGTTCAAAGACGAGGCCGCGGGAAAACAGATTGAAGAATTTGTCGGTCTGCGATCCAAGTTGTACTCTTACAAAATGGCGGGTGAAGACTACAAGAAATGTAAGGGCGTGAAAAAGAACGTCGTCAAGAAATCAATCACTCACGCAGATTACAAAGACTGCGTGTTTACGAAAAGACAACAGTCGAGAGCGATGAACGTCATTCGATCCTACCGCCATGAAATTTACACCGAAGAAGTAAATAAAATAGCTCTGTCTGCCGACGACGACAAAAGAGTAATAATGGACGACGGGATCCATACCCTAGCCTATGGGCACTACACACTGAAAACTAAACAAAATAAAGAATAATTTACACTAATATAAAATGGATGCGGTAAAAAAAGTGTGTACCAAATGCAAAAAAGAAAAAAGATTGGACGAATTTCACAAAGATAAATCACAGAAGGGTGGGTATTATCCGAGCTACAGAGTTTGTAAAAATGCCAAAGTGAAAGAGCTTGCATACAAATACGCAAGACAGGAAATTAGGGAGACAAAAGATACAAAAGTTTGCAGTCGGTGTAAGGTAAATCAGAACATATCGGAATACAACGACAATCGATTTCAAAAAGATGGAAAGGCGAATGAATGCAAAAATTGTAGGCATAATTATTATCTAGCCAACGTAGAAGCTCGAAATAAATATCAAAAAGCGTATATTACAACCCGAAGGCAGAATGACCCGGAGTTTAAATTACTGACAAATATGCGTTGTAGGCTTGGTGAAGCACTAAGAGGCAAATCGAAATCACAAACGACACGTCAACTTATCGGCATTGACTTTGAAACATTCACCAAATGGATTCAGTTTCAATTTGCTGAAGAAATGACCATGGAAAATTACGGGCCCTATTGGCAAATCGACCATGTTCTACCCCTATCTTCATTCAACTTACTCGATGAAGAAGAACTCCATAGGGCTATGAATTGGGTGAATTTACGCCCTTTGTTACCGCTGAAAAATTTGCAAAAAGCGAACAAAATTGATCGTTGGTTATATTTGATGCAGGAAGTAAAAGCTCATCACTTTTTGAAACATTTAGAAAATGAGCTTTGAAACATACAAAAACATAAATGTCGAAGGCATCGTGCAACCAAATTCTCCGCTGTCCAACATCCAGTTGATTGATACCGCGAATAAACTAAATATTCCGAACTTCAGGGGCGTTTTTGTCCGAGATGAGCTCCCAAAGAAACCTAACCGGAACGAGTGTGGCATTCTAAATCTAGATGACTCGAACGGATCCGGGACACATTGGGTCGCTTTTTCAAAGAACGGCAAGGATAAAATATATTTCGACAGCTATGGCCTGCCCCCTCCTACAGAACTGCTGAAGTATTTACAGAGTCCTGTGTACTACAATAGCGAACGCGTACAGCCCGACAACGAAGTGTTTTGCGGCCATTTGTGCCTGTACGTCCTGAAAAAAACATGCAAAGATGGAGTGACTTTTCAAGAAGTTATAAACAGCCTGCATTGAAAATTATATTCAGATGTAAAAAATGCCTGTTGATAAATTTGGACATACAGATTCAGGATCTACACAAAGAGTAATTGCTGGGGGAGTTACTGAAAGTCAAGTAAATAGTACCTTTCTAAGGTTAGATGGGGCAAACCCAGCGACCGGCGATCTAAATATGAGTGGCCATACTATTAGAGGTCTGCCTACAACGAATACAACGAATACAGCGAATACTCCGGAAGCGGGAATAGATGAGGCTGTGAGTCGGGGGCAAGTAATAGATTTACTGCAGAATCACGATGACGTCCCGACCGACAATAATCATTTGACGAATAAGAAATACGTCGATGAACAACTTACTTCGAAAGTGGCGGCGGTGGTAGGGCCTGCCGTTAGTGCTTACAGTTCAACTCAACAGGCTATACTCGCTAGAACTCACACTGCAGTTACTTTTGACGTAATAAGATGCGGTACCGCAAAACACGGTATTGAACAGGGTATCGGAACGACTTCTTTCTTCCCCAGTAAAGCCGGGTACTATATCGTTTCGGCGTACATAGAATTTTGCAACAATAGTAATACCGCGTATGGCACCGTCCACCTGTATAAAAATGGGACGTCGTACATGCAAATTGCGGGTGGTGGGAGCACGAAAGGGTCGCACAACCATTCAATCGGTAGTAACATAGTTTTTCTAGACGAGTTTGATTACCTCGGCATACACGCCTTTTCATCCATCGCTACGAACATTTTGTGTCGCGACTTTTCTGCGGTGTTCTTACGGCCCTAATTAATAAAAATTATTATATTCAAAATGCCTGTTGATAAATTTGGTCATACAGATTCGGGATCTACGCAAAGAGTAATTGCTGGAGGTGTTACTTTCAGTCAAGTAAATAGTACTTTTCTAAGGCTAGACGGGGCAAATCCGGCGACTGGGAATCTAAATATGAATGGCAACTTCATCAAAGGCCTGTCTGTAACGAATAATCCGGATGCGGGAATGGATGAAGCACTAAGTCGGGGGCAGGCTATTGCCCTAGTCGTCGATAAAATCACTAATAGCGTCGAGCCTACCGGTAGTAGAGATTACGTTTCGGGTATGAGGGTATCCCCGGGCAATCTAGTGAGAAATACGGCGAGCGGTATTATATATAGGTTCGAAGGAACGGCTGGAGCTATAACAGCGGCCCCAGCATTGTCCCCGAATTGGAGACCTACAACCGGACCGGCTATTTGTGTGTTGAGAGAGGGTGAAGGTGGAGCATCCGCATTCGTAAGTGGTGGCGCATTCTCGGGCACATTTGCAACGCATGGTGGAGCATTCTCAGGCGCATATGTAATGCACCATCAATTAACGGTCGCTGCTATCAATACGGATTCGGCGTATACGACGTCCTTGGGCTTAATAACTATTCCTCGTACAGGCGTATATCGACTTAGTGGATTCGCGAATTTCTTGATAGGAAATGACAGTCTGAGCGAAAAAAACATCAGGGTTGCGTATGTCAAAGACGAGATACATAATAACGAACTTTTTGAATACACGGTGGGCGAGCAAACAGCCGACATCAGAGTATCGCTCGTTTTACCAACCGTCGCCATATTTTTCAACGTCAACGATAAGCTCGGTATGAAGGTATCTTCTGTCCTATCCGGAAACACTCCAACAGCCGGCCGCCTTCTTCTCAGGGCCGGAGCCGGATTGCAGGTCGAGTTTTTGTACTAGGCAAGCGTAGATACCTATCGTTCATATACGCGCGATAGGTATCTGTAAGTCTCATTATTCTTCAACGTTATCTTTCTTCAATATACCACACTCATTTTCTGTCCGTCCGATTGAAACCTCAGTAACTTGTCTGAAATCACCACTGCGTACGCTTCCGTATTAGCTGGCGGCGCCGTATTGAACGTGCCTTTGATCTGGATATCGACCACCGATGACTTCAGACGCTCGGATTGCTTGCTCACGTCAAACACCATAATCGGAAACAGATCTTTGAAGTCCGAGGGTGTGATATTGCATTGCGTCATTAGTTCGTCCATTCCATAGTATTTTTCACTGAACGCAGCTGCTGCTCGGTACGCCCGCGCGAATTGTTGATTCGGAAATGATAGATTATAGTCGACAACTGGGTATCGGTCCTGGTTCATCATCACGAACATGTTCTTCAGATCGCAATGATTGAAAGCGGATGGATTGTGTTCTTGATCGCCGCTTTTGTCGGTTTGAAAACCCAAGATGATGTACCTAGGCTTCTCAGGTAATGTCTTGACGCTAAGTCTCCAGCTGAAATTAGTCGACTGTGCGACGGAGGTGGTATCGCATTGGCGGGCTCTGTACGCAACTGGCAGCGACGCTTTCGATTCGATTGTTTTGTACAACTGCATCTTCTCCATATCCGCGGGAATAACGTGCGGCATGAACCATGAGATTTTGTCTAGCCTAACTTTCCCTGCACCCGCGGCGGCGAGTCTAAAAATTGCGTCATCATCGGCTTTACGAACCAGAGTTAGCGTATGTTTCACACCAAAAACAACCTTGTCGTAATCATCGCAAAATCCGAAAATATGCTTCAATGGAACCACAAAGCTGAAAGTACCTTTGGCATTTGGTTTTTGAATTATATACGACTGTCTCACGGCGAAACCTTGATTATTCGCGATAGCAGCCGTCGCTCCGCTGTCCTTGTACCACAACTGATTCAGACCTTGAGCTAGTTGAAAATCATTCGGGTATTTGAGTAATCCGAGCATCGTCGTTGCTTGACCTGGGTGAAATAACGATTCAATTTCCTGATTCGACAGGGAATACGAAATTTGGCTGAAGAGATGCATGAGCCCATTATTCGTAAGAGTTGCTTCATCGGCATTGACGTAGAAGGTCTCGGGGTTGGTCGCCTTCGTCAATCTACCCTCGAACAGCAGGTAAGATTCCGCTGGATGACAAAATAAATCTTGAAGTTCGATGTTTATTCTAATCTCGCCGGAGGTGTTTAGATTCGCCCCCGATATCGGCTCATACTCATACCATTCGTAGCGTTCGACGCTTTCATCGCTCAATGGTTGTTCGGTAAATCTCAGAATTTCAGATGATTGCATTTTTACTACTACGCGATAATATTTTTACGCGACCTTCATTCCGGCGCCGTTTAGCGAGCGTACTAAATCTTGTATCGACATGGCGCCGTTCTTCTTCAGACCATCCCCCATCATCAGATTATTAATATTCGAGATATTTGGGATATTCGAGGCCAACCCGACGCTGCCGACGCCACTCAGCCGCTCCAAAATTTGTCTAGTTTCTGGTGTAATTTTCTTGGAGGCGGGAGTAGGAGCAGGAGTCGTAAACAGTTTGGCCACTGCTTTGTCTACTAATCGTTTGCCAGCGTCGATTGCGGTTGTTTTCCCAACATCGATGGCCTTTTTCCCAATTTCTTTCGCCACGTCTTTACTCGCGCTGAGAGCGGTCGTTGCTAATTGTTTGGCGGCGTTCGACGTTACTAGTCGTTTGAAAAATCCCGAAATTGTATCGAATATTCCCGATCCTCCGATAACGTATTGTTTTCTATACCTCCTTCTATTAATGACTTGCATTTTTTCTGCATTTTACAATGTCATCATTATATTTTTGTAAGCATCTTTACTCAGCACTTCCTGCCTCAATAACGCGTCGCACATCGCCACGATCTCGTTTCTCACGCCGGTATTGCCTGCTTTGAAGCTTTGAAATCGTAGTTCTAGCTGTTTCGCTAATACGTTTGGATCTTCGGAAATAACGATTACGCCACCCACGCCTTTACCCACCGCATTACGAGTCCTCTTTTCCCATATCGGCTTGATAATTTCTCTATATTTGACGCTCGAAGATGCTTTCGGTTTGTTAGGATTTTTTGGCTGTCTGATAGCATCCGTCGCGAGTAGAATCTCGGCGTAATCGTCTCTATCATTATTATCGTATATCGACGTGTTCGGCTGTTTCATCGTCAACAACTCCCAAAGCCCCGGTGTTCCGCTATACGTCTTATTTCCAACCGTCACATCGTCTCCTTGAATAGAAATCGGAGTGTCGCCGATGTAGAATTGACTATTTTTTGATCGTATTCCGAACGTCGTGTCTACGATTTTTCTATCGGAGGCGTATTGATGAAGGTACTTGGTGGCTACATCACCTAATTCTAAAGTTCTAATATCCTCAGTCGGATCGTCACTATACGCTTCTATCGAGGGATACTGAGGAAATTGAATCTTCAACGAAGCGGGTAGCGTCTGTAGTGCGTTTGTAGTAGCTATCGAGTTTTCTTTGATGGCGGATAGTAAGACATTTTGCTCTTTGGAAATTGCGGATTGCGAATCGACGATGGGCTTGTACAGCTTGGTTAGTTCTTGTTGCAGCCCCGAATCCCCCAATCTCTCCGATAAAAAGTTTTGTTGAATATTCTTCTTGGATTTCAGAAACTCTTCGACTATGAAATTTCTTTTCGCCGGGTCATCTATCTTTAGAAACGACATTTTTAATAAAAAATTTAATGTTTTTCGACATGTTTTCCGACGTGTTTTTCTACATGTTTTTCGACATGTGTAAAAACACAAGTTAGACGTATTTTCAGACATAGCGACATAGGTCTACATAGGTCTACAAAACTCTACATGACTTCATACATGTTCACGTTAGTCGTCTTTCTACTAGATTCGGTATTTTTCTCAAACATGCTTTGAAAGGACTGCCTGACTTCCTCTCTTCCCCGATCGATGAGAGATTGTTTCGTTTCCTCATCCATCGCGGCTGCCGCAACTTTCGACTTACTTTTGATTTCTTCTTTCATGCCATTGAATTTTTCAATCTCGCTTAGAATCAGAGAATATTCCTCGTCTGAAATGTGATCATCCACGAGTGCTTTTGAAATATGATCGCTGATCGTGTTGAGCTTCGCATCAGCTAGCGTTTTGATCTGTTCGTGCTTCTCCGCCTTCAGGGCGAGCTTTTTACAGATTCGGCTGCCAATTATACTCAATAGCCCCGCACCTAGCGCCGTCCCTTCCATAGCAATAGCGATGGGGGTTGCAATTATGGTGGCTAGTACACCGATTCCCGAAATTCCGAGGCCCATCGTGATCGCCATGAGGACGTTGTCTACTACGCCGATTACGCTCACACTTCTATGGTACTTTTTACTCAACGTTGCTCTTTTGTCTCGTTCTTGTTCGATCTCCTTTTTGATTTCGCTAATCTTCTGAAGTCGATACGTTTGTGCGGACCCTGCGGCTATTTGTATTTCACCTTCCGGCGCAGAGGGTGTTATATTTGTTAGGTTTGGATAGAGTTTGATGCCTTCGTATTCCATTCTTTTATTTATTAGCAATATATATTTTTTTACCGCTGATAATTTACAAAACATAGCGAATCTCCTTCGTTTATCGTTACCGCCGAATCGGAGTTGTTTTGAATGGAAACTATGATATCATCAATCACATCTTCTGAAATCACTCCATCTAGTAGGCTGCAGCGTCGTTCTTTGATACTCTGTCTGAGGGAAACGAGGCAAAGTCCTGCCGCCATTTCTACACCTAGTCCAAGCCTTAGCGTATTTGCCGCCTTTGGTTGTATCGTGATATCATTTTGCGCAAAAATCTCCCAACGCAGACCTCCTAGTTGTCTTACTGGGACGCGAGTAGCACCGCTCGTAATCTTCCAAAAGACTGAAACGGGCTGCGTTCTAACCTCTACCGGTCTAGTTGGTTTAGTTCCAAATTTGTGTATTGGTCTCGACATTTTACATATGATAATTTATAATATCATGCCGAGAATCGGAATGTTTCGAAACGGCGAGTTGGGGCCGAGCAAAAGTCCTTCGCCACTCACGTAGCCCGACCCTGTTTTCATGTAAAGCCCGGATCCCATTATCGATGCGCCTTTTTGCCACGGAGACAAGTACAAACCGGATCCGGCCGCTCGTATTTTGCACGCCATGTCGCCTTTCTTGACATACATTACACCCGAACCGCTGATTTTATCGACAAGTTTTGATCCAGCCGCAGCACCTAACCCACCTAATGCGCCCTGTGCTAGACTAGGCAGTACGCTACCAAGAAGGAACCGTCCCGCGGTCGCTAGAAACGGAAGTATAGCGCCTATGAATCCACCTTCGACTTTCTTGTTGTTCTCCAATTGCGTTTTACTCATTTTAATAATCATGCCAGTTCCTTTTTGGTAGGCTGCTGCCATTTTATTGATTTGCGCCTGGGTGAGAGCCAAAACGTGTTCGCCATTCAAATCATCGTGCGATAGTTTGATACTCACGCCGGTTCCCGCTTCAAGTGATCTTTTAATTTTGTCTTGTTGCGCTTCTGAAATATTAACTTTTACGCCCATGTAACGATTCATTTTACTAATAAATTACAAAAACTTTCAAACTTCCCTGATGTGAAATCGAATCGCCAATTCTTCCCCCCGAAGATTTAGTAGGTTCCCGTGTTGGTCTGTGAGTCTCGTTTCCATCGTTGAAATTGTAGACAGCAAAATCGGGAGATATATCAAATTATGCGGCACTTCGATAATCTTGTAACCCGGGCCTACGTTTGGGAAAAAAGAATATATAACGTTTTCCGATGTTCCGTTAGTGTACGAAGACCCGATAATGTCGCTGGTCACTCTCAAGCTGCTTACACTCATTATATTTACCAAGTCCTCCGATTCATTGTATCCAGCCGAATAGATCCATCTGTTGAAACCTAGAACCTTTCCAATCGAATTCTTTGGCGTAAAGTCAACCATATACTCTGCTTCTATATTCACCACAGACCTCAGAGTATTGGTGTTTGGCGCTATTGAGATACAGTAGGCGCCATTTACTCCGTCGAAATGTCCATTCCCCTTCATGACTCTCTGTATATATTCGTTGATATCCGTTATTTCATAGCAACCCTCTGGAACTGCAATGTTTACCCAATCTGTGCTGGAATTCGGCGAATACCTGAAGCCGTTGTTTGTCGCATCGATATTAGGAAAAGAATAGTACGTCTCGAGGGCAACTAAGGCCATTTCATATTTCTTATTCTTCTCCAGTTCGAGTAGTGGATTAAACTTCGTTCTGATTCGCGTGCTCTTTTCACTGAGAAAAATGGAAAATGATGTTTTTGGTTCCGTGTTGCAGGCCGTCTTTTCCGTGTTTTCCGATATCTGTTTGAGAAGCGATGATTCCATTTTTACTATGCAATACAATTTTTACAATGGCGGATCCTCGATTATATAAAATTCGTCGAGTCCGCATCGGTATTTACCATTGTATTTGTCGCTAGTCAGGTCTAAAACCACGAATCCATGGGGTTGTTCCCATACTGTTTTGCATAGTTTTCGAAACTCATCTTTCGACATGTCTGTACTCACGTAATCGTTGTAAATATGATTACAATTTTTCAGGTCTTGTTTGAACAGGCAAATAAAGTTCGCATTTTCTCTGATTGTTTGGCGAGGTAATTTGAAATAATTCTGGGCGAGGTAAAAACAATCTACATTACTATGCCTCCCCCGATTGTAATACGTTTCACATTTGTTTTGTTTTTCCAATTGAAGATCATCAAAAATCATCAGGTTCTTCTTTTCAGCGCTCAAATCTCTCGGGTCCGGTACATCATCGGCGCTCTCAAAGAACTTGGCAATTATATCGGATTTAGCTTCTGAGTTTTTTGCCATTTCCTCCATAACGAGGTCTGGCGACGCATTTAGGCCCACGATTTCATCTCGGTGCTCGAACAGCTGAACGATCGCTGCTTTCGGTAATTTTTCTTCGTATGCTTTTTTAATAATGCGATATTCCGGTTGAAACAGAGAAGTACCGAATACCTGCAAGTTATTATAATCCAACCAGTCCGGCCTGAGTAAAAGATTGAGAAGAAGCGTTGTTTTTCCGCACGCCGATTTCCCAACTATCAAACCGCGTATGCTTCTGGGTAACAACGGATTGTTGAATCTTTTCGAGAGCGCTGTGCCCCAACTCATATCTCTAATCTCCATTTTTAAAAATATATATTATTAAAAAACGAAATGTATTGCGTAAAATGTAAAAAACAGACCCAGACGACAGATGTGCAGAACGCCGTGGCTAATAATGGGAGATCGATGCTCAGAGGTGTTTGCGTCGTATGCGGGAAAACAAAAACTCAATTCGTGAAGGCGTCCGCTGATGCGCAAGGTGGGGATCTAGTTAGTTCACTGAACGCTGCCACTAGCAACATTAAATTACCTTGGGCCAAGTTTGCTGGTGAGGTACATTTGCCAGGCCATCAGTTTACTGGTCCCGGTACTAGACTAGATTTGCGTCTGAATGCCAACGAAACCCCCAAAGATTGGAGCAAACCTATAAACAGGGTAGATAGTGCGGCATACGTTCACGACCTGGCATACAATCAACACACTGATACAGCTTCTAGGAATGTCGCTGATAGAGCAATGATAAACCAGCTGAATAATATTCCAAATCCTAGCTTACGAGAACGCGTAGAGAGGGCGATAGTCAAACCTATTTTGTCCGCTAAAACGAGTCTCGGGCTAGGTTTAAAAAAAGCCTAGAATTACAGCAGGACCTGAAATGGACTAATCAATTAGCGAATGAATTACACAAACCAGTAGTGAGAAATTTTAGGACGAGGCGGGTCCGTGTTGGCGGGATTGACCAGATTTGGGCGGCTGATCTAATCGACATGCAGGCTTTCGCTAGAGATAATGATGGCGTGAAATTTCTATTGACCGTCATAGATGTGTTTTCCAAGTATGGGTGGATCATTCCATTACATGACAAGAGTGGGAAGTCTACAGCTGATGGGTTCGTGAAGATACTCAGGGGTGGTCGACAGCCAGTCAAAGTTTGGTGCGACAAAGGGAAAGAATTTTATAACAAAAACGTAAAGAATTTAGTCGAGCTGTATTCTACCGAGAACGAGAGCAAAAGTTGTATCGTAGAAAGATGGGTGCGTACGATGAAAGAGAAGATGTTCAAGTACTTCACAGCTAATTCAACTAGAAGATATATCGATGTATTAGATGAGATGGTTAGTAATTATAATGACACGAGACATTCTTCGATCAAAATGACTCCCGCGAAGGCTAGTATGAAAGTGAACGAAAAGACGGTATTTATGAATTTATACGGCGACGAGATTTCAGAGCCTATTACACCAAAGTTTACAATCGGCGATCGAGTCAGAATAACTAGGAAGAAGAACATTTTTGACAAAGGATATATACCTAGATGGACCGAGGAGGTTTTTGCAGTATCTCAGGTTCAATATACAGTTCCGCCAACTTACAAGATTACTGATTCTGCTGGCGAGGAAATACAAGGCTCTTTTTACGAGCAGGAGCTACAGAAGACGACTCAAGAAATATTTAGAATCGAAAAAGTGATTAGGAAACGCGGGAAGAAATCACTCGTGAAGTGGTTAGGCTACCCAGACTCGTTCAATTCTTGGATTAATAATGATGACTTGCTGACATTGTGAGACGATTATGAAAAATAGCCTATGTCGTGTTTGAAATTTTTTTTAAAACGTGACCAAAAATAAAACCGCCAGGATTTGGCCGCGTTGCGATCGTTGAAATTTTAAAACGCGACCAAATGCAAAACAGCCAGGATTGTGTCACACTATGTGACCGAAAACTAAAAGTGTGACACTTCTGTTTCTATTTCACACTTTTTACGCGGTGTTCCTAAAAACTGAACCTCTACTATAGCTGTAATAATTTGTACATTTTGATAAAACTTGGAAAACTTCAGTTTAGTGGGCCGGAATCAGATTACTATCAGCGTTGTAAATGAGACAGCGTACAAGCAAAGGAATAAATTAGTCTATCTCGCAATAATATTCCAAACTTTCTGCTGATAAATTCTCTTTTTTACGTTCGCTGTGTATTTAGCTTTGAGGAGGTGTTAATTGTGCGTCATAAAAATTAGGCCTATAGCCCGAGCGGCGCATAGCTTCGGCTAGCTGGTTTATCCGGCCGTGTGTGTAATATCGAAAGCGAAAACGAACTTAGCCTCTTCGCTGTGTAAACAACAACTAGACCGAGATCGTTCTACATATGTGCTGCGACTCCGCGGGTGTCTGTATCTGAGATTACGATTATAAACCAACGGTGTAAAATCGTTTGCGATATTGTAATCCCGTATCTACGTCGTAGTCCACTCATGCCCTTACATCACACGGGGGTGAGTTGCCATTGCGCCGACGACGAACGACGGTAATCGTGCCTGGCCCTTGTTGACGATCCGGACGTGGATACTTGCATGGGCATTCATCGTCGTAGCATTCGCGGTTGTGGACGTCAATTACAACAATCAACTCCGATCTCCGCAGTCTTGTTGTATTTCCAACCAAGCCGAGCTGCCTGGCGATTTTTCGTAATTCAGTTTTAGTTTTATTCGGGTAAACCATTTTTATTGGAATATCTTGTCCTTAAGCCGAGTTGGATATTCCAGGAATTTGAAAAAGTAAGGCTATATTGGTCAAACTGCGCGGGCACTCAATTTTTAAGGCTGTACCGGTCAAATGGGCGAAAGTCAAGGCTGTACTGGTCGAATTGGCGGAGGTCAAGGCTGTACTGGTCAAATGGACGAAACTCAAGGCTGTACTGGTCAAATGAGCGAAAATCAAGGCTGTACTGGTCAAATGAGTCAAAAGCCTTATTCCTGTTCTACTCGTCTTTCTACCTGTCTGTAGAAAAACAATGATAATCATCTTAATGCATATTGTATTAAATTAACACAGCATTCGAGTAGGAGGACACTGCATTTACCATTTACTGTAACACATGATGCACACACACACGCACACACACGCAAACACACACTACTTCGACTCCTTTAGCCTACACAACCACCAGTTTTAATTGCAACACTACGGCCTGACCCTTGACCTACCCAGATTCTGACCTGACACCGAAACGGACCAATCAACGTGGCAATAATTGTGCAATTGATTTATGTAGCGCTGGTGTATGAGTTCGTCTTTCTGACGGGGCTTCTATGTGACGCTGAGATAAAATAGAAGTTTTACATTACGTTGTATGAGATATAGAAGTTTTACATTACGTTGTATGAGATATAGAAGCTTTACATTACGTTGTATGAGATATAGAAGTTTTACATTACGTTGTATGAGATATAGAAGCTTTACATTACGTTGTATGAGATATAGAAGTTTTACATTACGTTGTATGAGATATAGAAGTTTTACATTACGTTGTATTAGACGCACATGTCTATGCATGTTTACGGTTGCATTTGTTGTGCACTTCTGTCTAATCGTACATTGCCTGTTGTCATTTCCAGCCATCGATAGCAACAACGTGCAAGACAAAACTCAGCGACTGAATCAGTTGAATGAACTTTGCCATCACTCGCCAGAGGGAAACGCCAAAGTCATTCAGATCATCGAACAACTCCGCGTTAGTAAAACTCAGTTCCTATAATAATTAGATAATAATCAGATATCATTCTATTTGGATGTAGGACATTTCCCCCTGGACATATTCCCCCCCGGACATATTCCCCCCGGACATTTACCCCCCCCCCGGACGTTTCCCCCCCCGACCTAGGACATTTCCCCCCCATAAGGGTCCCTATAAATGTTAATGAATGACTGCACTAACCCTATCACTAACCCTAACCGACCCTCACGATGCCTAACCTGACCCTAATCGACCCTCACGATGCCTAACCTGAACCTAACCGACCCTCACGATGCCTAACCTGAACCTAACCAACCCTCACGATGCCTAACCTATGTTAATGAATGACTGCACTAACCCTATCACTAACCCTAACCGACCCTCACGATGCCTAATCTGACCTTAACCGACCCTCACGATGCCTAACCTGACCCTAACCGACCCTCACGATGCCTAACCTGACCCTAACCGACTTTCACGATGCCTAACCTATATGTACAGAGGGGGGAAATTGTCCGGGGGGGGTAAATGTTCTAGTCAAAAACGGGGGGGGGAAACGTCCGGGGGGGGTAATTGTCCGGGGGGAATATGTCCGGGGGGGAATATGTCCGGGGGGGGGTAAATGTCCGTTCCCCATTCTATTTAGTATTCATGGCCTGAAAGACATCTCGCGAATCGGGATAGTACACATCATCCATAAGTTCATTCAAAAGGGCCTTCCCCCTCATGAATTGTGGCGACGAACAAAACAAACGAGGTTGAAGACGCAAAGAACGTTTACAACGTTTGCAAAACTCAATGAGACTAATGAGAAACAGTCGATTTGAATATTATTGATCTAAATTTAGATGCAATGCAAATAATCATCTCAGTATGTGATCAGAGTCAACTATAATAATCAGCCGCCATTGATTTGAGATGATGAGGTCATGAGTGGTGATGGTCCATCGAAGAAGAAGAAGAAGAATAAGTGGTTTATCGGTTGGTGGATAAGGACAGAGACGAGTCTTTCATCCAAATCTAATGAAGGAGAATGTGAATGTGATGGAGAATACTGCAGTGTAAGGAGTAACCAGCTATCTATGCAGATCCTCTGAACAACAACTGCACTCGGGTAGAGACGGTGACCGGACAAAACTCCCCCTGGACAAAACCCCCCGGACAAAACCCCCCCGGACAATTCCCCCCCTGATTTAGCCTAGGACATTAACCCCCCCGGACAACTCCCCCCCTTTGCTGCGCAAAGTGCAGGTAGGCCTACAATTTGTTTAAACTTAGGCTAATTATCGAGTTCCCGTGCTGTGTCAACTAATTAGTGTCGTACGGGTAAACACCTGTCGCTGTCATTCAGGCGTGAACTTCTAACTTGTTAGTGTCATTCAGTCACTCCGATATGAAGCTAATACCTGTTGGTGTAATCTAGGACAGCATGAATTGTCAGCAATCCAGCTTTCATTTAAGCAAGAACATTTTCATCAATCCAGCTTCCATTTGAGAAAGAGTATTTTCATCAATCCAGCTTCTTTTTAAGCAAGAACATTTTCATCAATCCAGCTTCTATTTAAGCAAGAACATTTTCATCAATCCAGCTTCTATTTAATTAAATTTTATTTGTATCAATCCGGCTTCTATTTAGCGAGAATTCTTTTCATCAATCCAACTTGCGTACTTAGGACACCGTTTTATAGTACGACAACTTATGCGCAATATATTCTACCAGGGGGGGGGTTATGTCCTACCCTGGGGGGGTTTCTGTACGGGGGGGTTTTTGTCCGGGGGGTTTGTGTCCGGGGGGGTTTTGTCCAGGGGGGGTTTTGTCCTACAACCGGGTAGAGACAGAGGAGCAAAGGCCATCCTCTAAATATGGGCTTATACTTCAACACGATATTGACAGTATGTGAACACATGGCACACACACACACACACACACACACATATATATATATATATATATATATAGTTATATACATATACAATATATTATACATATTCATATACATAATACCGACGTAGGCCTATATCTGTGTTGGCCTATGGCGCGGTCTGTCAACATTGGCTGGGGGAGTTCTGGCAAACTGAACGAATTGAGCGAACGTCTATTATAGGACAAAGTAGTGTTGATCGTTCATCGTCAGTGCATTCAATAGAAGAAAACGACCTCACACGTATTTGGTTCATTCAATTATACTTATACGTACCTCTTGTATGAGAATCCAAGAAGGAAAGAAGATTCCAGTGGTCGATGAATACACAAGCCACGTGCGTTTGGTCGATATTTTGTGTAATCAGCTGAACAAGCTGCTACATAAATAAATAGAGGTTCTCTTGTCATGGAGTCTGGTCACTTTGTATGATGCATGCACCTGACATGCACTCAACATAATTATGCCGGTCATCGTGCCCTCCCGCGATTATATCAATATTAGACCTACTATCCAACGCCTTTCATGCCTTTCTCATCATCAGAATCTTTCTTCTGCCGCCGATATTTGACGGTTTATAGTACCTCAAAGGTGATCTGGTGTCCAACACATAAGATGTTGACCAATGACACTTCAACACCAAAGCTCTAGTCCAGTTCTATAATTAGGCCTATAGCAAAAAGACACAGATCTACGATCGTTGCATAATTGAAGAATCGTAAAAAAAGATGCACGAAATAATTTAATTTTGTTCAAGACAGCTATACATCTATTCTAGGATTTCTTGTCAATTTTAAACTGTGCGCAAATTCCTTGCAAGTCGTAACAACTGATTTATTTTTCGCCAATAATTAACTCAATTATCAATGTTGAAATTTCAAAAAGCATCTCAGTCAGACCTCAACAATGATAATCATCTTAATGCATGATTTCTTTATCGTATACCGTATACGTCTATACTAGTCTTGATTATGGTGAAGAAGAAGAAGAAGAAGAAATACAGGAATTGATAGAGCATAGCATAAATAAAAGAACTCGTCTCACGCGGGAGTGGTCGTCAGTCTGTCTGTCTGTCTGTCTGTCTGTCTGTCTGTCTGTCTGTCTGTCTGTCTGTCTGTCTGTCTGTCTGTCTGTCTGTCTGTCTGTCTGTCTGTCTGTCTGTCTGTCTGTCTGTCTGTCGAATACATTAATCCACAGAGTATTTAGCCGCCATCAGTTTTCTCTCTTTATGTCAGTCGTAAGTTACATGTAGGCCTATGTCACGAGATTTATTGCAGTGCTAACCGTTACTGTAATTGTCAAGACATCTTTTAATGTAAGCTACACTCATCGCGGGCTTTAACCTCCTCTCATATATGACTTTTATACTCTATATATACACAGAATAAGCCTTTCAGACAGGTTCCAAATGTGCTGCTGCCAAAGTAGGCGGAGGACAAGTGGAAGTGCTGGGGCCACGACGTATGCATTGGCTAGCTGTATGATGTGCAAAGCGACACTTTAGACCATGCATGCAGACTTATTGTCATCGTACTAGAGATGTCCAATCGCATCTGTTACGTGGTCAACATGCTTTGTATGATGCGCGTATGAATGGAAAGACCATAGTCAACATCATATATATATAATTATATATATATCATATATATCATATATATATATATATAGGTTCATCATCGTCATCATGCCGCTTTGTGTCACTGATAGCATCATCTCTAAGCAGCTGTTCATCAGGATAACTATAAAGAAGCGATATGATCACCACTGTCGCTCTTTTACAATGATCGAGTCTTCTGCTGTTAACTCTAAACATATTATTGTTGTTCTGCTGTTTGTTGTTATTGCGATATGCGTTGAGAAAACACCATCATCATCCATTTAGACTCATTCTCGATTCTGAGATCTTTCGTCGTAAACTGACAATGGATTCAACGATCTATAGGACGATGACTTTCTGCTCTACTTTATTATATGTACTCTATGGATTGTGATGACTTCTGCTCTACTTTATTATATGTCTATGGGTGACTCTTTGGCTTCGTCTTCAATGCCCCTCTGAAGCAGTCAACAGCTAACTGCTCTATATGTATGATACAATAGATATATTACAATCAGCACTTCACTCCAACTCAATGAAACTTATATAGGCCTAGGCCTATTATGTACGTATGTAATTATTGTAAGCTATACTTTTAGAACTTTAGATGCACGTGTATGTATGGATCTGTTCGTATGTCTGTTTGCGTGTGTGTTTGTGTTTGTGCGTGTTTGTGTGTGTTTGTGTGTGTGTGTGTTTGTGTGTGTTTGCGTGTGTGTGTGTGTGTCTATAATTTCTGATTATGTCGTCATCATTGTTGTCTTTGTTTCGACAGGACATAAAGAAATCTCGATATTGTTTCGGATGGTTGGTGTGTGAGTTGACAAAAGCTGGTTCGAGTTCCTATCGCTCTTCGCTTTTGTCTCTCATCAATTCGATCATTAATCTTTCAGATCAACTCGACGTCAGACGGCGAATCAGAAACGAACTGATCGGTAAATATAATTAATTATAAATTAATAATTAACTATAATAATCTATATAAATAAAAATGAAACTTTGCAATAGTGCGGTCACGATAACGCCGAAACTAACGCACCGATTCTTTTCAAAATTTACCAAAACCTTCCATTCCAATAGCCGCAGGTCACAACATTTTTACCCCCTCCAAAAAACCCATCGTTTCCACAAAAAGTTAAAAATCTCACTTTTCAACGCTTTAAATACTGCGGTCACGATCACGCCGAAAGTAACGCGCCGATTCTTTTGAAAATTTACCAAAACCTTCCATTCCAATAGAACCAGGTCACAACATTTTTTCCTCCGAAAAAAACCCAATCCTTTCCACAAAAAGTGAACTTTGCTTTGCAATCCGTTCGACCGCCATTTGCAATTTCAGCCAAACCAAACGCTTGCACCGAAACACAGTGACAAAACATCAATGAGTTCGCGTCCCGTGACGTCATAAGCGAGTCGATAAATAATTCCATTACGAAAAAGGCCTTACCGCTGTCAGTTAGGGACGTTGTCAGGGAGGTGGAGGTGGAGGTGGAGGGGGAGGGGGAGGGGGAGGACGAGGGGGAGGGGAAAAGGGGAGGTTTTTTTGCCACAGCAACGCGTGGCTGGGTACAGCTAGTTAATAATAAATTAATAATTAACTATAATTAATAATAAATTAATAATTCACTATTATAATTAATAATAACTATTAATAATTAACTGTAATTAATAATAAATTAATAATTAACTATAATTAATGATAAATTAATAATTAAATATAAATAATAGTAATTATTATAATTATATAAATAATGATTAGTTCACTTTTCATGTCAGATTCGACCTCATTAGATATGATTTATGTTGAAGTTCTTTGACACCAGTCCTGCAGACATTGCTGTGGCTAAAGCACTAGCAGTGACTAGCTCATCCCACAATGTTTGTAGCCTATGTATGTAGACTGCGCATGTGTAGGTGGACTTTTATACACAGCTCATTTCAGGAACCCTTCGAAGGCAATGAATCAGAGATCTACACAGTTTCAGTCACTATAGGGTCACGAGTTAGGTTGAACCATTAGAGACACACAATTGATAGTATGCCCCTATGATATACCTGTAGTCTTATGCTCTCTGGCCACTCACATGTCATCGCATACATCATCTGCTCATGCAGTCATCAAGTGACTGTCATGCGCACTGTACAGATACACGCGTTTGAAAGCCATCATGCAAGAATCTGTGTGATGATAAAGATACAGGTCGAACATTGTTGATGAAACTCAGAGTTCTTGCTACTCTGGCAGAATGTTCAACTGATTTCATAAAATATCGACTAAATGCGCGTTATCCGTTCATTCACAAATTTATATAGCACCGCCCTTCAAATGAACTACTCAGAGTCGCTCCAGACCTCTGCACGGACAGAAGGTAATCGAGCAAAGAGCCGGTGCCTAAGTGGCCGGTGTTGACACGCAGAGACACGACACAAGTCATGGCAATCCATCGGAGGGGGGATGATGTATAATTCACCGATTCATTCATCCAAAGTAACTGTCATCAAAACAAAACGACTGTTATATACAGAAGCAACAATTACGACAGCACGAAAACAACCAACAAAGACCGTAATTATCATACAAATTGATTTTTAAAAACGATTGGCTTAAATAGAGGTTCCACATTCGTTTCCTCCACTGTAGTCACGCGCTGCTGGTCGCCTCTTTCCCTCCTCCCTCTCCTCCTCCTTCTCCTTCCCCCCACCCCCTCATCCTCATTTCCTGTAAAAAGTCATGACGAAACATATGCATGCCTTGAGGTTAGAGGGGGAGTATATTATGAGCTTTATAGAACAGCGGCGGTTAAAACGAGAACAATAATTTATTATTCTCGTGTTTTGGTTTTTGGCTGGAGGCTGATGATTCATATCGACGCCAACTCTTTCTCTTATACATGTATAGCAATGTACATGTATATGCATGTATAGCAATATATATACATGTATAGCAATGTATATACATGTATAGCAATGTATATACATGTAAAGCAATGTATATACATGTATAGCAATGTATATACATGTATAGCAATGTATATACATGTATAGCAATGTATATGCATGTATAGCAATGTATATACATGTATAGCAATGTATATACATGTATAGCAATGTATATACATGTATAGCAATGTACATGTATATGCATGTATAGCAATGTATATACATGTATAGCAATGTATATACATGTATAGCAATGTATATGCATGTATAGCAATGTATATACATGTATAGCAATGTATATACATGTATAGCAATGTATATACATGTATAGCAATGTATCAAACCTGCAAACCTAACTCGTGATCCTACAGTGATGTATAGCAATGTATATACATGTATAGCAATGTATATACATGTATAGCAATGTATATAGCGTGCATCGTCCTTCAGGGCACGTGATCTGCAGATGTTTAAGAGGCAGCATAATAGTGTGACTGTAGTTTAGGACCATAGTCTACCGGTGCAGGACATTACCCCACTGGAAAATCCTCCCGCGGACAAAACTCCCCGGACAACCCCCCCCCCCAGAAACCCTCCCCGGGGTAGGACACCCACTCGGTAAAACATAAATTGCGTATTAGTGGTAATCCTCCGAATGGCGGCCCTAAGTCAAAACTCAAAACACATCTCTGTTGGTCGTGCATAGGATTGATGAAAAGAATTCTCGCTAAATAGAAGTCAGATTGATACAAAATTGTTTTTACTTGAATGGAAGCTGGATTGATGAAAATAATATTGCTTAAATAGAAGCTGAATTGACATAAAATCGTTTAATCAGTTAACTAAAGAATCAAGCTATTTGCCCAGTGGAGGGGTTTGTCCGGGGGTTTTGTCCGGGGGGGGGCTCAATGTCCGTTCCCATAGTCTTCACCTGCTGCCGCTGAATGAACTTCTCGTGGAAAAGTAAGACCATGGACCGTGAAGCGCCACTGGTACATTTGGACACAGCAGTTTCTTTTAATCGTGCAGCAGTTGCACATGCTGATGGTTGTTCGTTTGATGCAGACAAGATGATTTTCGCGCAGGGTTATGTTTGGTAGAGTTAGGTATGTCTATACGTATTAGTTCAAACTGATGGACATGCATTCCTCGTCACTTTCACAATTGGACTCACAACTCACTCCATGCAGTCCATGGCATTCGAATAGGCTGCACTAGAGACTTCCTTTTACATAATGTCATGTACTGATTCTATGCCAAACTGAGGGACCTTCATATTTCATAATGACATCTCCAATCTACATGTACAATCTACGCCCCATACATGCATGTACGTACAATGGATGTCATGCTTTCTGTCACCTGCAGCCTATACCGTCTAACGTTGGTGAATTTATAACGAATAAACTGTTGATGATGCTTACAGAACTTCGTTAATTCCTTTGCAGGTTACAGAATACTCGATGCGTTGAAGGACATCAGGTCAGTTTAATGTGTTGTTATCATCATCCGGGTTATTCCTTTCCACAATTCACAATCCACACATGTCAATATTGATCCATTGCGATCATTCGTTCGTCTGTTTACATGAAGACTCACAGCAATAACAATAATAATAATCACCGCAACAGTAATCGACATGACTCTTCTTCTCAAGCCAATCAATCAGTTGCATGTTTTTTCTTGTCGACTCATTTTTTAAATTTCAATTCTATGATCGTTTTTCCAGAGTTATATGTCTGCAAGAGCTGATGATGTACCGCAGCTTCAGACTCAGTTTGTTATGATAATGATTTCAACACTGAATAGCCTAATAATAATGTAATAATGTGAGCGCTTCATGATGTGCTTCATGTAAAGAACCTCTGTTAATTGGTCGTCATGTTAAATCTGTCTAATAATATTATGTTATGTTAAAACATTGTATGATGGTTTTGTTTTGTTTCGACTGTAGGAAGGAGAGTGAAATCGATGGTCAGATGTTGGCTGAGTTGACGGCTTTCGATCAGAGTAGAGAAAAGGATGATCAACATTTGACAAGCATGGAAGATGTCGACCTCAGCAGTCATCTTGATATCTTCTATGCCATCTTAAAACAGGTCAGTCATCTTGATATCTTCTATGCCATCTTAAAACAGGTCAGTCATCTTGATGTCTTCTATGTCATCTTAAAACAGGTCAGTCATCTTGATGTCTTCTATGTCATCTTAAAACAGGTCAGTCATCTTGATGTCTTCTATGTCATCTTAAAACAAGTCAGTCATCTTGATGTCTTCTATGCCATCTTAAAACAGGTCAGTCATCTTGATATCTTCTATGCCATCTTAAAACAGGTCAGTCATCTTGATGTCTTCTATGTCATCTTAAAACAGGTCAGTCATCTTGATGTCTTCTATGTCATCTTAAAACAGGTCAGTCATCTTGATGTCTTCTATGTCATCTTAAAACAGGTCAGTCATCTTAATGTCTTCTATGTCATCTTAAACAGGTCAGTCATCTTGATGTCTTCTATGCCATCTTAAAACAGGTCAGTCATCTTGATGTCTTCTATGCCATCTTAAAACAGGTCAGTCATCTTGATGTCTTCTATGCCATCTTAAAACAGGTCAGTCATCTTGATGTCTTCTATGTCATCTTAAAACAGGTCAGTCATCTTAATGTCTTCTATGTCATCTTAAAACAGGTCAGTCATCTTGATGTCTTCTATGCCATCTTAAAACAGGTCAGTCATCTTGATGTCTTCTATGTCATCTTAAAACAGGTCAGTCATCTTGATGTCTTCTATGTCATCTTAAAACAGGTCAGTCATCTTGATGTCTTCTATGTCATCTTAAAACAGGTCAGTCATCTTAATGTCTTCTATGTCATCTTAAAACAGGTCAGTCATCTTGATGTCTTCTATGCCATCTTAAAACAGGTCAGTCATCTTGATGTCTTCTATGCCATCTTAAAACAGGTCAGTCATCTTGATGTCTTCTATGCCATCTTAAAACAGGTCAGTCATCTTGATGTCTTCTATGTCATCTTAAAACAGGTCAGTCATCTTGATGTCTTCTATGTCATCTTAAAACAGGTCAGTCATCTTGATGTCTTCTATGTCATCTTAAAACAGGTCAGTCATCTTGATGTCTTCTATGTCATCTTAAAACAGGTCAGTCATCTTGATATCTTCTATGTCATCTTAAAACAGGTCAGTCATCTTGATATCTTCTATGCCATCTACTTGGACATAATGAGAACAACAGCCATTTGCGTACGAGGCGGGGGTGCAGAGGGAAAATGCCCCCCACCCAAAATTCGGGCAAGTCTGGTAATTTTTTCGGGCCAAAGAACCCGAAATGACAAAAAAAGGTCGTCAACTTTTTCACGAATATATTTTTCGGGCAGAAGTTCAATCTTTGCCCCCCCCCCACTTCTGAAATCTCCCGTACGCCTGTGACAACAGCATTATGTCCATGTAGATAATTACAGATAGAGATGTAGTCAATTATAGATAGATATGTTTGATAACTATAGATAGATATGTTAGATAATTATAGATAGATATGTTAGATAATCATAGATAGATATGTTTGATAATTATAGATAGAGATGTTAGATAATTATAGATAGAGATGTTAGATAATTATAGATAGATATGTTAGATAATTATAGATAGAGATGTTAGATAATTATAGATAGCTATGTTAGATAATCATAGATAGATATGTTTGATAATTATAGATAGAGATGTTAGATAATTATAGATAGAGATGTTAGATAATTATAGATAGATATGTTAGATAATTATAGATAGATATGTTAGATAATTATAGATAGAGATGCTAGATAATTTATAGATAGAGATCTTAGATAATTATAGATAGAGATGTTAGATAATTATAGATAGATATGTTAGATAATTATAGATAGAGATGTTAGATAATTATAGATAGAGATGCTAGATAATTATAGATAGATATGTTAGATAATTATAGATAGATATGTTAGATAATTATAGATAGAGATGTTAGATTATTATAGATAGATATGTTTGATAATTATAGATAGAGATGTTAGATAATTATAGATAGATATGTTAGATAATTATAGATAGATATGTTAGATAATTATAGATAGATATGTTAGATAATTATAGATAGAGATGTTAGATAATTATAGATAGAGATGTTAGATTATTATAGATAGAGATGTTAGATAATTATAGATAGAGATGTTAGATAATTATAGATAGATATGTTAGATAATTATAGATAGAGTTGTTAGATAATTATAGATAGATATGTTAGATAATTTTAGATAGAGATGTTGGATAATTATAGATAGAGATGCTAGATAATTATAGATAGAGATGTTAGATAATTATAGATAGATATGTTAGATAATTATAGATAGATATGTTAGATAATTATAGATAGAGATGCTAGATAATTATAGATAGAGATGTTAGATTATTATAGATAGAGATGCTAGATAATTATAGATAGAGATGTTAGATAATTATAGATAGAGATGTTAGATAATTTTAGATAGAGATGTTGGATAATTATAGATAGAGATGCTAGATAATTATAGATAGAGATGTTAGATAATTATAGATAGATATGTTAGATAATTATAGATAGAGATGTTAGATAATTATAGATAGAGATGTTAGATAATTATAGATAGAGATGTTAGATAATTATAGATAGAGATGTTAGATAATTATAGATAGATATGTTAGATAATTATAGATAGAGATGTTAGATAATTATAGATAGATATGTTAGATAATTTTAGATAGAGATGTTGGATAATTATAGATAGAGATGTTAGATAATTATAGATAGAGATGTTAGATAATTATAGATAGATATGTTAGATAATTTTAGATAGAGATGTTGGATAATTATAGATAGAGATGCTAGATAATTATAGATAGAGATGTTAGATAATTATAGATAGATATGTTAGATAATTATAGATAGAGATGTTAGATAATTATAGATAGAGATGTTAGATAATTATAGATAGAGATGTTAGATAATTATAGATAGAGATGTTAGATAATTATAGATAGATATGTTAGATAATTATAGATAGAGTTGTTAGATTATTATAGATAGATATGTTAGATAATTATAGATAGAGATGTTAGATAATTATAGATAGAGATGTTAGATAATTATAGATAGAGATGTTAGATAATTATAGATAGATATGTTAGATAATTATAGATAGAGTTGTTAGATAATTATAGATAGATATGTTAGATAATTTTAGATAGAGATGTTGGATAATTATAGATAGAGATGCTAGATAATTATAGATAGAGATGCTAGATAATTATAGATAGAGATGTTAGATAATTATAGATAGATATGTTAGATAATTATAGATAGAGATGTTAGATAATTATAGAGATGTTAGATAATTATAGATAGAGATGTTAGATAAGTATAGATAGATATGTTAGATAATTATAGATAGATATGTTAGATAATTATAGAGATGTTAGATAATTATAGATAGAGATGTTAGATAAGTATAGATAGATATGTTAGATAATTATAGATAGAGATGTTAGATAATTATAGATAGATATGTTAGATAATTATAGATAGCTATGTTAGATAATTATAGATAGAGATGTTAGATAATTATAGATAGAGATGCTAGATAATTATAGATAGATATGTTAGATAATTATAGATAGATATGTTAGATAATTATAGATAGAGATGCTAGATAATTATAGATAGATATGTTAGATTATTATAGATAGAGATGTTAGATAATTATAGATAGAGATGCTAGATAATTATAGATAGATATGTTAGATAATTATAGATAGATATGTTAGATAATTATAGATAGAGATGTTAGATAATTATAGATAGAGATGTTAGATAATTATAGATAGAGATCTTAGATAATTATAGATAGATATGTTAGATTATTATAGATAGAGATGTTAGATAATTATAGATAGAGATGCTAGATAATTATAGATAGATATGTTAGATAATTATAGATAGATATGTTAGATAATTATAGATAGATATGTTAGATAATTATAGATAGATATGTTAGATAATTATAGATAGAGATGTTAGATAATTATAGATAGAGATGTTAGATCATTATCGATGGAGATGTTAGATAATCATAGATAGAGATGCTAGATAATTATAGATAGAGATGCTAGATAATTATAGATAGATATGTTAGATAATTATAGATAGAGATGTTAGATAATTATAGATAGAGATGCTAGATAATTATAGATAGAGATGCTAGATAATTATAGATAGATATGTTAGATAATTATAGATAGAGATGTTAGATAATTATAGATAGAGATGCTAGATAATTTATAGATAGAGATGTTAGATAATTATAGATAGATATGTTAGATAATTATAGAGATGTTAGATTATTATAGATAGAGATGTTAGATAATTATAGATAGAGATGTTAGATAATTATAGATAGAGATGTTAGATAATTATAGATAGAGATGTTAGATAATTATAGATAGAGATGTTAGATAATTATAGATAGATATGTTAGATAATAATAGTTAGAGATGTTAGATAATTATAGATAGAGATGCTAGATAATTATAGATAGATATGTTAGATAATTATAGATAGATATGTTAGATAATTATAGAAAGATATGTTAGATTATTATCGATAGAGATGTTAGATAATTATAGATCGATATGTTAGATAATTATAGATAGATATGTTAGATAATTATAGAAAGATATGTTAGATTATTATCGATAGAGATGTTAGATAATTATAGATCGATATGTTAGATAATTATAGAGATGTTAGATAATTATAGATAGAGATGTTAGATAATTATAGATAGATATGTTAGATAATTATAGATAGAGATGCTAGATAATTATAGTTAGATATGTTAGATAATTTATAGATAGAGATGTTAGATCATTATCGATGGAGATGTTAGATAATCATAGATAGAGATGCTAGATAATTATAGATAGAGATGTTAGATAATTATAGATAGATATGCTAGATAATTATAGATAGATATGTTAGATAATTATAGATAGAGATGTTAGATAATTATAGATAGAGATGCTAGATAATTATAGATAGAGATGCTAGATAATTATAGATAGATATGTTAGATAATTATAGATAGAGATGTTAGATAATTATAGATAGAGATGCTAGATAATTTATAGATAGAGATGTTAGATAATTATAGATAGATATGTTAGATAATTATAGAGATGTTAGATTATTATAGATAGAGATGTTAGATAATTATAGATAGATATGTTAGATAATTATAGATAGAGATGTTAGATAATTATAGATAGATATGTTAGATAATTATAGATAGAGATGTTAGATAATTATAGATAGAGATGTTAGATAATTATAGATAGAGATGTTAGATAATTATAGATAGAGATGTTAGATAATTATAGATAGAGATGTTAGATAATTATAGATAGATATGCTAGATAATTATAGATAGAGATGATAGATAATTATAGATAGAGATGCTAGATAATTATAGATAGATATGTTAGATAATTATAGATAGAGATGTTAGATTATTATAGATAGAGATGCTAGATAATTATAGATAGATATGTTAGATAATTATAGATAGATATGTTAGATAATTATAGATAGATATGTTAGATAATTATAGATAGATATGTTAGATAATTATAGATAGAGATGTTAGATAATTATAGATAGAGATGTTGGATAATTATAGATAGAGATGTTAGATAATTATAGATAGAGATGTTAGATAATTATAGATAGAGATGTTAGATAATTATAGATAGATATGCTAGATAATTATAGATAGAGATGATAGATAATTATAGATAGAGATGCTAGATAATTATAGATAGATATGTTAGATAATTATAGATAGAGATGTTAGATTATTATAGATAGAGATGCTAGATAATTATAGATAGATATGTTAGATAATTATAGATAGATATGTTAGATAATTATAGATAGATATGTTAGATAATTATAGATAGAGATGTTAGATAATTATAGATAGATATGTTAGATAATTATAGATAGAGATGTTAGATAATTATAGATAGAGATGTTGGATAATTATAGATAGAGATGTTAGATAATTATAGATAGAGATGTTAGATAATTATAGATAGAGATGTTAGATTATTATAGATAGCTATGTTAGATAATTATAGATAGAGATGCTAGATAATTATAGATAGATATGTTAGATAATTTATAGATAGAGATGTTAGATAATTATAGATAGAGATGTTAGATAATTATAGATAGAGATGTTAGATAATTATAGATAGAGATGTTAGATAATTATAGATAGATATGTTAGATAATTACAGATAGATATGTTAGATAATTATAGATAGATATGTTAGATAATTATAGATAGATATGTTAGATAATTTATAGATAGAGATGTTAGATAATTATAGATAGAGATGTTAGATTATTATAGATAGAGATGCTAGATAATTATAGATAGATATGTTAGATAATTATAGATAGATATGTTAGATAATTATAGATAGATATGTTAGATAATTATAGATAGATATGTTAGATAATTATAGATAGAGATGTTAGATTATTATAGATAGAGATGCTAGATAATTATAGATAGATATGTTAGATAATTATAGATAGATATGTTAGATAATTATAGATAGATATGTTAGATAATTATAGATAGATATGTTAGATAATTATAGATAGAGATGAGTAGAACAGGAATAAGGCTTTTGACTCATTTGACCAGTACAGCCTTGATTTTCGTCCATTTGACCAGTACAGCCTTGATTTTCGTCCATTTGACCAGTACAGCCTTGATTTCGTCCATTTGACCAGTACAGCCTTGATTTTCGGACATTTGACCAGTACAGCCTTAAAAATTGAGTGCCCGCGCAGTTTGACCGATATAGCCTTACTTTTTCAAATTCGATGTCTGGCGTAAAAAAGTAAAAAAGTAAAAAGTAAAAAAATATTTTCTCTGGCGTATATAAAATAACTGAAAAAATGGAATATACCGCTCGGCCTAAAGACAAGAGATTCCAATATAAAATGGACTACTCATCGTATAATCTGAAAGAATTGCGACAAATTCCTAAACAGAGAGGACAAAGAGGATACTCGAGTTTGCGAAAAGCGGAACTCATAGCGTTCATATCGCAGGGAGATCGACTAGGCGCCCGGGCTCAGGTCAACAAAACACCAGCGCATACTCCCGCCACTGTGCGAGAATTGCGAGAAATTGCAAAAAAGAGAGGTGTGCGAGGATACTCGAGATTAGCAAAAGCGGAACTTACGGCATTCTTGTCTAATACTTGGAAATTTTTGAACACGGGGAAAAATAAAATAGTTTTTTCGGATTGGCTGACTCGCGAGATTAGTCAGTTACCCCCTCAAATAAAACCGCCCATTCATAGGTTCAAACTTCGAGAGACTGCGACGGCCATCAAAGGGTTTACAAAAAGATACACGATCGATGGCAACAACAGGATCGATGTTGCAACTTTTCTCAAGGCTGTAAGACCGCAGGTAGTTAGGTTGCTAGTGAAAAATCGCGGGGTAAAAGTTCAATTCGATCTCATGTGCGTAATGGAGAAAGTAGATATGAAAACCGGCGAAGTAGTAACGGCTGAGCCTAATTTCAAATCAAAGAGTGATATTATTTTAGAAGCAACCGATGTGAGAGAAATATATACCAACGCAGCGGATAAAATTAAGGAGAGCATGGCAAGTTTTCAGATGCGGGGGAGTAATTGGAGATTCAAAACCGTTTTGAAGTTGGATATCGATACAGTGGTATACAAACCATTGAAAGGAAGTTCTTATATTCCACTTCCAGATTATTTAGCGAATAAAAAGGCTATTATTAATATGAAGAACGAAGACGATGAATGCTTCAAGTGGTGTGTAACGAGGGCTGTAAACCCAGTCGACAAAAATACAGAAAGAATTACGAAAGAATTAATTAGACAGTCTGAGGAACTCAATTGGTCTGGTATTGAATTCCCCGTAGCAGCGGATGCTAATGTGATGAGTAAGTTTGAGCGAAATAATAATATTAGTGTTAATGTTTTTGGTTACGAGAAAGATGTGAATGTATTCCCACTATATATATCAAAGCATGAGAATGATAGGTGTGTAGATCTATTACTCATTTCTGATGGAGAAAAGAAGCATTATTGTTGGATCAGGAATTTCAACAGATTGCTGGCACTACGAACAGAAAAATCCCATAATTCAATGCACTATTGCAGAAGATGTTTAATCGGTTTTAGAAAAGTCGAATCGCTTCACAAACATACTGAGTACTGTTCGCAGCAGGACGCCCAACGAATAGAACTTCCGGAACCTGGGACTATGCTAAGTTTTACACATCACTATCGGAAGATGCGTGTACCGTTTGTGTATTTTGCCGACTTTGAGTCGTTCATCAAACCTATCGGTACATGTCAACCCGTTCCTAGCACGTCTTACACCAACAAGTATCAAAAACATACGCCCAGCTCGTTTTGTTATCATTTGAAATGCTTCGACGAAGATGTTTATTCCCAAGAGCCGGTGCGGTTTACAGCTGAAAACGAGGACGATGATGTTGCTCAGTTATTCATAGACTCTATCGAAGAAAATGTAAAACGAATATACAACGAGTTCAAATTCCCCAAGAAGATGATATTCGGCAAGAAAGAGCAGGAGCTCTTCGACTCGGCTACTGTTTGCCATATATGCGAAGGAGAATTTATAGGCGATGAAAAACGAGTACGAGATCACTGTCATTTGACTGGAAAATTTAGAGGTGCCGCTCACAACCTTTGTAATCTGAAATACAAAGTCCCCAAGTTCTTCCCTGTCATTTTTCACAATTTGACAGGTTATGACAGCCATTTATTTATCAAGAAATTACGAGGTGAACACGGCGAGAAAATCAAATGCATTCCCTGCAACGAAGAAAAGTATATCTCATTCAGCAGAGAGGTCGTCGTCGATAAGTTTGTAGACGCAGATGGAAAAGAGAGAGAAGTCAAGCGCGAATTACGTTTCATAGATAGTTTTAGATTCATGCCCCAGAGTCTCGACGCGTTATCGAAAAATCTTCAGAAAGATCAGTGCAAGAATTTAGGGAAATTTTTTGAAGGTGAGAAGCTGGATCTTTTACTCAGAAAAGGTGTTTACCCGTATGATTATGTCGACGGTGTTGAAAGATTAAACGAAACCGAGTTGCCATCGAAACATGCCTTCTATTCAAAACTAACCGATTCGGGCATTAGTGAAAAAGATTACGCGCACGCGAAAACGGTATGGAACAAATTTGAATGCAAAACATTACGTCAATATCACGACTTGTACAATTTATCGGATGTTCTATTATTAGCGGATGTGTTCGAAAACTTCAGAGACGTCTGTATGAAGCACTACAACCTAGATCCTGCGTGGTACTACACTAGCCCAGGACTTGCGTGGGATGCGGCGTTGAAGACGACTGGTGTAGAGTTGGAGTTGTTGAGTGACTACGATATGTTACTGATGATCAAGCAGGGAATACGGGGAGGTGTCAGCATGATTTCCCATCGATACGCGAAAGCGAACAACGAGTACATGGGAGAAGCTTTCAATCCCACCCAACATTCAGTATTCATTCCATACTTGGACGTGAACAACTTGTATGGATGGGCGATGAGCAAACCGCTACCGACTCATGGGTTTGAATGGATGAACGATGACGAATTGAATGATTGGAGAAACATTAGCGAACGAGATGGAGTGGGATGTGTGTTGGAAGTCGACTTAGAATATCCAAAAGAATTGCACGACCTGCATAATGATTATCCACTAGCTCCAGAGAGTGTAAAACCTGCGGGATCGAATGTCTCAAAACTAATTCCAAACTTGAATGACAAAGTAAAGTACGTCGTTCATTACGAAAATTTAAAATTGTATGAAAGTCTCGGATTGAAAATCGTAAAAATACATCGAGGAATAAAATTCGTGGAAAGTGCCTGGCTGAAAAAGTATATCGATCTGAATACCAACCTGAGAACGAAAGCTACGAACGATTTTGAGAAAGACTTTTTCAAGCTGATGAACAATAGCGTTTTCGGCAAAACAATGGAAGCTATCGAGAATCGAGTTGACATACGATTGGTGAGTGATGAGAAGGAAGCTATCAAGCTAGTCGCGAAAACTAATTACGATAGACGAACGATTTTCGACGAAAACCTCATCGCCGTTCACATGAAAAAGACCAAGTTGTTTTACAACAAGCCGATATATCTAGGGATGTGTATACTAGACACCAGTAAGACGCTCATATATGATTTTCATTATAATTACATCAAGGCCAAGTACGGAGATAGGGCCAAGCTATTATTCACCGATACCGATTCTTTGGCGTATGAAATTAAAACGGAAGACTTCTACAAAGATATTTCCCCCGACATCCAAAGTATGTTCGATACTTCAGACTATCCGAGCGATCACCCATCCGGCATAGAAACCGGTGTAAATAAAAAAGTGGTTGGTATGTTCAAAGACGAGGCCGCGGGAAAACAGATTGAAGAATTTGTCGGTCTGCGATCCAAGTTGTACTCTTACAAAATGGCGGGTGAAGACTACAAGAAATGTAAGGGTGTGAAAAAGAACGTCGTCAAGAAATCAATCACTCACGCAGATTACAAAGACTGCGTGTTTACGAAAAGACAACAGTCGAGAGCGATGAACGTCATTCGCTCCTATCGTCATGAAATTTACACCGAAGAAGTAAATAAAATAGCTCTCTCAGCAAACGACGACAAAAGAGTAATAATGGATGACGGGATCCACACCCTAGCCTATGGGCACTACACGCTGAAAACTAAACAAAATAAAGAATAATTTACACTAATATAAAATGGATGCGGCAAAAAAAGTGTGTTCTAAATGCAAAATAGAAAAAAGCTTGGACGAATTTCACAAAGATAACTCACAGAAGAGCGGGTATTACCCCAGCTGTAAAATTTGTAAAAATGCCAAAGTGAAAGAGCTTGCACACAAATACGCAAGACAGGAAATTAGGGAGACAAAAGACACAAAAGTTTGCAGCCGGTGTAAGGTAAATCAGAACATATCGGAATACGTCAACAATCGATTTCAAAAAGATGGAAAGGCGAATGAATGCAAAAATTGCAGACATAAATATTATCTCGCCTGCGTAGAAGCTCGAAAGCTCATTAGTTTGTGAAACATCTAGATGAAATATTAAAATGAGCTATACAACTGTGAAAAACATAAATGTCGAAGGTGTTATTCTCGCAAATCATCCGTTGACGAATTTTGAGCTACTAGATGCCGCGAAAAAGCTCAATATCCCTAATTTCCGGGGAGTATTTCTCAGAGACGAGCTGCCGAAGAAACCTAGACGGACTGAATGCGGGATATTGAATCTAGACGATTCTAATGGAACCGGCTCGCACTGGGTCGCTTTTTCAAAGAACGGCAAGGACAAAATATATTTCGACAGCTATGGCCTGCCCCCTCCTACAGAACTGCTAGAGTATTTACAGAGTCCCGTGTACTACAATAGCGAGCGCGTGCAGCCCGACAACGAAGTGTTTTGCGGTCATCTATGCCTGCACGTCCTGAAAAAAACATGCAAAGATGGAGTGACTTTTCAAGAAGTTATAAACAGCCTGCATTGAAAATTATATTCAGATGTAAAAAAATGCCTGTTGATAAATTTGGACATACAGATTCGGGATCTACGCAAAGAGTAATTGCCGGCGGAGTTACGCTGTCCCAAGTAAATAGTACTTTTCTAAGGGTAGATGGAGCAAATCCGGCGACTGGGAATCTAAATATGAGTGGTCATACTATTAGAGGTCTGCCTACAACGAATACAGCGAATACTCCGGAAGCGGGAATAGATGAGGCTGTAAGTCGGGGGCAAGTAATAGATTTACTGCGGAATCACGGCGACGTCCCGACCGGCAATAATCATTTGACGAATAAGAAATACGTCGATGAACAACTTACTTCGAAAGTGGCGACGGTGGTAGGGCCCGTGGTTAGCGCTTACAGTTCAACTCAACAGGCTATAATCGCTAGAACTCTCGCTACAGTTACTTTTGACGTAATAAGATGCGGTACCACAAGACACGGTATTGAACAGGGTACCAGATCGACTTTTTTCTTCCCTAATAAAGCCGGGTACTATATCGTTTCGGCGTACATAGAATTTCGTAACAATAGTAATTCCGCGTATGGTACCGTCCACCTGTATAAAAATGCGGTGTCGTACATGCAAATTGCGGGCGGAGGGGGCACGAGAGGTTCGCACAACCATTCAATCGGTAGTAACATAGTTTTTCTAGACGAGTTCGATTCCCTCAGCATACACGCTTTTTCACCCATCGATACGAACATTTTGTGTAGGGACTTTTCAGCGGCATTCTTACGGCCCTAATTAATAAAAATTATTATATTCAAAATGCCTGTTGATAAATTTGGTCATACAGATTCGGGATCTACGCAAAGAATAATTGCAGGGGGCGTTACGCTGTCCCAAGTAAACAGTACTTTTCTAAGGGTAGATGGAGCAAATCCGGCGACTGGGAATCTAAATATGAATGGCCATCATCTCGTAGGGTTACCGACTGATTACCCTTTTACAGGTAACGGGGGTGACGCTATTAGTTCAGCCCAGGCTACTGCCCTAGTCGTTGATAAAACAGCGGATATCGCCCCTAGAGATTACGTTTCGGGTATGAGGGTATCCCCAGGCAATCTAGTGAGAAATACGACGAGCGGTATTATATATAGGTTCGAAGGAACGGCTGGAGCTATAACAGCGGCGCCAGCATTATCCGCGAATTGGAGACCTACAACCGGACCGGCTATTTGTGTGTTGAGAGAGGGTGAAGGGGGAGCATCCGCAATCGTAAGTGGTGGCGCATTCTCGGGCACATATGCAACGCATGGTGGAGCATTCGGGGGCGTATATGTAATGCACCATCAACTAACGGTCGTTGCCATCAATACGGATTCGGCGTATACGACGTCCTTGGGCTTAATAACTATTCCTCGTACGGGCGCATATCGACTTGGCGGATTCGCGAATTTCTTGATAGGAAATGACAGTCCAGGCGAAAAAATAATCAGAATTTCGTATGTCGGAGACGGGATACAAAGTAACGAACTTTTTGAATGCATGGCTGGCGGATCAACGGTTGGCAGCAGAATATCGCTCGTATTACCAACCGTCGCCATATTTTTCAACGCCAACGATAAGCTCGGTATGAGGGTATATTCTGTCATATCCGGAAACACTCCAACAGCCGGTCGCCTTCTTCTCAGGGGCGGAGCCGGATTGCAGGCCGAGTTTTTGTACTAGGTAACCGTAGATACCTATCGTTCATATACGTACGATAGGTATCTGTAAGTCTCATTATTCTTCAACGACCATTCTATCATGAACTTCAATATACCACACTCATTTTCTGTCCGTCCGATTGAAACCTCAGTAACTTGTCTGAAATCACCACTGCGTACGCTTCCGTATTAGCCAGCGGCGCCGTATTGAACGTGCCTTTGATCTGGATATCGACCACCGATGACTTCAGACGCTCGGATTGCTTGCTCACGTCAAACACCATAATCGGAAACAGATCTTTGAAGTCCGAAGGGGTGATATTGCATTGCGTCATTAGTTCGTCCATCCCATAGTATTTTTCACTGAACGCGGCTGCTGCTCGGTACGCCCGCGCGAATTGTTGATTCGGAAATGATAGGTTGTAGTCGACAACTGGGTATCGGTCCTGGTTCATCATCACGAACATGTTCTTCAGATCGCAATGATTGAAAACGGATGGATTGTGTTCTTGATCGCCGCTTTTGTCGGTTTGAAAACCCAAGATGATGTACCTAGGCTTCTCAGGTAATGTCTTGACGCTAAGTCTCCAGCTAAAATTAGTCGACTGTGCGACGGAGGTGGTATCGCATTGACGGGCTCTGTACGCAACTGGCAGCGACGCTTTCGATTCGATCGTTTTGTACAACTGCATCTTCTCCATATCCGCGGGAATAACGTGCGGCATGAACCATGAGATTTTGTCTAGCCTAACTTTCCCTGCACCCGCGGCGGCGAGTCTAAAAATTGCGTCATCATCGGCTTTACGAACCAGAGTTAGCGTATGTTTCACACCAAAAACAACCTTGTCGTAATCATCGCAAAATCCGAAAATATGCTTCAATGGAACTACAAAGCTGAAAGTACCTTTGGCATTTGGTTTTCGAATTATATACGACTGTCTCACGGCGAAACCTTGATTATTCAAGATAGCAGCCGTCGCCCCGCTGTCCTTGTACCACAACTGATTCAAACCTTGGGCTAGTTGAAAATCATTCGGGTACTTGAGTAATCCGAGCATCGTCGTTGCTTGACCCGGGTAAAATAACGATTCAATTTCCTGATTCGACAGTGAATACGAAATTTGACTGAAAAGATGCATGAGCCCATTATTCGTAAGAGTTGCTTCATCGGCATCAGCGTAGAAGGTGGTGGGGTTGTCTGCCTTCGTCAATCTACCCTCGAACAGCAGGTAAGATTCCGCCGGATGACAAAATAGATCTTGAAGTTCGATATTTATTCTAATCTCGCCGGAGGTGTTTAGATTCGCCCCCGATATCGGCTCATACTCGTACCATTCGTAGCGTTCGACGCTTTCATCGCTCAATGGTTGTTCGGTAAATCTCAGAATTTCAGATGATTGCATTTTTACTACTACGCGATAATATTTTTTACGCGACCTTCATTCCGGCGCCGTTTAGTGAGCGTACTAAATCTTGTATCGACATGGCGCCGTTCTTCTTCAGACCATCCCCCATCATCAGATTATTAATATTCGGGATATTCGAGATCGGCCCTACGCTACCGACGCCACTCAGCCGCTCTAAAATTTGTCTAGTTTCTGGCGTAACAGCCTGTTTCTGAGGAGTAGGAGCAGGAGTAAACAGTTTGACCACTGCTTTGTCTACTAATCGTTTGCCGGCGTCGATTGCGGTTGTTTTCCCAACGTCGATGGCCTTTTTCCCAATTTCTTTCGCCGCGTCTTTACCCGCGTTGAGAGCGGTCGTTGCTAATTGTTTGGCGGCGTTCGAGGTAACTAGTCGTTTGAAAAATCCCGAAATTGTATCGAATATTCCCGATCCTCCGATTACGTATTGTTTTCTATACCTCCTTCTATTAATGACCTGCATTTTTTCTGCATTTTATAATGTCATCATTATATTTTTGTAAGCATCATTACTCAGCACTTCCTGCCTCAATAACGCGTCGCACATCGCCACGATCTCGTTTCTCACGCCGGTATTGCCTGCTCTGAAGCTTTGAAATCGTAGTTCTAGCTGTTTCGCTAATACGTTTGGGTCTTCGGAAATAACGATTACACCACCCACGCCTTTACCCACCGCATTACGAGTCCTCTTTTCCCATATCGGCTTGATAATTTCTCTATATTTGACGCTCGAAGATGCTTTCGGTTTGTTAGGATTTTTTGGTTGTCTGATAGCATCCGACGCGAGTAGAATCTCGGCGTAATCGTCTCTATCATTATTATCGTATATCGACGTGTTCGGCTGTTTCATCGTCAACAACTCCCAAAGCCCTGGTGTTCCGCTATACGTCTTATTTCCAACCGTCACATCGTCTCCTTGAATAAAAATCGGAGTATCACCGATGTAGAATTGGCCATTTTTTGATCGTATTCCGAACGTCGTGTCTACGATTTTTCTATCGGAGGCGTATTGATGAAGGTACTTGGTGGCTACATCTCCTAATTCTAAAGTTCTAATATCCTCAGTCGGATCGTCGCTATACGCTTCTATCGAGGGATACTGAGGAAATTGAACCTTCAACGACGCGGGAAGCGTTTGTAGCGCGTTTGATGTGGCTATCGAGTTTTCTTTGATGGCGGATAGTAAGACATTTTGCTCTTTGGAAATTGCGGATTGCGAATCGACGATAGGCTTGTACAGCTTGGTTAGTTCTTGTTGCAGCCCCGAATCCCCCAATCTCTCCGATAAAAAGTTCTGTTGAATATTCTTCTTGGATTTCAGAAACTCTTCGACTATGAAATTTCTTTTCGCCGGGTCATCTATCTTTAGAAACGACATTTTTAATAAAAAATTTAATGTTTTACGATGTGTTTTTCGACATGTTTTCCGACGTGTTTTTCAACATGTTTTCCGACGTGTTTTTCTACATGTTTTTCGACATGTGTAAAAACACAAGTTAGACGTATTTTCAGACATAGCAACATAGGTCTACATAGGTCTACAAAACTCTACAAGTCTACATGACTTCATACATGTTCACGTTAGTCGTCTTTCTACTAGATTCGGTATTTTTCTCAAACATGCTTTGAAAGGACTGCCTGACTTCCTCTCTTCCCCGATCGATGAGTGATTGTTTCGTTTCCTCATCCATCGCGGCTGCCGCAACTTTCGACTTACTTTTGATTTCTTCTTTCATGCCATTGAATTTTTCAATCTCGCTTAGAATCAGAGAATATTCCTCGTCTGAAATGTGATCATCCACGAGTGCTTTTGAAATATGATCGCTGATCGTGTTGAGCTTCGCATCAGCTAGCGTTTTGATCTGTTCGTGCTTCTCCGCCTTCAGGGCGAGCTTTTTACAGATTCGGCTGCCAATTATACTCAATAGCCCCACACCTAGCGCCGTACCTTCCATAGCAATAGCGATGGGGGTTGCAATTATGGTGGCTAGTACACCGATTCCCGAAACTCCGAGGCCCATCGTGACCACCATGAGGAAGTTGTCTACTGCGCCGATTACGCTCACACTTCTATGGTACTTTTTACTCAACGTTGCTCTTTTGTCGCGTTCTTGCTCGATCTCCTTTTTGATTTCGCTAATCTTCTGAAGTCGATACGTTTGTGCGGACCCTGCGGCTATTTGTATTTCACCTTCTGGCGCAGAGGGTGTTATATTTGCTAGGTTTGGATAGAGTTTGATGCCTTCGTATTCCATTCTTTTATTTATTAGCAATATATTTTTTTTACCGCTGATAATTTACAAAACATAGCGAATCTCCTTGGTTTATAGTTACCGCCGAATCGGAGTTGTTTTGAATGGAAACTATGATATCATCAACAACCACATCTTCTGAAATCACTCCGTCTAGTAAGCTGCAGCGTCGTTCTTTGATACTCTGTCTGAGGGAAACGAGACAAAGACCCGCCGACATTTCTACACCGAGTCCAAGCCTTAGCGTATTTGCCGCCTTTGGTTGTATCGTGATATCATTTTGTGCAAAAATCTCCCATCGCAGACCTCCTAGTTGTCTTACTGGGACGCGAGTAGCACCGCTCGTAATCTTCCAAAAGACTGAAACGGGCTGCGTTCTAACCTCTACCGGTCTAGTTGGTTTTGTTCCAAATTTGTGTATTGGTCTCAACATTTTACATATGATAATTTATAATATCATGCCGAGAATCGGAATGTTTCGAAACGGCGAGTTAGGGCCGAGCAAAAGTCCTTCCCCACTCACATAGCCCGACCCTGTTTTCATGTATAGCCCGGATGCCGTTATTGAGCTACCTTTTTGCCACGGAGACAAGTACAAACCAGATCCGGCTGCTCTTACTTTGCACGTCATATCACCTTTCTTGACATACATTACACCCGAACCGCTGATTTTGTCTACAAGTTTCGATCCAGCCGCAGCGCCTAACCCACCTAATGCGCCCTGTGCTAAACTAGGCAGTACGCTGCCAAGAAGGAACCGTCCCGCTGTCGCTAGAAACGGAAGTATGGCGCCTATGAATCCACCTTCGACTTTCTTGTTGTTCTCCAATTGCGTTTTACTCATTTTAATAATCATGCCAGTTCCTTTTTGGTAGGCTGCTGCCATTTTATTGATTTGCGCCTGGGTGAGAGCCAAAACGTGTTCGCCATTCAAATCATCGTGCGATAGTTTGATGCTCACGCCGGTTCCCGCTTCAAGTGATCTTTTAATTTTGTCTTGTTGCGCTTCTGAAATATTAACTTTTACGCCTATGTAACGATTCATTTTACTAATAAATTACAAAAACTTTCAAACTTCTCTGATGTGAAATCGAATCGCCAATTCTTCACCTCGAAGATTTAGTAGGTTCCCATGTTGGTCTGTGAGCCTCGTTTCCATCGTTGAAATTGTAGACAGCAAAATCGGGAGATATATCAAATTATGCGGCACTTCGATAATCTTGTAACCCGGACCTACGTTTGGGAAAAAAGAATATATCACGTTTTCCGATGTTCCGTTAGTGTACGAAGACCCGATAATGTCGCTGGTCACTCTCAGGCTGCTTACACTCATTATATTTACCAAGTTCTCCGATTCATTGTAGCCATCCCAATAGACCCATTTTTCAAACCCTAGAACCCTTCCTATCGAATTCTCTGGCGTAAAGTCAACCTGATAGCCCTCTACCGTAAAATTTAGCACAGACCTCAGGGTATTGGTGTTTGGTGCTATTGAGATACAGTAAGCGCCATTTACTACGTCGAAATGCCCATTCTCCCGCATGACTCTCTGTATATATTCGTTGATATCCGTTATTTCATAGCAACCCTCTGGAACTGCAATGTTTACCCAATCTGTGCCGGAATTCGGCGAATACGCGAAGCCGTTGTTTGTCGCGTCGATATTCGGAAAAGAATAGTACGTCTCGAGGGCAACTAAGGCCATTTCATATTTCTTATTCTTCGCCAGTTCGAGTAGTGGATTAAACTTCGTTCTGATTCGCGTGCTCTTTTCGCTGAGAAAAATGGAAAATGATGTTTTTGGTTCCGTGTTGCTGGCCGTCTTTTCCGTGTTTTCCGATATCTGTTTGAGAAGCGATGATTCCATTTTTACTATACAATACAATTTTACAATGGCGGATCCTCGATTATATAAAATTCGTCGAGTCCGCTTCGGTATTTACCATTGTATTTGTCGCTAGTCAGGTCTAAAACCACGAATCCATGAGGTTGTTCCCATACTGTTTTGCATAGTTTTCGAAATTCATCTTTCGACATGTCTGTACTCACGTGATCGTTGTAGATATGATTACGATTTTTCAGGTCTTGTTTGAACAGGCAAATAAAGTTCGCATTTTCTCTGATTGTTTGGCGCGGTAATTTGAAATAATTCTGGGCGAGGTAAAAACAATCTACATTACTATGCCTGCCCCGATTATAATACGCTTCACATTTGTTTTGTTTTTCCAATTGAAGATCATCGAATATCATCAGGTTCTTCTTTTCGGAGCTCAAATCTCTCGGGTCCGGTACATCGTCGGCGCTCTCAAAGAACTTGGCAATTATATCGGATTTAGCTTCCGAGTTTTTTGCTAGTTCTTCCATTACAAGGTCCGGCGACGCATTTAGTCCCACGATTTCATCTCGGTGCTCGAACAGCCAAACGATCGCTTCTTTCGGTAATTTTTCTTCGTATGCTTTTTTAATAATACGATATTCCGGCTGAAACAGGGAAGTACCGAATACCTGCAAGTTATTATAATCCAACCAGTCTGGCCTGAGTAAAAGATTGAGAAGAAGCGTTGTTTTTCCACACGCCGATTTCCCAACTATCAAACCGCGTATGCTTTTGGGCAGCAGCGGATTATTGAATCTTTTCGAGAGCGCAGTGCCCCAACTCAGATCATTAATCTCCATTTTTAAAAATATATATTATTAAAAAACGAAATGTATTGCGTAAAATGTAAACAACAGACCCAGACGAGAGATGTGCAGAACGCCGTGGCTAATAATGGGAGATCGATGCTCAGAGGTGTTTGCGTCGTATGCGGAAAAACAAAAACTCAATTCGTGAAGGCGCCCGCTGTTGCGCAAGGTGGCGATCTAGTTAGTTCGCTGAACGCTGCCACTAGCAACATTAAATTACCTTGGGCCAAGTTTGCTGGTGAGGTACATTTGCCAGGCCATCAGTTTACTGGACCCGGTACTAGACTAGATTTGCGTCTGAATCCCAACGAAACCCCCAAAGATTGGAGCAAACCTATAAACAGGGTAGATAGTGCGGCATATATTCACGACCTGGCATACAATCACCACACTGATACAGCTTCTAGGAATGTCGCTGATAGAGCGATGATAAACCAGCTGAATAATATACCTAATCCAAGCGTGCGGGAACGAATAGAGAGGGCGATAGTCAAACCTATTTTGTCTGCTAAAACGAGTCTCGGGCTAGGTTTAAAAAAAGCCTAGAATTACAGCAGGACCTGAAATGGACTAATCAATTAGCGAATGAATTACACAAACCAGTAGTGAGAAATTTTAGGACGAGGCGGGTCCGTGTTGGCGGGATTGACCAGATTTGGGCGGCTGATCTAATCGACATGCAGGCTTTCGCTAGAGATAATGATGGCGTGAAATTTCTATTGACCGTCATAGATGTATTTTCGAAGTATGGATGGATCGTTCCATTACATGACAAGAGTGGGAAATCTACAGCCGATGGGTTCGTGAAGATACTCAGGGGCGGTCGACAGCCAGTCAAAGTTTGGTGCGACAAAGGGAAAGAATTTTATAACAAAAATGTAAAGAATTTAGTCGAGTTGTATTCTACCGAGAACGAGGGTAAAAGTTCCATCGTAGAAAGATGGGTGCGTACGATGAAAGAGAAGATGTTCAAGTACTTCACAGCTAATTCAACTAGAAGATATATCGATGTATTAGATGAGATGGTTAGTAATTATAATGACACGAGACATTCTTCAATCAAAATGACTCCCGCGAAGGCTAGTATGAAAGTGAACGAAAAGACGGTATTTATGAATTTATACGGTGATGAGATTTCAGAGCCTATTACGCCAAAGTTTACAATCGGCGATCGAGTCAGAATAACTAGGAAGAAGAACATTTTTGACAAAGGATATATACCTAGATGGACCGAGGAGGTTTTTGTAGTATCTCAGGTTCAATATACAGATCCGCCAACTTACAAGATTACTGATTCTAATTCTGAGGAAATACAAGGCTCATTCTATGAACAGGAGCTGCAGAAAACAACTCAAGAAATATTTAGAGTCGAAAAAGTGATTAGGAAACGCGGGAAGAAATCTCTCGTGAAGTGGTTAGGCTACCCAGACTCGTTCAATTCTTGGATTAATAACGAAAACTTGATGACATTGTGAGACGATTATGAAAAAATATGTCGTGTTTGGAGAAAAAATAATAATATTCGATTGATCCGAAAACGATTATAAACCAACGGTGTAAAATCGTTTGCGATATTGTAATCCCGTATCTACGTCGTAGTTCACTCACACTCTTACATCACACAGGCATGAGTTGCCATTGCATTGACAATTAACGACGATGATCTCGTTGTCGATCAAACTAACATCACACGGGGGTGAGTTGCCATTGCGCCGACGACGAACGACGATGGTCTCGCCTGGCCCTTGTTGTCGATCCGGCTGTGGATTCTTGCATGAGCATTCATCGTCGTAGCATCCGCGGGTGTGGGCGTCAACTTTAGCAATGAACTTCGCTATCCACCGTCTTGTAAAATATGCATGCTTGCCACTGCGCTCGGCGATTTTTCGTAATTCAGTAACAGTTTTCTTCGAGTAGTCCATTTTGTATACGCCGGAGAAAATTTTTTTACTTTTTTTTACTTTTTTTTTTTTTTTTTTTTTTTTTTTACTTTTTTACTTTTTTACTTTTTTAAGGCCAGACATCGAATTTGAAAAAGTAAGGCTATATCGGTCAAACTGCGCGGGCACTCAATTTTTAAGGCTGTACTGGTCAAATGTCCGAAAATCAAGGCTGTACTGGTCAAATGGACGAAATCAAGGCTGTACTGGTCAAATGGACGAAAATAGAGGCTGTACTGGTCAAATGAGTCAAAAGCCTTATTCCTGTTCTACTGAGATGCTAGATAAATATAGATAGATATGTTAGATAATTATAGATAGATATGTTAGATAATTATAGATAGAGATGTTAGATAATTATAGATAGAGATGTTTGATTATTATCGATAGAGATGTTAGATTATTATAGATAGAGATGTTAGATAATCATAGATAGAGATGCTAGATAATTATAGATAGAGATGTTAGATAATCATAGATAGAGATGCTAGATAATTATAGATAGAGATGTTAGGTAATTATAGATAGCTATGTTAGATAATTATAGATAGAGATGTTAGATAATTATAGATAGATATGTTAGATAATTATAGATAGAGATGTTAGATTATTATAGATAGAGATGTTAGATAATTATAGATAGAGATGTTAGATAATTATAGATAGAGATGTTAGATCATTATCGATGGAGATGTTAGATAATCATAGATAGAGATGCTAGATAATTATAGATAGAGATGTTAGATAATTATAGATAGATATGTTAGATAATTATAGATAGAGATGTTAGATAATTATAGATAGAGATGCTAGATAATTATAGATAGAGATGATAGATAATTATAGATAGAGATGTTAGATTATTATAGATAGAGATGCTAGATAATTATAGATAGATATGTTAGATAATTATAGATAGAGATGTTAGATAATTATAGATAGAGATGCTAGATAATTATAGATAGAGATGCTAGATAATTATAGATAGATATGTTAGATAATTATAGATAGAGATGTTAGATAATTATAGATAGAGATGCTAGATAATTTATAGATAGAGATGTTAGATAATTATAGATAGAGATGTTAGATAATTATAGATAGAGATGTTAGATAATTATAGATAGATATGTTAGATAATTATAGATAGAGATGCTAGATAATTATAGATAGATATGTTAGATAATTATAGATAGAGATGTTAGATAATTATAGATAGAGATGCTAGATAATTATAGATAGATATGTTAGATAATTATAGAAAGATATGTTAGATTATTATAGATAGATATGTTAGATTATTATAGATAGAGATGTTAGATAATTTATAGATAGAGATGTTAGATAATTATAGATAGATATGCTAGATAATTATAGATAGATATGTTAGATAATTATAGATAGAGATGTTAGATAATTATAGATAGAGATGTTAGATAATTATAGATAGAGATGCTAGATAATTTATAGATAGAGATGTTAGATAATTATAGATAGATATGTTAGATAATTATAGAGATGTTAGATTATTATAGATAGAGATGTAAGATAATTATAGATAGAGATGTTAGATAATTATAGATAGAGATGTTAGATAATTACAGATAGAGATGTTAGATAATTATAGATAGAGATGTTAGATAATTACAGATAGAGATGTTAGATAATTATAGATAGATATGTTAGATAATTATAGATAGATATGTTAGATTATTATAGATAGAGATGTTAGATAATTATAGATAGAGATGCTAGATAATTATAGATAGATATGTTAGATAATTATAGATAGATATGTTAGATAATTATAGATAGAGATGCTAGATAATTATAGATAGATATGTTAGATAATTATAGATAGATATGTTAGATAATTATAGATAGAGATGTTAGATAATTATAGATAGATATGTTAGATAATTATAGATAGAGATGTTAGATAATTATAGATAGATATGTTAGATAATTTATAGATAGAGATGTTAGATAATTATAGATAGATATGTTAGATAATTATAGAGATGTTAGATAATTATAGATAGAGATGTTAGATAATTATAGATAGAGATGTTAGATAAAGATAGATAGAGATGTTAGATAATTATAGATAGATATGTTAGATAATTTATAGATAGAGATGTTAGATAATTATAGATAGATATGTTAGATAATTATAGAGATGTTAGATAATTATAGATAGAGATGTTAGATAATTATAGATAGATATGTTAGATAATTTATAGATAGAGATGTTAGATAATTATAGATCGATATGTTAGATAATTATAGATAGAGATGCTAGATAATTTATAGATAGAGATGCTAGATAATTAGAGATAGATATGTTAGATAATTATAGATAGAGATGTTAGATAATTATAGATAGAGATGTTAGATAATTTATAGATAGAGATGTTAGATAATTATAGATAGAGATGTTAGATAATTATAGATAGATATGTTAGATAATTATAGATAGAGATGTTAGATAATTATAGATAGAGATGTTAGATAATTATAGATAGAGATGCTAGATAATTTATAGATAGAGATGTTAGATAATTATAGATAGATATGTTAGATAATTATAGAGATGTTAGATTATTATAGATAGAGATGTTAGATAATTATAGATAGATATGTTAGATAATTATAGATAGATATGTTAGATTATTATAGATAGAGATGTTAGATAATTATAGATAGAGATGATAGATAATTATAGATAGAGATGTTAGATTATTATAGATAGAGATGCTAGATAATTATAGATAGATATGTTAGATAATTATAGATAGAGATGTTAGATAATTATAGATAGAGATGCTAGATAATTATAGATAGAGATGCTAGATAATTATAGATAGATATGTTAGATAATTATAGATAGAGATGTTAGATAATTATAGATAGAGATGCTAGATAATTTATAGATAGAGATGTTAGATAATTATAGATAGAGATGTTAGATAATTATAGATAGAGATGTTAGATAATTATAGATAGATATGTTAGATAATTATAGATAGAGATGCTAGATAATTATAGATAGATATGTTAGATAATTATAGATAGAGATGTTAGATAATTATAGATAGAGATGCTAGATAATTATAGATAGATATGTTAGATAATTATAGAAAGATATGTTAGATTATTATAGATAGATATGTTAGATTATTATAGATAGAGATGTTAGATAATTTATAGATAGAGATGTTAGATAATTATAGATAGATATGCTAGATAATTATAGATAGATATGTTAGATAATTATAGATAGAGATGTTAGATAATTATAGATAGAGATGTTAGATAATTATAGATAGAGATGCTAGATAATTTATAGATAGAGATGTTAGATAATTATAGATAGATATGTTAGATAATTATAGAGATGTTAGATTATTATAGATAGAGATGTAAGATAATTATAGATAGAGATGTTAGATAATTATAGATAGAGATGTTAGATAATTACAGATAGAGATGTTAGATAATTATAGATAGAGATGTTAGATAATTACAGATAGAGATGTTAGATAACTATAGATAGATATGTTAGATAATTATAGATAGATATGTTAGATTATTATAGATAGAGATGTTAGATAATTATAGATAGAGATGCTAGATAATTATAGATAGATATGTTAGATAATTATAGATAGATATGTTAGATAATTATAGATAGAGATGCTAGATAATTATAGATAGATATGTTAGATAATTATAGATAGATATGTTAGATAATTATAGATAGAGATGTTAGATAATTATAGATAGATATGTTAGATAATTATAGATAGAGATGTTAGATAATTATAGATAGATATGTTAGATAATTTATAGATAGAGATGTTAGATAATTATAGATAGATATGTTAGATAATTATAGAGATGTTAGATAATTATAGATAGAGATGTTAGATAATTATAGATAGAGATGTTAGATAATTATAGATAGAGATGTTAGATAATTATAGATAGATATGTTAGATAATTTATAGATAGAGATGTTAGATAATTATAGATAGATATGTTAGATAATTATAGAGATGTTAGATAATTATAGATAGAGATGTTAGATAATTATAGATAGATATGTTAGATAATTTATAGATAGAGATGTTAGATAATTATAGATCGATATGTTAGATAATTATAGATAGAGATGCTAGATAATTTATAGATAGAGATGCTAGATAATTAGAGATAGATATGTTAGATAATTATAGATAGAGATGTTAGATAATTATAGATAGAGATGTTAGATAATTTATAGATAGAGATGTTAGATAATTATAGATAGAGATGTTAGATAATTATAGATAGAGATGTTAGATAATTATAGATAGAGATGTTAGATAATTATAGATAGAGATGTTAGATAATTATAGATAGATATGTTAGATAATTATAGATAGAGATGTTAGATAATTTATAGATAGAGATGTTAGATAATTATAGATAGAGATGTTAGATAATTATAGATAGAGATGCTAGATAATTAGAGATAGATATGTTAGATAATTATAGATAGAGATGTTAGATAATTTTAGATAGAGATGTTGGATAATTATAGATAGAGATGTTAGATAATTATAGATAGAGATGTTAGATAATTATAGATAGAGATGTTAGATAATTATAGATAGAGATGTTAGATAATTATAGATAGAGATGTTAGATAATTATAGATAGATATGTTAGATAATTTATAGATAGAGATGTTAGATAATTATAGATAGATATGTTAGATAATTATAGAGATGTTAGATAATTATAGATAGAGATGTTAGATAATTATAGATAGATATGTTAGATAATTTATAGATAGAGATGTTAGATAATTATAGATCGATATGTTAGATAATTATAGATAGAGATGCTAGATAATTTATAGATAGAGATGCTAGATAATTAGAGATAGATATGTTAGATAATTATAGATAGAGATGTTAGATAATTATAGATAGAGATGTTAGATAATTTATAGATAGAGATGTTAGATAATTATAGATAGAGATGTTAGATAATTATAGATAGATATGTTAGATAATTATAGATAGAGATGTTAGATAATTATAGATAGAGATGTTAGATAATTATAGATAGAGATGCTAGATAATTTATAGATAGAGATGTTAGATAATTATAGATAGATATGTTAGATAATTATAGAGATGTTAGATTATTATAGATAGAGATGTTAGATAATTATAGATAGATATGTTAGATAATTATAGATAGATATGTTAGATTATTATAGATAGAGATGTTAGATAATTATAGATAGAGATGCTAGATAATTATAGATAGATATGTTAGATTATTATAGATAGAGATGTTAGATAATTATAGATAGAGATGTTAGATTATTATAGATAGAGATGTTAGATAATTATAGATAGAGATGCTAGATAATTATAGATAGAGATGTTAGATAATTATAGATAGAGATGTTAGATAATTATAGATAGATATGTTAGATTATTATAGATAGAGATGTTAGATAATTATAGATAGAGATGCTAGATAATTATAGATAGAGATGTTAGATAATTATAGATAGAGATGCTAGATAATTATAGATAGAGATGTTAGATTATTATAGATAGAGATGCTAGATAATTATAGATAGATATGTTAGATAATTATAGATAGAGATGTTAGATAATTATAGATAGATATGTTAGATAATTATAGATAGAGATGTTAGATAATTATAGATAGATATGCTAGATAATTATAGATAGAGATGATAGATAATTATAGATAGAGATGCTAGATAATTATAGATAGATATGTTAGATAATTATAGATAGATATGTTAGATAATTATAGATAGAGATGTTAGATTATTATAGATAGAGATGTTAGATAATTATAGATCGATATGTTAGATAATTATAGATCGATATGTTAGATAATTATAGATAGATATGTTAGATAATTATAGATAGATATGTTAGATAATTATAGATAGAGATGTTAGATTATTATAGATAGAGATGTTAGATAATTATAGATAGATATGTTAGATAATTATAGATAGAGATGTTAGATTATTATAGATAGAGATGTTAGATAATTATAGATAGATATGTTAGATTATTATAGATAGAGATGTTAGATAATTATAGATAGAGATGCTAGATAATTATAGATAGATATGTTAGATTATTATAGATAGAGATGTTAGATAATTATAGATAGAGATGCTAGATAATTTATAGATAGATATGTTAGATAATTATAGATAGAGATGCTAGATAATTATAGATAGAGATGTTAGATTATTATAGATAGATATGTTAGATAATTATAGATAGAGATGTTAGATAATTATAGATAGAGATGATAGATAATTATAGATAGAGATGCTAGATAATTATAGATAGATATGTTAGATAATTATAGATCGATATGTTAGATAATTATAGATAGAGATGTTGGATAATTATAGATAGAGATGTTAGATAATTATAGATAGAGATGTTAGATAATTATAGATAGAGATGTTAGATAATTATAGATAGAGATGCTAGATAATTATAGATAGAGATGTTAGATAATTATAGATAGATATGCTAGATAATTATAGATAGAGATGATAGATAATTATAGATAGAGATGTTAGATAATTATAGATAGAGATGCTAGATAATTATAGATAGAGATGTTAGATAATTATAGAGATGTTAGATTATTATAGATAGAGATGTTAGATAATTATAGATGGAGATGTTAGATAATTATAGATAGATATGTTAGATTATTATAGATAGAGATGTTAGATAATTATAGATAGAGATGCTAGATAATTATAGATAGATATGTTAGATTATTATAGATAGAGATGTTAGATAATTATAGATAGAGATGCTAGATAATTATAGATAGAGATGTTAGATAATTATAGATAGATATGTTAGATAATTATAGATAGAGATGCTAGATAATTTATAGATAGAGATGTTAGATAATTATAGATAGATATGTTAGATAATTATAGATAGAGATGTTAGATAATTATAGATAGAGATGTTAGATAATTATAGATAGAGATGTTAGATAATTATAGATAGAGATGTTAGATAATTATAGATAGATATGTTAGATAATTATAGATAGATATGTTAGATAATTATAGATAGATATGTTAGATAATTATAGATAGATATGTTAGATTATTATAGATAGAGATGTTAGATAATTATAGATAGATATGTTAGATAATTATAGATAGAGATGTTAGATAATTATAGATAGATATGTTAGATAATTATAGATAGATATGTTAGATAATTATAGATAGATATGTTAGATAATTATAGATAGATATGTTAGATAATTATAGATAGATATGTTAGATAATTATAGATAGAGATGTTAGATAATTATAGATAGATATGTTAGATAATTATAGATAGAGATGCTAGATAATTTATAGATAGAGATGTTAGATAATTATAGATAGATATGTTAGATAATTATAGATAGAGATGTTAGATAATTATAGATAGAGATGTTAGATAATTATAGATAGAGATGTTAGATAATTATAGATAGAGATGTTAGATAATTATAGATAGATATGTTAGATTATTATAGATAGATATGTTAGATAATTATAGATAGATATGTTAGATAATTATAGATAGATATGTTAGATAATTATAGATAGAGATGTTAGATAATTATAGATAGAGATGTTAGATAATTATAGATAGATATGTTAGATAATTATAGATAGATATGTTAGATAATTATAGATAGATATGTTAGATTATTATAGATAGAGATGTTAGATAATTATAGATAGATATGTTAGATAATTATAGATAGAGATGTTAGATAATTATAGATAGATATGTTAGATAATTATAGATAGATATGTTAGATAATTATAGATAGATATGTTAGATTATTATAGATAGAGATGTTAGATTATTATAGATAGAGATGTTAGATAATTATAGATAGAGATGCTAGATAATTATAGATAGATATGTTAGATAATTATAGATAGATATGTTAGATAATTATAGATAGAGATGTTAGATAATTATAGATAGAGATGTTAGATAATTATAGATAGAGATGCTAGATAATTATAGATAGAGATGATAGCTATTATAGATAGAGATGCTAGATAATTATAGATAGATATGTTAGATAATTATAGATAGATATGTTAGATAATTATAGATAGAGATGTTAGATAATTATAGATAGATATGTTAGATAATTATAGATAGATATGTTAGATAATTATAGATAGATATGTTAGATAATTATAGATAGATATGTTAGATAATTATAGATAGAGATGATAGATATTATAGATAGAGATGCTAGATAATTATAGATAGATATGTTAGATAATTATAGATAGATATGTTAGATAATTATAGATAGAGATGTTAGATAATTATAGAGATGTTAGATAATTATAGATAGAGATGTTAGATAATTATAGATAGAGATGTTAGATCATTATCGATGGAGATGTTAGATAATTATAGATAGATATGCTAGATAATTATAGATAGAGATGATAGATAATTATAGATAGATATGTTAGATAATTATAGATAGATATGTTAGATAATTATAGATAGAGATGCTAGATAATTATAGATAGATATGTTAGATAATTATAGATAGAGATGTTAGATAATTATAGAGATGTTAGATAATTATAGATAGAGATGCTAGATAATTATAGAAAGATATGTTAGATAATTATAGATAGAGATGTTAGATAATTATAGAGATGTTAGATAATTATAGATAGAGATGTTAGATAATTATAGATAGATATGTTAGATAATTATAGATAGATATGTTAGATAATTTATAGATAGATATGTTAGATAATTTATAGATAGAGATGTTAGATAATTATAGATAGATATGTTAGATAATTATAGATAGATATGCTAGATAATTATAGATAGAGATGATAGATAATTATAGATAGATATGTTAGATAATTATAGATAGAGATGCTAGATAATTATAGATAGAGATGTTAGATAATTATAGATAGATTTGTTAGATAATTATAGATAGAGATGTTAGATAATTATAGATAGATATGTTAGATAATTATAGATAGAGTTGTTGGATAATTATAGATAGATATGTTAGATAATTATACAGGGTGGCTCAAAAAAAAATGTACCACCGGATAAAATGCGATAACTTCGCAACCGATTGACATTTTTCTCCGAAAATTCCCCAATTTGTAGGGGAATGAATTTCCAACAATCCCTGAAAGTTTCACTTGAAAATTTTTTTGTTTGCAAAAGATACAGCTGTTCAAACTTAAAATTTCGTTTTTTCAAAAATCCGGAGAATAAAGTTCCAATACAATGTGATTTCATTAAGATATTTTGCAAATTACATCATAAGAAATGATGATGATGTCCTACGACCTCACTAAGAGCTGTAAAGAAGCTGTTTATGAAGCAAACTGTTGGTATTTAGTGATATTTTATAGATTATGGACTCAATTCGTGAATCCATCACTGAACGTCATGGGCAAAGTTTCTGCGGAAGATAAAATGGAAATTCGGACGCTGCGTGAACAGAGACTGGGAAATCGCGTAATCGTAGCAAAATACCCAGTGAAAAGTGGAGCCTGAGCATATTGAAGGCTATCTCTAAACATGTTTATGTAACGAAGATCAGATGTTGGAAGCGAGACAGGAAGTGGTCGCTTGGTCTGATGGAAAAAGTATAATTTTCAAGAAATTCGCTTGGTAATCGAAAGGGTCAAGTTTGCAAAGCACATCGTGGTTTCAGCATCAGATTTGCTGGCATGTGTCACGGGTGCCAGAAAAGACTGCACTTAATCCCATTCAGTAGGATAAATGTCAAACTCATCGCTGAACTCTCTTACCCAGACTAATTGAAGACCAGGTAGGCCATGCTCTAACATGTGGTTTTATTTTCCAGCCAGAAAATTTTTCCTTGCTCGCACGGCAAGGCTGATTATGATGACGCTACCTTATTTTTGCAATCCACTCCAGTAAATTTATTGGCAAAGGTGACTAACAACATCGCCAGACCTTAGCCCTCTTACGTATCACGTCTGGGAAGCTATGCTGCAAGACATTTCATTCCAAGTTGCAGAACATTGGCGAGCTGAAGGAAGTCCTGCTGCTAATGTGGGATCAGTTGCCGCAGGACTCGATCAACAAGGCCATACTAAGCTTCACAAAAAGAATTCGAGCTCGTATTAAAGCAGGGAGTGGACACTCCCATCATACCCTACAATAAACTGCAAAGCGTATTTCTGAGGCCGTAGTGAAAAGTGATATCACTTGACATGGAAATCAAGAATTGACGTAAATTTTTTCCACGAAAATTTGAAAAAACGAAAATCAAAGTTTAAACAGCTGTAACTTTTGCAGACATGAAAAGTTTTCAGTGAAACTTTCAGGGATTGTTGGAAATTCATTCCCCTTCAAATTGGAAAATTTTCAGAGAAAAATTTCAATCGGTTGCAAAGATATTGCATTTTATCCGGTGGTACATTTTTTTTTGAGCCACCCTGTAGATAGATATGTTAGATAATTATAGATAGAGATGCTAGATAATTATAGATAGAGATGTTAGATAATTATAGATAGATATGTTAGATAATTATAGATAGATATGTTAGATAATTATAGATAGATATGTTATGCCTAGGCTAAAGTGATAGGCTAGTCAGTGCTAATAATAATAATAATAATATTGAACCGATGTTGTTTCTCAAGTGTTTGTCATGCAGTACTTAGCACCATGATTGTTCTATTGAATCGTCTCTATGATTATTCAATTGTGTCATCGAGCAGCATTTAATTTAGGCTACCTGTGAGCGATTATAGGACCGTTGACCCCCTTCCCTTGACCCTCTTCCCTTGACCCTCTTCACTTGACCCCCTTCACTTGACCCCCTTCACTGTACGACCGTCTGGCACCAGAAGTGCACTTCGAGTGCTGTGTCGCCGCCCTCATCCTTCTCAGTCTGCCAGGCACTATTATATATATATATAGCTATATATATGTATGTGTATATATATATATATATGGACCAATCCACGGAACAATCAACAATGACACATACTCTGGACCAGTCTCTGGTTCTCTTGGATGTTTGGTATGCAAATAATCGCTATTTTGAACCTTCAAAGCTAAATATATAATTATATCTACATGTAAGAAGGCCTACTTTCTTAGACTACATAGAGTTGGATTGTCGGTTTCAAAGTCTACATATAATTATGTTGCTTGTTAATACTTAAGAATTGAGCGACTTAAATAAGAGTAGCATTATCATGGAAATATTCTGTAAACGACTAAACGTGATACATGTATATATATATATATATCCCATAGTATTAAGATGTCTCAATTACTACTGGAATTAAAAATACCCTCTTCCCCTCCACTCTCTTCTGCCCTACTTTCGTTTGTTGCCCTTAGAAGGGATCTTCCTCTTATTATGTATAAGCTTATACCCTGAGTTCGCGTATGCGCCGTAGTTTGGCTGTTGACTGCATTTTGTTTGTAAACCATAATATTTATTCTTATTATTGTAATCAAAACCTAAAAATAAGCATGCGCGATGTTTATGCTCGCTCAACCTACATGTACGACATTGTACATATCGCTACGGACTACAAACAGAAGGAATAGTTATGCATATAGGCTACGCAGACGGATGACGACATACAGAAGGAGAGAGTGCCAGGAGTGGTAGGGAAGTAGTTAGGTTTCCAGGTGTGGTGGGAATTCCGTCGAAATCGGTTCGTTCAGTGAAGATCGAACGTACATGTATGACCGTGTGACCGTGTGTGTGATGTGTGTCTTTGGTGTGATGTGTGATGTGTGTCTTTGGTGTGAGGCGACGTTGGGCGATGGCTTCGGTTGAGATTCGTGAGGAAATTATTGAGGAACGAGTCGTGGTTGGTCGTCTGCTGTTGACTGTAGGAGTGTAGGGGGGCGAGGGTGGGTGAGGGTTGGGGGTGGGCTGTGAAATAATCAACTGGTGGTCAACAGAGGGAGGTCAGACACGGACACAAAGCAACGGACAGATAATAATGAGAAAGAGAAAACGACAAGTGAGTTGAAAGAAAGAGCAAGAGACAGAGATAGACAGAGACAATTAGACAGACAGAATAGGAGAAGGAGGCAGAGGCGCATGTAAGTCGTCGGTGACAAGGCAAAATGCTGTCACGATATATGCATGTATGTATGTATGTATGTATGTATGTATGCATGCATATATGTATGTATGTATGCATGCATGCATGCATATATGTATGTATGTATGCATGCATATATGTATGTATGCATGCATATATGTATGTATGTATGTATGCATGTATACATGTATGCATATATGTATGATTGTATGTATGCATGCATGCTGTGACGATTCATTTGTCGTGAAAAGACGACGGCAGGAAATCAAAGAGTAAAGCCACCAACACCGCATTCGTAGTTCACACGATCTGTTCTGTGTATACTACTCTTCTCTCTGTCTGTATGTCTCTCTCTCTGTTTCACTCTATGTCTCTCTCTGTGTTTCACTCTATGTCTCGCTCTGTTTCTGTCTATGTTACTGTCTCTGTCCATCCGTCCGTCACGCACTCCCTCAGTCAATTGATGGTTGGACAACAATAGCAGCCGAACTCTTACAACGACGACGACGACGACGACGAGGGTCTCATTCAATGATGATTATAGTTACTTGGAAGAACTGTATTAACCGACCCACGTGACATGATGTGATACTAACCTCTGTCTGAGCTCCTTTAAGGCTAAGTCGTGGGAACCATGTAGTCAAAGACGCTCAGTCAAATCAAACGGATTTGGCAGATGAGGTCAAGTTTGGTTCTGGGTCGAAGTCAAGGCAAAGAGAGACAGAGGCAGAGACAGAGACAGATAGACAAACAGAGACAGATAGACAAACAGAGAGAGAGAGAGAGAGAGAGAGAGAGAAAGAGAGGCAGACAGACAAACAGACAGGAAGACAGACAGAGGAACGGACGGAAGAACGTACGAGTGTAACAAGTCTAAGAGACAGTGAGAGAAGAATTGTGAGGAGTACATATTATGAGTAGCGGTCTTCTGGTTGAGGTTGTCTGCCTCTGTATACCAATCTCCATTGCTGTCTGCTTTCCTTCTTGTCTGCTGCTCTGTGTTTGTATGCATTTTAATTTTTCTGCATATCCGACTCTCTGTCTCTGTATATCTCGATGTGTGTGTGTGACACTGTGTGTGTGTCTCTCTCTCTCTCTCTTCCTCTGCCTTTCTGTATACACGCATGCAGGCCTGGTAATGTAAGTGCATACATACATGCATTGTATATGAATGTGTTTATGGGGCCCGGTAGAGTAATGGAAAACACGCTGGCGTATAGACAGCGAGAGGTAGCGAGTTCGAGCCCCCGTTGGGCGGACATGCTTTGTAGGCCGTGTATTGCAGGCTGTCTGTTCAGTTTGATGTCAAGATTACTGCAAAACTTGTACATGTAAAGCGCAGTGCGTTTGCAGGCGTTTAATTAAAGAAAATT
>OX243818.1:32486513-32516513 GCA_945859605.1 Lumbricus rubellus
TCTCAACGCATGCATGTGTGTCTATTTCTTGTCTCCGTTGTCTGTCAGTGAAAACTGACAACAACTGGTTCTGTCTGTTGTTCACTGTGCACAATGTATGCACAATGTATGCACATGTAGGACTGCTGCATTCCCTCCTCATTCATTCATTCAGAGCAATGATTTCAAAGCTGTCATTCGTGTCATACACGCGAATACAATCATAAGTCATAAAAGCTATAGTGCTATAGGCTACGCTCCACTTCATCGTCATCGTCATTATATATCACAGCTGCTCTGTTCTGCTCAGATTGTTCTGCTCTCCTCTTTCGCTTGTCCTGCATTCAGCTCAGATTCTCACCGTTTTGTTAGATGACATCACTTCACACCATATACATATAATACTCAATCGTCTCAATGCTGCTACTTCACACCTCCATATACTCAATCGTCTCAATGCTGCTACTTCACACCCATACATATAATACTCAATCGTCTCAATGCTGCTACTTCACACCCATACATATAATACTCAATCGTCTCAATGCTGCTACTTCACACCCATACATATAATACTCAATCGTCTCAATGCTGCTACTTCACACCTCCATATATGCTGCTACTTCACACCTCCATATACTCAATCGTCTCAATGCTGCTACTTCACACCTCCATATACTCAATCGTCTCAATGCTGCTACTTCACACCTCCATATACTCAATCGTCTCAATGCTGCTACTGTATATCGAACAACTTCCTTCGAAAAAACAAACTTTTCTAAAGACACAGTTCAGCAAACTTTTCAAATGTCGTAAAATCGCACCTCCTCAAATCTCGAAGGTATACAGTCGTATTGTATAGCGTTTGTGAATTTAGTTGGAGTGCGAGTGGTGTATAGATAGCCTCAAGGGTATATGGCCTATAGGCTACATAATATTAATATATTGTGGTTATAAATGTTGAGAGAGTCGATCAAAAGCTGACATCTCGTGGATCTGCAGGTGCATGGCTAAGTTTTGATTAGATTCATCAACGATAGACATTATAACGATGAGTTGTGATGAGTGCAGCTCTTAAGAGAATGAATGAGGTGGTTGCACCGTTGCAGGTGCTGCGTATAATTAATATAATAAAGGACATTGAAAACACTCCTCACTGCAGCAGAATGAAGATTAATTATTACAGAAATTGGGAGACATTCTTACAAACAATAGCTTTGTTTATCTCGGCAACATGTCAAATGATTGTGAAGTTTGGTACATTGGGTCAATAGAAAGACGAGGAAACATTGAATTATTGCTGTCCATGCATAATGGTTAGTTGGCTCGTTATAATATAAGGAAGGTGCTATGTCTGGTTTGTTTAGATAAATCTGTTGGATGGGAAGCGCAGTCTCAACGTCAACATTTTCCTCCGTCAATTCCGCATCTCTCACTCCGACATCATCACTTGCTTAACGACCGGACAAGGCAATCTCATCAGCCCAGAGAAACTGCGAGGACTGCAGAAGGTCCTTCCAGAACAAGATGACCTCGAAACGCTCAAGGCTTTCGACGGTGACAGAAAGAAGCTGGGAACAGCAGAAAAGTTCTACATTGAACTCATTCAGTTGCCAAAGTAAGTGAACACATGCAACACTCATCGCTTTAAAAGTCACAAATCACTCTCTTGTTTTTCAAGAGAAGACATTTTCAAATGATGCTTTTTTCTGTGCAATCATGAATAATGTTCTAATTGATTCCTGTTAGCAAACAGTGGCGTCTAACCCCCCCCCCACTTGGCGTGGGAGAACAAACCCCTCCACTTTGGCCGACTTGTATTTCTGATACACTTCGCTCCTCAGAAGCACACAAAACTGTACATTAATAGGCCTACAGTATATAATATATATGTATATATAATATATAGGCTAGCCTACATATATATATATATATATATATATATATATATTATGCACAGAGTTCATAATAAAAGTGATTACAAGCAAAGAAAATTAAATAACCTAATATATTATACAACAAAGATTCATTAATTCACACACATTGTGTTTATAATTTATTGGCTTGGTGGCACAATTTAAATTTTCTATTCCAACAGACAAAAAATTAATGCTTTGCCCTGGCCTACAGGTAAGTCTGTGACCATTTAGGCTACAAACAATTTTATTCTGATTTCAATCTTGTGTAGCAATGCAAATTTGTAACTACCAAGTTGTAGCTTATAATTGTCTTAACGTTTGGCATAGGCCTATATATATATATATATATATATAAATATGTGTGTGTGTGTGCCAACATAAATTTTTGCAGGAGACTGACAAATCCTTCTGCTAAAAAGTCGTAGGTGCCCACATCATAAATCGTAGATAAACAATTCAACATCACTCAAATTTTGGAAACAAATGGGCTGCAAAACCTATCAACCTAATAAATAATTGCAACCATCCCAAATGTTTACATTTTCAGCCTGTAGCCTACTCACACAATTATTGTTTTAAGTGACGGTGCTACCATAGGTCGCAGCTGGTCATAATGACCTGTACATTGTGCTCGTTGACCTGGGGAAAATTCTTTGGAATTTTAAAGTAGGCTATTCCTTGCATAACAATTATTTTCTTCAGCGTGCTGAATAACTCCCATTTCCCTCAGGCGACCTGTTGAAATTGATTGTTCACAAGGTCAAGGCTACGTGTTTGAACTCTTCTCCACCCCCGATATGAAATAGTACTCCATGAAATAATGCATTTAATAAGTTACTAATACTATCAATACGGAATAAGTGAATTACATTTTGAAGCGCTTATTTCTATATGTGACATTTTAAAATAAATTAAATCCTCCTCTAAACCTCTCACTCCATTAATTCGATTGTTTGTCGACATCACCGGCGATCTCAACATCCACTTTGAACGTCCGGACGATCCGATGACGCTGCGCGCGATTGAGTTGTTGGAGACGTTTGACGCTGTACAGAGCGTGACGGTTGCTACTCACGATGGCGGCGGAAGACTTGACGTTGTCGTTACGAGAGTTGACGAGAAGCCGTCGGTGATTGATGTTACCATTGTTCCACGCCGTGCGTCCGACCATCGGCTGGTGACTTGGCCCTTCATCGCCGCTCCAGTAGAGACACCCGTCTATAAAACCTAGACTCGCAGATCGTGGCGGAGGTTCGATGTGGATCGTTTCAGGTCGGACCTCGCTGACTCCTGTCTCTGCGACGACACTCTGGGTCCTTCTTCGCACGATGACGTTTCAGCGGCGGCTCTGAGGTTCGACGAGGTCGTCGCGGCACTACTCGACGTCCATGCGCCAATGACGGAGATCACTTGCCGCGTCCGGTCCTCGTCGGACAAGTGGTACGACGCTGAGTGTCGTTCTGCGAAACGTCATGCTAGACGTCTCGAGCGTCGCTACAAAAAGGCACGTCTGGAAACGGACCGGAAGTGCTGGGTGGAGTCGTTGGGATCGATGCACCGACTTGTCCAGTCCAAAAGGCGATCATTTTGGAGATCAAAAATCGACACACAACGTGACCCGGCGTCTATTTGGCGCACGATTAACGATGGACTGGGTAAAGGAAAAGAAGGCGTCCAGAGTCCGGCTCCAGGACTCTCTGCCGAGGCTTTCGCCGACTACTTTGATCAGAAGGTCTCTGATGTCAGGTCGGCTACTGACGGCGCGCCGCCGCCGGTGTTTCGTGACATCGCAACGGACGACCGGTTCCTCGCTTTCTCGCCCGTAACGTCCGACATCGTGTGCCGGATGGTCAACGACGCCGTTGACAAATACTCCATGAAGGACCCGATGCCGACGTGGCTGCTCAAGTCCTGCATCGATCTACTCGCTCCATATATCGTGTCGGTCTTCAACTCATCGCTGTCCTCCGGTGTCTTTCCGACGTACTACAAGGACGCCTACGTCACTCCTCGACTGCCGACTGGATGCGGTCGAATCGACTGCGGCTTAACCCCGAGAAGACCGACTTCCTGTGGTGTGCGACCAGAAGACGGTGTCTCCATCTCGACACTGGCGCGCTGAGTGTCTGTGGGGCCCTGATACGGCCTTCGACTTCCGTGCGCGATCTCGGCGTCCTGCTGGAGTCAGATCTGTCCATGAGGCGCCATATCGCCTGGACAGTAGGTTGTTGCTTCCGGCAGCTCCGTCTCATCAGGAGCTGCATCAAGTCCTTGCCCTTCGAGGCCGCGAGGGCGGCCGTCGCCGCCTTCGTCACTTCCAAGGTGGATCGCTGCAACAGCTTGCTTGCCGGCGCGCCTGCGTGCCTCTTGGACGGACTCCAGTCAGTGCTTAATGCCGCGGCGAGGCTAGTCTGCAACAGGAGGAAGTACGACCACGTCACGCCGCTCCTCCGTGATGTCCTCCACTGGCTGCCTGTTCCATCTCGCATCGAATTCAAGCTCTGTTTGCTCGTGTTCAAATCGCTTCACGGAGCTGCGCCCGAGTACCTGCGCGATTGCTGCATAGAGACTCATTCCTCCGCGGCTGGGCTTCGGTTCAGATCATCCGAGAGGTCTGACTTGCGTGTGCGGAGAATGCGAACGTGCTTCGGCGATCGTGCCTTCTCGGTCGCTGGTCCTCGTTGCTGGAACAGTCTTCCTCTCGCTATCCGATCAGCAGGCTCAGTGGACTCTTTTAAAGCCAGGCTAAAATCACACTTGTTCGCTAGGGCTTATCCGGTGTAGCTGGTTTTCTGTAAGGCGCCCTTGTAACGGCATGGCTGTGTTACTGCGCCATATAAATCGTCGTAATTATTATTATTATTATGCTCAACTTGCAGCTCAAGGTCGAGTAAACACCCCCAATAGGATCCTGGCTACGGCCTTGATAGTTGGCACCGATACTGTTTTTTGAAGAAGCGCTGTATAAATTCACGAAATGAATGAATGAAAATACTATCCAGTAGGTAAGGCATTCTTTTTCAGAAGCTGCAGAGCAGACTCATCGCCTCCTATTCAATAGGAAACTGTAGGTGTCCATTTTTGGACAAATTCGCCAGCAACATTTTGCTATTCATGAATTGCGTGTATTCGCCGCCTTTCGTTGACGACCGCTATTCGGTGTATAAGCTTACAGAAGAAGGCAAGAAGCAGGCTATAGAGCTTGGCGATATTCAATCAAGTAGCCTAGGTCTACAGCCGACTAACTACTATTTACCATTAAGCTTACTTTTCTTGACCCAACAGAGTAACAGAGCTACATAGATCTATGTATATTGCAGCTATTGCTGACAATTTCAATTCTGTTATGAACACTCAACGCAGATAATTATTTCATAACAGAACAGAACTACGGACTTAAAGAAATTTTAATTTGAACTAAAGTTAAGTCAATGCACTGTGCTCGGGCTTCGGCCTACCTGCAACTAAATAAACAGGCGAATTTAGAATAGTAGAAAATTGTGCAGTACTGTTCTAAACAATAATTATTGTTATAACTCACCCACGGAGAAATTTCATGTTGCTGGTATACTTGTGTCCTGGGCACGACGTTAAACTGCATCCATCCTCTGCCACAGGGAACCAACAAAGTCCCTGTGCCGGTCCTAAGCCCGGACTAAAGGAGGAAGGTTTGCCAGATGGGTGGCGATACTCTGGCAGGAAAAAAACCAAGACGATTGTAATCCGCCAAAACCACGACACAAGTGACATGGCTACCCAGATGCTTCAAGGTGTCATGATGTGAAGCAGACATGCACAGGTCGGTCAGGACAGACTGGTGGAGAGAGTCGGGGGAGAGAGCGTGGGACACAACGGGCATTGACCCACGTTGTCCTTCATGCCTCTTTTTCACGATTCTCTTCAATCGGACAATGTGGTCTAGATGCTCCAAGATGTTAATGGTATGGAGCAGACCTGCTGACCGGACAAGTTGAGGCTGGGCAGCATGACGCGAGACAGACTCAGACAGAGAGTGGCGTCGGACTCTAACGGGCATTGAGCCCTATGATATTGATGATGATGATGATGGTATACTTGCGAATATTGTGCCTAATAGCAAGAAACTTAGACCTATTAGCCTATAGTCCGAATTCTCCACCCCAAGGATTGTCAGCAGGTTATTTCCATCTGGCTATCAAGAATTTTCCGTTGATTTTTATGCTTAATTAGTACATCTCTCTGCGAGAAACAGTGAAAGTTCCTCTAGTCTATACTCTATAGCATTTAAGGAATAGGCCTATCACCTTCAGAAACCAGTTGCTTCTCATACTTTCGAGCGCATCATTATCTAATATTGAAAGGCATGTGCATATATCTTACATGTGCATGTAGCTGATCTGATTCATGAAGCCGAGGACCCAGGTATAAGCGCGTATACCGGGGTCCTCGATTAAGCCTACAGAGAGGAGAGAGCTGGTCGGGTATCTAATTCGAAACATCTGTTATTAACATCATTAGCTTCACAAAGGGAACCACCGTCCGAAGACGGGTATACAAGCACAGCAAGACGTCTATATACTGTCTAATGACCCTTGGCCATCCTGGTCATTTGTGGTTTCCCTCCATCACCTGCCACGGTTCGGCGTCGGATTGACTTCGCCAGTAGGTGTGACCTGAAGCGATAAGAGGTCCACCCCTAGTCATAGACAACTATATATATTATATAGATACATTAGCAATGTATCTCTATGTCCTAGTGACCTAGTCCATGTGTTCCACCACTGACGTCCCATTGCGTTGGCAGTTACATCAAGCGAACCTTGGATTCTGGGGGGTTTGTGATTTCTTGGTCCGAAATTTCACATTAGAAATCACAAACCCCCCCAGTTTGCGTCCAAAAACGTCAAACCCTCCCAGTTCTGGAAGCCGTGGGAGAACGTTCTCCCAACCCCCCCATTGGTAGACGCCACTGTTAGCAAAGTAAGTATTTTATTCATTTTCAAATTATATATATTCGTTGATACGTTATTCTTTGCATTTAATTCGAAATTGTACTCGTAGACTCCAGATTTATAAAGTGCCTCTCGATATATAAGGTCTGTTGAGAATGAAAAGAAATCGCGGACAGCGGCAGACGATTGAATTATAGATTCGTTAGAAGTCTTCATTAAATTTTAGCTCAAGTACCGATTTAAATTGTTCGTCTCGCAAATAGGCCTACATGTCTAAACAATTAGGACATAATTAATCTCTAGACAATTGTTTTAGATCTTTAGACAACCGTCTAACTTAAGAGGCTGATCGCTTATTATATTATCTGAGAATGCGTTTCTAATCTACATGTACATTGTCTTCTTCTGCTGCCGCAGCTACAAGTTGAGAACCGACGCTCTACTCATTCGAGAGGAATTCGATCAGACGTCAGATTGGATTCGAACATCGATCGATGCCGTCATTCTCACCGCAAAAGGTAAACAACAGTCAAGTCGCATTTATAGCAAAACTATCCGAACTGCACGAAAAGGAAAAACGACTCTAACGAAGTCAGAACTTCATGCATAGAGTCAGAACTATCCATGCAGGTATAACAAATAATTATATGGCGTTTATTCTTTGATTTCATTACAATTATAATTATGAGAGTAAAGTAGACGAACAGCTGCAGTGAATTAGTTTTACAATATTTATCGATTATATATATATATATAATTATAGTTAATTGAATCGAAATGAAATTATTCGTATTTATTTTGTTTTTTAGATATCAAAAACAATCGATTGGTTCTTGAGATTATCTTCGTGGTTTTAATGGCTGGAAATTTTCTGAACGCGGTAAGTCAACAGCTGATGATATAATAAAAGCATCCTTAATTCTTATGACACTAGTCTGGTCGTCACTTATGTTGCGCATGTTGAAAGCACTGCAGTAAACGACTGATAAGCCTAATGTTAAAAATAGTAAGGGTGGTCACTTGGAGAGATAAGATTTAAAAAATGAAAATATGATAAAGATATCATCTATGGAGAAATTGGACTAATATATGCTGAGGAGATCGCGCCTGCGCTGGCTGGGTCATGTACACAGATCGTACAACGAAAGAATTTCAAAGCAGGCAATTATAGACTGGATATGTAGGGACGGATTTAAGAGAAAACGCGAGAGACCGTGAAAGACTTTGCGATGTTGTCATTGGTTGTCAATGGTTGTCATTGGTTGTCATTGGTTGCCATTGGTTGTCATTGGTTGCCATTGGTTGCCATTGGTTGTTGTGGTTGTCATTGGTTGTTGTGGTTGTCATTGGTTGTTGTGGTTGTCATTGGTTGTTGTGGTTGTCATTGGATGTTGTGGTTGTTGTTATATTGTTGTTGTTGTGGTTGTTGTTGTGCAGGGTTGTTACGGTGGAGATGCAGCTGGATTCAAACTCAACTCATTACTGAAGCTGACAGAGACGAATGCCAACCGACCTGGCATGACTCTTATGCATTACGTCGTTCACGTAAGTCGTAGTCGTAGTCGTCATCATCATCATCATCATCATCATCATCATCATCATCATCATCATCATCATCATCATCTCTCTCTTCTCATATCTTTACAACCACCATCATCGTCACCATCATCATCGTCATCATCATCATCATCGTCATCATCATCATCATCATCATCATCATCATCATCATCATCATCATCATCATCATCATCATCATCATCATCATCATCATCATCATCATCATCATCATCATCATCATCATCATCATCATCTCTCTCTTCTCATATCTTTACAACCACCATCATCGTCATCATCATCATCGTCATCATCATCATCATCGTCATCATCATCATCGTCATCATCATCATCATCATCATCATCATCATCATCATCATCATCATCATCATCATCATCATCATCATCATCATCATCATCATTATCATCATCATCATCATCATCATCATCATCATCATCATCATCATCATCATCTCTCTCTCTTTCGCGTGTCTTTACAACAATCAGCGCAAAAACACAAGCTCAATCAAAGTCACAAAGTAAGACTAGGTATATAACTAAACTAAGACTACAGATAAGTAAAAGATTTCACGCACTGTGCAACAGGCAAAAAAACCATCTGCTTCTGGTTATGAATATGAAAGTGAAAATTAAAGTAAATAATCTGTGTCGCATTGGAAATTTGATAATGAAAATGAAAATTAAAGTCCTAAACAATCTGTGATAAGTCTATTTCCAATTTCCAGTTGGCCTACTTGCAGTAAATGCTTATGAAATCAAGTGTCCTATCGGAAATTTGAAACCGATAACTAAAGATAATAATGGATCTAAAAGTCGCAGCAAATTACAGCAAAAGAACAAATTGTTCTTAGATGTGAGCGGGTGAAACCTTGGTATCCGATAATCCGTAGAATGGAACCGATAGTAAAGAGGGAGATTAGAAGAGATGTGGTTAGGCCTACAAGGAACAGATCAGATGATGGACTTAATACTCAGAAGTTTTTACTCGTTAAGTTGATTCTTCTTTAGACCTCTGTTGACGTCTCATCTGTTGACCTCTTTTTCTGTTGCCTTATACCTGTCTGAGATATCAGTCTATCTGTGTTTCACTATAACTGCTACTTGACCTCATACCTGCATGTATACGCTGTATAGGCTATTATGTCTGTTGACTCTCACTTTGATTGCTATACTTCACTTCATGCCGCTGACGTTCTCGTTGTTTATGATTTACAGACTGCAGCTCAGAAGAATCCGAAGCTTTTAAAGCTTCCTGAAGAATTGAAATATCTCAAGGAAGCAGCACAGTGAGTGTTCAGTCAATGTCAGCATTCTATGAGTTTTGTTGAACTTACATGAATATATTTCCTCTGATATTTTCCGTCCGATTGCTCTAAGTCGCCTCAGGTGAAAGTAGGAAACAATGCTGCATGCACAAGATTAGCAATGAGTTGGGAGAAGGTGAGCATGCTACCTATGCCAAGGTCACGGACAGTAGAGTGGAAGGTGAAAGATAGGAAGCTCTCAATAAGAGGGAGGACGTCTAGCTGTACAAGCTGATGACGAGTGCCAAGCCAAATTAACTGTGTCTTGCAGGAATTCAGTGAGAGCCGACTAATGTGGAAGTGGTACAGAAAATTTTATTGCAAATGCTGGTTTCACCAGACACGACAAATCGCAGCTACAGTCTCTCCTCTCCCAGCTGACAGATCAACTCTTTATTTATGTCCATAATTATATCATCAATGCTGCTTTTGTGAATATCTTAGACCTATATAAGCTTACAGTATGCAACTACGGTTCGATTCTTTTGATAAGCAATTTAATTAATTGAAATATAAAACTGATTTTATTTTCATTTCAATGAATTAGGTTTTCGGTGGATTCGTTGACTCAGGACATTGTTTCGCTTCGTGGAAAGTTGAAGTCCGTCACTGATCAGATGGAGAATGCAGACGAGTCATTTCAACATCTGATGAAGACTTTTCTTCATGTATGTCATAACAAGCACAACATTTACATTACAAGACATCAGAAGTATAGATAAATAAAGCGCTACAGCAAGTGCGACATTTACAGCAGCGCAGTAGCTGTCTATAGCTTAGAGTGGATTGCAATCGTAAGGTTAATCTAAATTACGTTGTGACGCAATGATTGCGATTGGTTGAGAGTTTGTCGTAATACGTTAATGTAATGTAATTAGTAATTTCTATAGTGCCGTTCACAGCCGAGGCGATTCAGTAGCGCCACCCAGTGCGATAACCTCTAAAGAAAAAGGTCTTAAGAAGACAGAGAGATGTAGATAAGGATCCAGAAAGTAGAGCCCCACGCAGAGTGGAGGGACGAGAATTCGTTAAGTGTATGGCGGTTCAAACTCTCAAGATCCGCCATGTTTTTCTGGCCACTACTCATTTTGACAGAATTATGTTAAAGCCAATAATAATCTGTGTTTCGATTTGGTTGCAAAGGATGCTGGTGAAGAGATGAAGAATCTTGAAAACGATCTGAAGGAAATGGAAGAACTTCGTCTTCAGTTGGCCGATTATTTCTGCGAAGAAGAGAAGACGTTCAAGTTGGACGACTGCATCAAGACTTTCGCTTCTTTCGTCGACAGATTCCAAAAGGCAATTCAGGTGAATGATGCAAGACGAAAGCAGTTGAGACATCATTTGAATTGCATGCAAAGAACGGGATCATCATCATCATCAACATCATCATCATCATCATCATCGTCATCGTCATCGTCGTCGTCGTCGTCCTCGTCGTCGTCATCATCATAATTGCTATTATAATTTTTTACCCGAGTTACCTCAGTTCTCTCGAAATCAAAAGAATATTGTTATTATTATGATTACACAATACACATGTACAATTGTACATCAATGAAGCGCAACTAAAAGTGTGACCACCAATTTTAAAGGTCTATCATTTTCCAAAAATGTTTGATGACACATTGAAACTGATTTGTCTTTCACTTCATGCATTAAAGAAATGTATTTCATGTAGAATGAGAAACAGTTTTTGTATACGAAATGGAAATGTTCATTTGCGTAGGAAAACGACCAAAAAGAGAAAGCCGCTAACAGGAAGTTGCGTCAGCAAGATAAACCGGGAGGAGCTCGAATACTTCCGTCAGGTCAGTTAACTAAATCTAATAATAATATTATTATAATATGATATCCTATAACGACGCATTTAAACCTTAGTCTACACTCTACAATCGCAATGGACTTTATAAATAGCTCTGTTGGAAACTTCGACTATAATTGCCTCTTGTGTTCTTTGTGTTTTTGCGTTCACTTCAGAAACACCGATGTTGTATTCTTTTAAAAATACTCTTTTTGTCAGATTTTAATGTCTTATCTGAACGAGTTGTTCTTCATTTATAATCTTCTCCATTACAATTTATCTTATATTGTTTTCTTCGTTCGTTGTAGATCCGAGGAGTGGTAGTCCGTCGACCACTCTCAACATTTCAAGGACCAGTGACCCGATGAGTGGTGCAGGGGGTCAACCGATGACGACCGGGGATGGTCGCAATCGTCTCTCAGGGGGCTTTGACCCCACTGACCCCTCGCTGAGGTCCAGCGTGCGCATGCGCAACCGCAAGGGTCTCGAAGATGGATCTCCCGTTCGACCGAGATCACTCGACGAGATTCTGTGCGTCGCTGCTGGAGGAGGAGGAGGAGGAGGAGGAGGAGGAGGAGGAGTGCCAGGCGAGGGACTGACTGTTGGGGGAGGGTTGTCGGATGACAGACGACTGCGGAAGAGTGCCGAGGTCGAAAAGAACGATCTGTTCAACTACCTGCTTCATTCGGAAGACACTCTTGGTGAATTCGAACGGATGGGAAGCATACGTAAGTCAAGTCGACGACGACCGAAGACACCGATGCAGCTGCTGCAGGACCCAGAGACGATGATCGGTGGCGGCGGCCGCGAGAGACCGATGCCGTCACCGTCACCAGTCACCGTTCAAACGCCACCTGTGACGACGGCAGTGGCTGGGGTGACAGGAGCGCAGTTGGAACCGAACCACAAGTCATGGAGGACGAGCATCGAGAAATCCTCTCCTCTCCTCGAAACTGACCTCGTTCGAACACCGTTGAGACACGCTGCTGCCTCCTCCTCCTCCACCTCCTCTTCCACTTCCAGTCAAATGGAGACGAACAGTCGCAGGGGTTCATACCAAGACGTCCCTCCTCCATCAGATAATGCTTTCCCTGTGAGGGCTAGAGACTCAACGACGAGGAGGAGGATTGGTGAGGAGAGGAGGAGGGACTCTTCCAACAATCAGATCATCCAGATCTGTGGAGAGATAACTTCGACTGAAATACCAAAGTACACAACAACGTCGTCTGCTTCCGGTGAGTCATCGACCGATCCAGTCAGCAGCAGCAGCAGCAGCAGCAGCAGCAACAGCAACAGATATCGAAGGTCGAACCGAGAACTGAAGGACCTTGACTACTTGATCAATGACCTTGAACAGACCGGAAGAGACATCGAGAGGAACCTGGCGAGGGACAGTTCCTCTGCTGCGATGCTCAGAGGAGAAGGTGACGGAGCGCCACAACAGCGTCGTCGAGAGTCGAGAGATTTTGCGCAGCTGGAAGAAGAGAGTGGTTCCGACGGAGGGATGATGATGAGGTCGAGAGGTTCAATTGATGACTTGAGACGCAGAATAGCAGATTACAAGTCACGTGGGAATGATGCGAACAGCAGCAGCACCAGCAGCAGCACTGAACAGCTGGCCGTCATTGATGCCAAGAAGTCGAGGTCACGGTCAGTGACCAGCGACAGTCACGGATCAGTGAAGCAAGACGAGGCTGGTCGTGTCGTCGCTGATCGTCCTTCATCCGTGACTGTGGCTGACACGGATGAAGCAGCAGCGGCGGCGCCCCCCTCTCAGCGACCAGACTCAAGTCCAGCGAGCAAACGATGGGGGAGAGTTTTCGAAGGAGGGAACAATGCGACGACGACGACGAAGACGAAGGAAAGTGAAGAGGAAGAAAGTCAGAAGGAAGGAAGAGACATCAACGGAGATCAGAAGAAGGAGGAGGATTCGGTTGGTGGTGGTGCTGGTGGAAGTGGTGGTGGTGCAGTCAACGATGGATCTGTTGAAGGGATAATGCTGGCGATGAATGCAGACTATTTGAGAAGCGAACGCAAAGGAAGATCGGCGGCGGCACTCGAAGTGGACACGAGTGGAGTGAAGCTGCGACAGGATTCGTTGCAGCAGCATCGAGGCAGTGGCACTTCAATCAACAACCAATCGACTGCTTCCTTAGACCAAGCGACGACGCTGGTCGCAGCAGGTCTGCATCTGGCTGCCACTGGTTCCCTGTCTTCGGCTGATGACGAGGGATACACAACGATGAGCAATCGCAGTTCATCTCAGACTGCATCGATTGCGTCGTTCGAAGAGAAGCTCATCGATTCAGACAACAATAGGATTTGGAACCAAGTACAAGACGCAAAAGACAATGACGCACAAGACAATGACGCACAAGACAATGACGCTGCTGTTGTTCTGCCTCCATCTTCTGCTGCGTCGAGCAGACGAACAGGTGGTGGTGCTGCTGCTGATGAAGCGGAAGAAGCAAAGACGACAGGAACGTCGTTGTTTGCTCGTAGCATCGACAGTCTTGTGTTGAAAGGTGAACTCGTCCCCAGTGGTTCATCGATCAACATTGACGGACCTGCAGAAGAGGAGGAGAAGGGGCAACAAGAGGGAGCAGATGAGGAGGGGGAGGAGGGGGAGGCGCCTTCGACGTCCATCTCTTCTTCCGCCCTCATCGGAGGCAGCTGTACGAGCAGCAATGTCTGTTTGGCGGAGGATGAGGATTTGATGGACGGTGATGAAGTCGCTCCATCCTCTCAACCAAAGAAGTTCACGATGACTCGTGAGGTCCGCGTCCCTCCTCCTCAGCAGCCGATCAGAAGCCGTCCATCATCACAGACGCGATCAGCAGCAGCAGCAGCCTCATCCTCCGTCGTCTCATCGTCTAAGAAGCCGAGCATCAACAACCTGACGGATAGATTGTCCAGACCAAAGAAGCAGGCGACCCCTGCCGTCCCAGCCTCAGCCAGACATTCCACCTCTGGAACAGGTGGTTTATTGTCGCCTCCTCCACCGAAACATTCTTCCTCCTCTTCTGCCGCTGGTCGACCTGATCCTTTCGTTCGATTATCCGCAGGTCGGATGACGACACCAGCATCTGTCTTTAGCGCCAACAAAAAGAAAGCATCAGCATCATCAGCATCAGCAGCATCAGCAGCAGCAGCATCAGCTTCTGGTGATCTGCTGGACAGCGCTCCAGTGCCGCCTCAGAGAACGACTTCGATTCGAGCATCAGCTGCTGCTTCCGACCGACTCAGCAGAGGTCTTCATCATCATTCGACGATGACGTCAGCCTCATCAGCCATGCATGGCAGAAGAGCAGCTGAACAGTCGTCATCACATCACTTGACTGTCGTCTCAGCTGCTACAACAGCAGCAGCCAGGAAGTCTCCCAACATCCACACGGGTCATCCAAGTGTGACTGGTGCCACCACGGATGGCTGCGCAGACGAAGGGTCAACGGTGCCTCGTAAATCAGATAAGCAACGTTCGTCTTTCATCCGAAAAATTGTTCAGAAGAATCCTATTCGCAAGGCAGCAGCAGCAGCAGTCAAAGAAGAACAAGGAGGGACAGGAGGAGGAGGGTCAGGAGGGTCAGGAGGGATTCAGCGGCCATCGAAGCCTGGAATGGCTGGCAACTCAAGGCTGTCTAAATGCTGATTCAGAAAACAAAGACAATTGACAAAAACCGTTGTATTTGAGATAACCAGATAAGACAAAGTAGGATCTGTTCCTTGAAACTTCCTTCTGATCTAGATGAGCCAAGATAAAAGCTGACATTCTGATCTTGAAAAGATAAAAGATAGAGGAAAGATCAACTAATTATAGACCTACAGCGTTTTGATGCACTTGACGAAAACGATTCGATACAAAACAAAACGAAAATAAGAATCAGAATGATGCATGACACGTATGAATCAAATATCTTTTGCCCAAACCCAACTTACATGTCAGTCCTAACAGTTAACAGACGGAGGAGAGAAATGTGATGGAGAAGAAGAATGCGTTGTGTATATTATTATTCAGATTGACTGTGAAACAAAACGAAACGAACATCCGCTGGCCGTAAATAAACTTACTTTCTAACTATGCAGCAATCCAAGAATTTACTGTTTGAACTACGAATGACGACAAAATGAAGTTTAAACTTGAAGGTGATATATTTTTTACGACATTGAAAATGACAATTATAGAAAAAAAGATTTCGACATGTTTCGTTCAACTTTCGAATCCTGGAAGACATCAACCGACTCTTATTCTCACATCCCAATGAAAAAGTGTGAGCAATCTCGTTCGCGCCATATTAATTGCAGAACTTGACGAACTTTCGATCGGTCGGTCGTTCAGAGTTTCCAGGGAGGACTTCAAGGTCGATTGAAGTTCAGGCGCTTTGAAATTGCGCCTCCATCCGAACTGATGATGCAGGCTTTTCGTTTTGTGTGCCTTCATTACTAATCATGGATTGCGCAGATTATAGGAAGCTCTTCGAATACTCCTCAGATCATATTGCTGTACAGCTATTGCTGCTCGTTTTACTATTTACGTACGGTAGACATATTTATGATATTCAATTATTGGCTTTATGCTGCTCTCTCTTTCTACTCAAACGTTCAAGTGCAATTATGACGTTTTCTAAATCAAACAAGGAGTGTGACGTCAGGCTATTTTTCTGCCTCGATCTTGCATTGGTGTAGGCCATAGTTTTATAGAGAATTATTTGTTCTGTTGTATAATTTTTTCTTCGTTTAATTCCGAACATTTGAAGAAGACGTTGGAACTGAAAGACGAATATAATTATTATATCCTGCATCTGTATTCGATTGTATAAATAATTATTATTCATTCTATGATTAATATGACAGATCGTTAACTGAAAGCTGGTTCGGATTGACAGCAATTTAATGACATATTCTGGAAAAATCAGCTGCACGTTAATGGAAGAATGTCCGATTTCTGTTGTTCGTCTTCATTCAAAACCTCTGTTAGCCTACTCACTAATCACTAATCACTAATCACTAATCACTAATCACTATAATACTGAACAGTAACTGTTGTTGTTGAGATTGGCTGCATTTGAATCTTTCTTAGATCGTATTTATATGAGATTCACGAGTCCTTACCTTGTCCGCATAATAAATTTAATAAGGCACATTAACACAGTTGCTCTGTGATGAGGACCACTAACTATACAGAACAAAGAACATTTCGTGCTGTTTCTTGTAAGAACGTTGTGTTTAATAATAATAATAATACTGATAATAAATTACTACTACTACTGCTACTGTTGCTGTTGCTGCTGCTACTACTACTACTACTACTACTACTACTACTACTACTACTACTACTACTACTACTACTACTACTACTACTATACTGCTGCCGCTGCTGCTGCTACTACTACTACTACTGCTACTACTACTAATATTAGGCTACTACTAATAGTAATAATAATTCCGACTAACAGTGGACATGAAAGATTACCTTACCCAGTAGTAACAGGCGATAACAAGTTTTACGGGAGTCGGATTCAACTGTATGGCAGCTATGCAGGGCGTTCATCTCGCTGTGCAAGAGAGGGTATTCCTCTCATGGTACCTCACCGTCCAATTCCCGACCCAGACGACACCCGCCTTAGTAGCTGTTCCGCTCCTCTGATCCTACGGCATCCGGGCCTCCTTTGGACCACTCGCACGGACATCTCTCTTTTGATTCAACGCAGCGATCGTGAATTATCTGACATCCAGCGCTTGGCTTTCAATTAGCGTTTTAGAAGTTTGGAGATTAAGGTTGCCATTACGATTGTTAAATTATCTCAACTATTTCAAAGCAGCTTTGCAAATCGATATAATCAATAATAGGGTAAACGTGTAGGCTACCGGTATTTTATCGTTGTAAATATAATTCGCCATTTCATGCCTCATGGGTTCCACTGTTGGTCGAATACAAACCGGATTGACGAAAAGAATTCTTGCTAAAATTAATAGAAGTCGGATTTATGAAAACAATCTCGATGAAATTGAAGCCGGATTGTTGAATAATTAATTAGATCTAATAGTTAAATAGGCCTAGATGTTTCATTTATGAAAAAATCTCAGCATAAATAGAAGCAATGAAACGAATTCTTGCATAAACTAAAGCTGGATCGATGAGAAGAACTCTTGCCAAACTAGAAGTTGGACAGATTAACAATAAGAATGCTGCAACGACCAATAATTTTCGACACTAAAATACACGTAGGCTAGGCCCTATTGTCCCTTATACCAACTTTAATTACGTCTTTTGTTACTGTGCTGCTTTTAAATCTGCTCAGGTCATAGTTTATTTTTATATATTATGTGTATAATCGTTGGCACACTTCAATTAAGCTTAGACGAAGACTTCCGTACTTATTTACTAACCTGAAATCGAATTGTGAATTGTGACGTCATCACGTCACAATGGTCTATAATATAACTTCAGGTCGAGGTTTACCTGTTCGATATTTTTCTCAACTAATGTGATCATAATCTCAAGTATAACATTCAGTTAGAGCCTATTGCTATTCGTTTGCAATTTCTATTGGACATATTCGCCTTTTATTTACTCTTCTGCTTCAGTTGAGTGTTTCTCGCAATAAGCTTAGCGTCGACTGCGGCAAGAAGATAGGCGTTGTTTCTTCGTCTGCAGATCATTCCACAATAATAATATTATAGCCAACTTCTTTTGCCATGTCAACGAAACGAACAACAGCTGAATCATCGAGTATAATAGATGTCGATGTACAAACGAATGAAGAAGACATCGCTTGTAAGTTGTATCTAACAGTTGATCCTTATGAAGATGTTTTGTGGTTCATTGCTACTTTTAAAACTTCAATCAGCTTTTTCTCATCAACACTTCATTGATCAATGATGATGTTATAGTTACAGGCCATGATGTGGCCAAACCTCAGCTTAGCTATAACTGATATATAAGCCTATATTCAACAACGTAGGTCTATATTCAACATCGTAGGTCTATATTCAACAACGTAGGCATGCATATAGGCCTATTCAACAACGTAGGTCTATATTCAACAGGGAGCACGACGAACGCCCGATTGTCCAGGTCCCCGATTACCCTTTCCCCGATACAAACTCCCCGATTACAAACTCCCCGATAGGCCCAACACCCCGACAGACCCAAGTCCCCGAATATGCAACTAATCCCAAGTCCCCGACAGGCCCAAGTCCCCGATTGGTGATTTAATCTACACGTAAGACTATTTAGTGTCAGTCTGTATAGGCTAAAGAGGGTGACACCAATCGTCTTGGCCTTATCGGTAGACGGAAACAGAGTTGAATAAAGGCAAAGCCAGTTAGATTAATGTAAATAATATTTTTACTTGTGTACGTGTACCAATATGTAATTTGAATTCCTTACTGCACGCTGAATTCAGAAGACAGCTATAAGAGAATTGTCCACAAACTACTTCAAAATATTCTACTTGTCTACTTGCTAAGGCTGAGAAGTTTTTCAAAAATGCAAGCGTATTATATCCCTTATATTACTGCGGCACACTGGGCATGTTTTGCTGATTCCCCTTGTTGATGGTGCGCCACAAAGAACATTAATACAAGAACTGCATGCACAGTGCCCGCATGGAATAATAGCTGTATCTGATCTTCCGCATTTGCAAACAGGGCACTCTGCAGAGATAGTTGTTTCTGGTGCCGACTCATTTGCTGGCGATGCACTAACTGCTCCTGCCGATGCTGGCAATGCAGGTACTTCTGGTACTGCATCTGGTCTTATTGAATCTGGTCGAACTGGTATTGGTCTTGCTATTGTTGCTGGTGCTCTCAATCTTATTTCTGTTCTTGGTCTTACGACATTATGAAGCCTATACAGACTGACACTAAATGGTCTTACGTGTAGATTAAATCACCAATCGGGGACTTGGGCCTGTCGGGGACTTGGGATTAGTTGCATATTCGGGGACTTGGGTCTGTCGGGGTGTTGGGCCTATCGGGGAGTTTGTAATCGGGGAGTTTGTATCGGGGAAAGGGTAATCGGGGACCTGGACAATCGGGCGTTCGTCGCAAACCCATTCAACAACGTAGGCATATATATATATAGCCTATTCAACAACGTAGGCCTATAATATAGGCTTTTCGTAGATGTATGAAACACTCAGCTATTTACCCTTGTTGCTATGTTGCAGACTCAGAAATAAATTACATGTATGCTAATTCAGTTCGGTGGATAATAACAATTACATTTGGTATAATTGCATTCATTTTTCTCACCGCAGTATTACATCAACCAGAAGGAAATGCTAAACGTGCGAGACTTGACTCATTAAGTGACACAACGGCAAGTTACATATAATTTATGATATCCAAAGTAGCCTACATATATGACAAGTCTTGTTTGGCTGTGATTAGATGCTTTGTATAATATATGCTTCCGAATTGCTTGAAAAAGATTTATCTATAGGCCTAGACAGAGAGTTGCTATATACTTTAATTATTAGCACCTAATGGTAATTTAATTCCCGATAAAGATGTCAGATGCTGCTTGCGGTGTCTTACTGCGTCTGACACGTCTTCTCTCGATCGTGAAATACAGCAGAAGACGAAGCTCAACTCTAGAGTTGACATTTTAGCACTGTTATTATATACTGTAGTCCTGTTACCTTTGCCACAAATTAACCAACGATGTCTTTCTTAATCGTAAACTATAATATCCAGCGATCGCCGTTTCCTGCCAGAGAACCGAAATCTGTTTAGGACATTTTTTATAAGTATAGGCCTAAGCTTATGCTTAGCCTACATCACCAAATGAGCAGATTCCCTAAGCAGTAATCAGAATAAATTGGTCTAAGGCAGTAACTTATTTTTAAAACATCGTAAAAACGAACTGAACGATTGGAAGAAAATATATAAATTATTGTTATGGTGGGCTACTTATTGTCCAACTTCTGGACATGCGACTTAGCCAGAACCAGCTGCGAAGTAGCTGATATAATTAAGGATAATAATTGCTGGGTCCAGTTCGTCCTCATAAATATAATAGCAGCCTTCTCCATTGAAATTCAAATGTATGGTCCTGCTGAAAATTGTGATCTTTCTATTCCACTTTGTACAATTGTAGAATTATTCTATTAGGCTGCAGTGTGTAAACATAGGTTATTATATCTGCAAATATCTTTGATATCTGCTGCAGTTGCAAGATCTACCGAATGAGCTGCTTACTAATATTCTCGTTAAAGCCGTTGCTATGGAAGTGCTAGGAATGAATTTGTCGAAAGACGTGTGGAAAGAAAAGTCATGGATCGTGATGGACCGCCTGAGCAATGTCTCTTCACATTGGAGTTGTATCATTGCGATGAACTACTTTCAAGATAGAGTTAACGAGATTCTGGACGGCACCGGTCAGTAGCATTGCGTCTGTAGATCCAATGTCAATCTTCTGAAAATATATTTGAAGTTTTATAGGATTAATTAATGAGGAGAATCGGGTTTTAAAATATGTCTAATTTCAAATTTACCAGTTACAAATTTCTCTAACTGCAGATGACTATACGTGGGTTATATGCGTGGCGAGGGTCATCTGACCATTTCTGCTCATCCATAAGCATGGTAGGCGACTACACTTGAGTTGAGCATTGATCACGTCGCCTTCTTCAGTTCCTATTTTCAGTGTCGGTCCTTTCTGGTCAACGATTTCAAAGAGCAGCAGCAGGGAACATGACTGAATGTATAATTATGGAAAGGGGACATGACCTGAAACAGTGAAACTTTGAAAGAGGCAAATAACAAAACAGACTCGACCGAAAACATTGCAGAGGGGAAATATTTTGGTGAAATTTAGCCACTGTACGTAATTTCATATAGGAATTATGAATTAGCTTTAAGCCTGCAAAATTTCATTAAGAAATTCTTGCTTCTGGCCAAGATTTTGGCAAAAGCTTTAGGGTTTTTATGACCCACCCTGTAAACTATAGCCTAATACTCTGGTTTGTTTTTTTTAGCTCAGAAGACGATTCGCTTTGAAATGTTGCATCAATCGCATTTCCCATTCATCATTTCCAAAGTTATGACAACGAAGGACGAGATATTTTTGCTCTGCAGTCTGGATGATTGCTATGCTATTAAGATTTACGACCGCAACAATATGGCGGAGGTGAAGGATGTCATCCCAATGCAGCATGCAGGAATAGGACACATGGTTGACATCGCAGCATGCAGCGAGTCAAACTGCGTCTATGTGCTGTATGGAAACGACGAAAGCGCTTCTCTATCAGTTCTACGTATAAGCTTAACGAAAGATGGAGAAGATCGGTTCAACATGTCATCGCCATTAATTACTGATCTGAGGAAGTCGTTGACAACGTTGTGTGTAGCACCGAATGGTAACATCATTATCCACTCGAAACAGCAAGAAGGAAGCCCTGCAATGGTTCGCATTTACGATGCCAATGGTTCGCTTCTGCATCGTATCGTCTCGCCAGACTTTCCACCACGCAGACACGCGTACGTACGCGGTCAAACCGTGTTTCTGAAATCAAATGGAAACCTTGTCTCGCTTTCAAACGACGAAAAATATGAACTGACATTTATAGAATTTGATATGATGGGGAGAATTGTGCGCCAATATCAGTCATCATTTCACATGGATAGTGCAGTGAATTTTGCTGATAGTCGCGATAGAATTGTGCTTGCACATTTGGACAACGAAGACCACGCGTTAGTTGAGCTGATGGATTCTGAGTTTAATCGATTGCAGTTCACTGTTTGTCCGCTGCAGCATCAGCATCAGCAGCAGCAGCAGCAGCAGCATCAGCAGCAGCACAACAGCAGCAGCAGCATCAGCAGCATCAGCATCAGCAGCAGCAGCAGCAGCAGCATCAGCATCAGCAGCAGCAGCAGCAGCCGCCGTTGAACTATGACTTCGATGTTCTGCACTACAACAGAGAGAGAGACGTAGTGGTCGCTATTTATGAGAATTGCTACAGAGATGATGACAGCGTTCTAACCATCTTTCGTTTTATAGAAAAATAAATAGAAGCCACGTCGTGTATTCTAAGCATAGTCTATAATATTAAGATGCATGGGACTAAAACTGTTATAAGAGACTGCTACATGCACTCAGTCATTGCACTTAGCATCAACTGTGCTGAAATATCAGATGCACCGTCGTTGGGTATATTTTGAGAATATGGTTTGATATTATGCAATAATTAGTCATTAATAAATAATGTCGACCTGATTTGCTTCATGCGTTTTATCTTAACAAATTCAGCAATGACGTGTTCGTATAGACTATAGACTCCTATTGTAATTTTGTTAGAAAGGATGATGTGCTACGACTGAACCAAATATGGATGGCGTTTCAACGCAATGTAAAAATCATACGAAGCACGTTGTAAACCACGCAAGTTATAAACAAGTTTGACATAGGCCTATAATTATAGTCATACAGCGGAGAACAATGCTAACCCTCTGAATGTTTAGCATATACTCGTTACCACAATCTGTCAGTGAGCTGCTGTAGGTTCAAGAAGGAGAACCGTGCAGCTATTTTGATGGCATTCAAGTGTTTCAACTTGATTACGATTACGTAGTAGAGACATTATAGTTTATAGAGACTGATTCTTAGTCTTCTATAAACTCTATTTATTTGATTTCGCTCTGGCTTTACAGACGGCGGATCAACTCAGTTGAAGCGGCGACCAATCAATCGGTAATTATATCTATATACATGATGTATGGATCATATATCAGCGCCGTACAATTATACGAGATATCGATTAGATTGATTAGATTAGATTAGATCAGATTGGGTAAAATTTAAATCGGTTGCGTCAAAAAGTTCTAAAAGCAATCACCAACCGCATGAAGTCAATGATTACGATTACGTAGTAGAGACATTAAGCTGATCATATTTACAAAACGAAAGCGTTAATTGTTAAAACGTTAACTAGAATCACAGTTAAAAACATTCACTGCATTCATCTTATACATGTATGCAGTCTAATAATCCGTCTTAATATTTTGACTTTAGACGACCTTGAAATCGTTGAATGTCGTTTCATAAGAACTTATTTAGATTTTGATGTTTGGATAGCGCTTGATTGGCCTATCATTAAAATCGTGACTGCCATGAATAGACTTCGCGTATGCAGTTCAAAATGGTAAAATAGTCCGATCTGTAGGTCTATGCATTATATAAAAGGATTCTAGCAATCGATTCAATCGAATAGACGATTATTGGAATGCAGTAGATCATGAGCAAGCTGTCAATTTTCCTTCCACTCATCACGTGACACATGCGATTCCACAGCAGCTGCATCGTCGTCGTCTTTCTCGACTGCATTAATGCTAAATCATCGATCGCTTGTCAGCACACAACAATTTGATAATTTAAATGAACTGATTTCGAATGAGACACACACTGCACAATGCACTTATGATGAGAAATGCGATTGTTCGATGATTCGACAGCATTCAGCGATTGATGCATCTCATCCTGCTGCTGCTGCTGCTGATGTTACTGTTGATGCTGCTGTTGCTGCTGCTGTTGCTGCTGCTGCTGATGCTGTTAGTCATGTTGGTTGATGTGTGGGAGCTGCAGTAGGCCGTTGCTCTCCGGTAGACAGATGCTTTGTATCGACGCCACGCTTCCTGATTAAGTAAATCCTCTTCCGCCATCTTCTCGCTGATGTATTCTTTGCACTGAAAACATTAAATAGATAACAGAACACGGTGAAGTCATCCAACAACGAATTTATTAGACATACTGCAATAAATTATATAATTATAATTGGCTAAATTTAGAGCTCAGATTTACTGACACATAAGAAATGTCAGTTAAATTGGCTTTATGCTATATTTTTTATGGTAAATGTAAGCTTAATCCTGAACGAAATGACTTGGTTTCAGCTGCACTTCTCACATAATAACTAAACCTCAAGTGGGAGATTAAGGAAAATGTCTCTTAGTGGAGTCAGATATGTTTTATCGCGCAATTAGGCTACACATTAAATCGATAACTAGAGCACATGAAAATGCAATGTCAACATGTGTTTGTGTCATGTGTGTGTTTGTGTCTTGTGATTTTAGGCTATTCAACTATACGACTTAAATGTAATCGGAGTTCAGAGGTGTTTTGCGTATACATGCATGTACGTATATAGACGCTGTATCCATTGTCGATCGATCCTAGAGTTCTCGATGATAATTATGCTAAGTTGAATGTAGGCTAGATGACGTAGACGTGTATATATGATTGACCGTATATATACCACTGAATCGGTTGCATGTAGTCCGTCGTTTCCGAAGTCATTCATGTAGAACCTTTTATTTATCTGGATGACTTCAGCGCCGCCACTCACCTTCAACATCACACACAGACAGACACACGCTATAATTAGGCAAGATGATTATAAAGCATATTATAAAATACATAGAACATAATATTTATAGCTTTATGTGCAACAGTGGACGTGCACTCTTCGTCCATGGGTTGCTCTGTACGAGCACTGCTCGTAATAAAAGTGCTTCTGCGCTCAGTAATGCCAACTAAAACGGCGCTTTTTCTGCACTAGAAAACTTCTGCAACTGTTTCTGCACTACTTCTGTGATCACAACCTTAGCCTATACGCTGTTTGCAGCCTATACATGTATGAGCATAATCATAGTTTTTTTTAAATTAAAAGTAATTTATAAGTCTTAGGACTGTACACGATGTGTATAATTATTGTATAGAATGCATTGACTGACCAGACTGACTCCTTTCGGTTCTGACGCGACAGCTGCATGCAGATGATCCAAACCCTACAAGTGAAGAATTAACCGTCACAGACTAGCTGTTATACGAGAATTGTAGAGGATTGACTAGGATTAGATGTTGATTTATGTTGTGTTCATGAGGTATGCAATGAAGACTGTTTACTATGGAGTCATTACTTTCATTAGAATTCAGAAAGACCTGAGATTGGTTGAACTTCCTCAAAATCCAGCAATTATTCTCAACCTCAGTGAACGGACAGTGTTGCAAGAAATTAAGGCACAGCACAGTATACGTATAATTCCCACCGAAGATATACGTGTAAATATAATAGAACTGAGAGACGACTAAAATAATGACGAACAACTTCACCAGTATAAGACAGATGGGTCGGACCTAGGCTACTACGAGAAATGAGATTGAGATATTACGATGCTTCAATAACATTCTCGGTCCACAGCTTATATTTAATCTGATGCAGAGAATTAACAGCGCGTATAGTATAAACTATAGTCACTGTATAGGGCCTACCCTATGGCCTATACTACGGCTTCAAAAGTGTAGGTTCATATGAAATTCAATTTTGAAAGATACATTTCCCATCATAACGATCATACTCTTGTATACACCTGAATGGGTGGATTAATCAACGAACCTGTGCGTTGTTGGTAAACTCTATTATAATTATTATAAGCCTAATCATTGTCAACTTACGAATATGTCGCCTGCTGTCAATGTATCTAACTGAAGGAAAGTCAATCGTTGTTTATCTTCTTTATCCGGTCGACTCAACACTGGCAACAGACGAACTGTGTCATCTGGCGCCGCTGGTTCCCTGCTGCTAATTGGAAGAATATCTTTTGAGGAAACTTCTTCCCTTTCGTCATTTGTCGACAGCGATTCTTCTGCAATTGTCTCAAACTTTCTTGAAAGTCGTTCGCTAAGTCGCTTCTTCGAATTTCCCTTGCGACGATTCTCAGTCTAAGACCAACAATAAGATGACATCGAATGATGATATATATTAATATATATTATTTAATTTCCTGTATTTTATTTATTTATTTATTCATTCCACGAGTCTAGAAAGTTGAACAACGTGTTTCAACGCTACATAAACGTAACGAAACAAAAAGTTAAAAAACAATTTTATTAAATAGCTCTGTTGTTCACTGTCATGTTTAACCTGCGGCAGTGTAGGCCTACGTGAATAAATCATGTAGGTCTATTCCCCTATCTTCAAATGATCTCTTGTCTCAACTTGTCACCTTGTGCTGTCAGTTCGTTGAACTCTAGCGATCGACAAGGCCAGCCTTGTCTACTTTACGGAAACCCTAAGCATATAAAACCTCATATCGATCGGCACACGTACGTTACCCATTTGGAAAATCACATTCAGCCACTGAATGAATCAGCTAAAAAAATTCATTAATTATAATTATCCTTTGACATAATTATGCCAACAAGTGAGCAGAAGCGGACATCTATTTAGTTTACCTCAATGTTTTTTGATTTGCAATGCTCTGTTTCAATCGATGGACTTGAATGTTGACGTCGTTTCTTCAGCGGTTCATGCAATTCCTTCAGCAATCTCACTTCACTGACCTGAATGACAATATAGCAGCTACCCAATATACATCTTATACCAATCAAATTTTGTTTCATATATCTCTCTCAAGTCTTTTTCCTTTGCTGTGCACGCTAGACTGGGAGCGCTCCTGAATAGCTTTCTTGAAGTGGCGCTCTATAAAGTTCATAGGATGACTGAATGAATAAATGAAACAATGAATGAATGAATGAATGAATGAATGAATGAATGAATTAATGAGTGAATGAATGAATATAGGCCTATAATAATTATATAGGTGACTATGAAATTTCTTCAAATATTGACTGTAGCGTATACCTTTGGTAGTTGTATTTCGTTGATGTCAAACTTCATCGTTACTGCTGTACATATGAAAGCGAACAGCGTTTATTTTATAAATAAGAGAACTGAGAACCACAAAGACTTTGATCTATAAATATGTGCATATACAGTATATGCGCATGTATTCATGCGGGTACGTATCTAAGCCAAAGGCTATGTGTGTGATTGAAGTTGTGACTGTGTGCACTTAATAATACTATTTAAGGCCTTTATCTGTGCATGGGGTGCAGGGTGCAACTATAGGCCTATACTTGTGCAGCATACGTGTGTACGGTGTGTTTGTATACATTTGTATGTGTTTGCCTAAATGATCATATTTGCGTATTTACGTATGTATGCGTGTGTGCATGTTGTGCAATGTGTACATGTATGATGTATGCGTAACATAAGCTATAATTATATTATGTTGGATATACGAGCATGCATCTGCATATTATAAGCTTACCTTTCTTGTAAGTCGTTCGTCTACTGCTGTGATTGTTTGAAGTCTCTGCTGCAGTCCTTCCTCCTCCCTCTTTCGTCCATTGACATCTGTCCTTGAATGATGCCCCACTGTGGCAGTGAAATTTCACCATTTGACAGCGAACGACTCTTACGAAACCCTGAACATATGACGCATATAAATTATACAATATACATATATATATATATATATGTATATTAAATATTAATATATATTTAATAGAATTATTCTGGATACACTATAGGCAGCAATCATAAAATGAATATACGACTCTTCTCATTAATTAAGAAGACGATAAATTTCCTTCAATGCTATTAATTTAATTATTTCTGCTTTACACAGCTTACGCGATAACCATAGTCATTGTGCACGTGACTATGGTTATCGCGTAAGCTGTGTAAAGCAGAAAGTTAACTGTGGCAATAATAGGTTACTAATGTTCGTCGTGATTGCAAAGAGAGAGATGAGAGAGATGATGCAGTCATGGGTTGAGTGTGTTACCGATTTGATTATGTAAATCCACGGAGTTCGATTTGAATCTTCGACGATTATCTTTCCATCTCTGCATACAAAACAAACCATACATATCCTATATATGTTTATAGCAGAAGAGAACAGAGGATCAACTGCAGAGGTTGTGAGTGGGTCGGTGTGGGTGGGAGTATTGGGTGGGTTGGTGGGTGGGAGTATTGGGTGGGCTGGATTTGGTGGGTGAGAAGTTTGCTGAGTAGGTGAACCATGCGTGTAAAGACAGATGGTCGGGTGCAGAAGACAATTGGCTGGTGGTGATGCTAAACTAAATTTTGCGTTCGTACAAGTAACGCTACAAAGGTTTTTGTCTCTTTACTTTTTGACCTTTCATGCATATCCATAATTACACGGAATTAGAGATTTTTTATAGCAAATGTTTGACTACATCACAAGTGAATAATCATATTAATATATTGATTATAAAATATAACAGCGGCGCTCTTCTGTACGATGTAAACGACTATTATAGCCAAGAGAAGAACTGCACAATAGGATAAGTCTTTTGACCCGATTGACCGTCTGCAGTAGAGCTGAATTCGCGCTATTTGTCTTTCTTCAGACGCTATATAGCCTAAATGTCAGACTAGGTACATACAGGGTGGCCCAAAAAAAGTGATAACACCTCCTATAATATAACATAATTAGTTCAAATTTGTTTAGACTATATCCATAATAGCTTAAATAGTTCACTAATCTACTTAGCTACCTGTTTATGCACATGACGTCATTATTACGACAATTTCCGGTCGCCATTTTTTATTTTTTGTTTGCCAATCGTCAACTTCCGCGTGTTTTGAAGATATTTTAACCAGAATGACAAAAATCACAGCAGAATATCGTATTCTGATTAAAAATTTGCGAATTGAGAAACATTGAGGAGCAAGGCGAATGAAAAATGAGTTTCCAAACAAAGCCCGGTGTATAGCTAGTGTCAGTCACGTTATGAAATTTTTATAACGACGGGTACAACAGAACGTCAACGCTCAACCAAAATTGCAAATTAAAACGTTTGCAATGCAGTCAGCAGCTACTTGAACGGTTTCCTAATGACAGAAGTATACGAACCATCTGGTTTACATACGAAAAGACATTCATCGTTGCCACGCCAGTTACAAATTCTCAAAATGATCGTATTTATTCAGTTGAATCAAAGGAAAGGCAATTAAGTTCCAGAAAGGAGACATGCGAGAACGCGAACTTTTCAGCTGCGGTATCATGGTATCAGTTGGTGTTTCTCGCTTACAAAAAGTTGTTGAGAAGCAAGGGGGACACACTGAACATGCTTCATGATTAGCGTAATTACTACTTGGCATACGAGAGTAAATTACAAAACGTTATATTGATTAAATTACATTAAATGACCCTTTGCTACGCGGTGTTATCACTTTTTTTGGGCCACCCTGTATGGAATTATGAAAAGGTGAGCATAAGTTATTAGGACAGTCTGTTGTGGGGATGTCCTTACCCGTAGTATTTATATTCAATAGCGTCTGGGTTGTCCAAGAAATTTTCAACAGGAAATCTCTGGAAATACGGCAGCGATCTACAATAATTTGCACATAAAATTAAAAACAATAATAATAATAATGATATTTTGCATGACATAAATAGACCGACTGACTATTTTTATTGTAGGGCTAATTGTAGGCCTATTATATGGTTCATAGTTTATATTCCATGCATGCAGCTGATCGATGGACCTGAAATTCGTGAATGCACCGTGGAAGTTCTACGAACACGTAGGCTATATGCAATGATCAAAATGTCCATATTTACGATTTCATAACATTTTGAATAACGAGGCATTAAACGATAGTAGGCAGCGT
>OX243818.1:32519013-32644013 GCA_945859605.1 Lumbricus rubellus
AGACATATAGGCCTATAGGCCTACATGTAGCCTACCAAAGGCGCAATGCATACATCATGTGCATAAGTAGCTTATCGCATAAGTGTTCTACGTAGGCTATGTTGGAAGATTTTATACATTCGAAATAATCAAGCTACCGAGCACTTCAAATAGTAGGCTATTTTATATCGATTAAATGCACGTAAACAACTGCGGTTAGGAGTTAACCGTTTAAGTCAGAATAATTCCTTTTGGACGTAGGAATAACAGAAAACTGTTAATGTTAAGCTTATAGAGCAACACTTGAGACAGATCCGCCATAGATCTCTAAATCTTCTTCTTTACCTTCCGGCTGGAATTAATCCCTCGCAGGAGAGGGGTCAGACACTCGGATCCTTTTTCGCCACAGAACTCTGTTTGCCATAGCCTACCTTCCCTCCTGAGGCTGAGAAGTTTGAAGTCCTGTTTGATTGCATCCATCCATCTCTTCTTCTGTCGTCCTCAGCTTCGTCGCCCCTCCACCTCCTCCCTCATCACTCTCTTCATGCTGACATCTTCCAACGCCCTGTTTACGTCGCTTACGGGGTACGCCCTAGCCTAGCAGTCCCTTGCAGATTTATCACATCGCCAGGGCAACGGTGCGCGTCGTGTCCAGAGGACGCCCTAGCCATATTCTCACCCTCATATAACATGTGATCCATTGAAAAGTGATGCAAGTTTTTCACAGACCGGATGCTCTTCCTGACGCCCAACACTAGTTTCGGGAGTGACCTTTCAAGTTCCATAGATATCCAAATGATTAATGATTAACATACATGTAGATCTCTAAAATGTTACTCATTGCGACCTGGTGGCGGACCGGTAACGCGTCCGCTCACAGAGCTGGATGTTGCGGGTTCGACTCCGGGTAACGACCTTGGGCAAGTTGTTCACGCACACGTGCCTCTGTCACCAAGCAGTATAATTTGGTACCGGCGTAAGCTGGGAAGTAAACAGCAAGTCCTGCGATACACTGGCCCCGTGTCATTAGGACTAATTGTTAGTTAGGTCTATTATCTATATAGGAGCGACATCGTCTACCTCGTCCAGAAATGATGAAGTACAAGCATTCTGGTCGACGACCTTGACTGGCGATCACTCGACCTTCATCAAATCTGAAGAACCAATTAAAAGTAATCTGAAGAACCAATTAAAAGTAATCTGAAGAACCAATTAAAATTAATCTGAAGAATCAATTAAGAGTAGTCAGAGGTTTGTGTATTGATCGCAGTAACTGATTGAGCGGTTGGACCTGAGGGCACATGACGAAATACGGTTCGATGTTGATACTCTTATGAGAAAGATTTTTTGGGGTTAAAATGTTGTATCTGTCTTGACTGATCTCTTACATGATTGCGTGTGCACCGTAGGTCTATAGTGCGTCTTTGCTATATGATTAAACTAGAAGGGGTACCCGGCGTTGCCCGGGAAATTCAGGATACGACCCGCTCCGGCCACAACCCAACCACACCACACCCCACCTCCACCCCCACCTCCTACAACCCCACCCCTCCACCCACCCTACCCCCACAACACCTCCACCCCAAACTCCCACCCCGTCCACCCGCCTCCACCCTACCCCTCCACCCCACCTCCACCCCACCTCAAGTCCCACCCCCACGCCGTACACCCCACCCCTCAACCCGGCAACAGCCCAACCACACCACACACCCCACCTCCTCCCCCACCTCCACGCCCCAAAGCTCCACCCCACCCTATACACCTCAACCCGCCACACCCCACCCCTCCGCCACACCTCCACCCCGCCTTCACCACACCTTCAACCTTCACCCCAAACTCCCACCCTGTCCACCCACGCAGTTCACCCGCCCCACCCTACCCCCTCCACGCTCCACACCGCCACCCCACCTCCACCCCCAAAGACACATTCCGTACACCCCACTCTCTCCACCCGCCCCCACCTCTCCATTCGCCTCCATCCCACCCCTCCACCCCACCTCTCACCACACCCCCACCTCCACCTCCACACGAAACCCCCACCCCACCCCGTTCAACCGCCCCACCCTATCTCCTCCACCCCACCACCCCACCCTCACACTACCCTTCATCCCGCCCCCACCCCAATCCCGCCCATCCCAACCCACCCCTCCACCAACCCCACCCCATCTTCGCCCCCACCCCACCCCCCTTCAACCTCGGTACACCCGGTGAAATTTTATTTTTTGGAGAGAAAAAATTCCTCCCACGCCCCCCCCCAAACCCAAACCCACCCGACCGACAACACCCCACCACACTCCGACCTAACCACCTGTACACCACCCGTGAAATTTGGGTTTTCGTGAACTCCTTTCGCCAATTATATAATGACCACGCACGCGTTTTAAAAGGTGTTTAATAAACTGCCGTCTTCGCCTCCCCCATCGCGACCCCAGTGGTGGGGGAGATTCGCCAACCACCCAACTGGGTGGTTTCGATGGCCCTCTGTCTAGGTGCAAAGTTTGAAATCAATACCTGAATTTTATGGTTTTGCCCCCCATTTTGGCCCCCATGGTGGGGGAGATTCGCAAACCCCCCCAACTTTGCGTCTCATGCCCAGACGGACACAGTAGTGAAGATTTGGAGTGAAAAGCTCGAAAACTGTGGAAATGCATTCCGGTCAAACAGACAGACACACAGACACACAGACACACATAGTTTCTTCTTTATTATTATAGATTTAAATATATACTACTTACCTACTTACTATCAGTCTGAGAATATAGGCCCTATCGCCAACAGCTTGCGTTCTAGCTTTTACATGTAGGCCTAAACTATACAGGTCTACTCTTCAGAGATAAGTTATAATCAAAATAGATTAAACTCGACTGGCTCTGATCTAAGTTGCGTTTTAAAATCTTAAAACTGACAAGCTACCCAGACTCAACTTGATCGATAATCGATATAATATTCATATATTCATAATTAGCTTAGCAAGTTTCGTTAAGTCACGGAGGAAAACTTTATGATAGGATAACACAAACACTTTTCGCCTTTGGATTGCGCATAAACTTCCATAAAGCTATCGGATTTAAAATAATAGTTCGCTTGTTATAGTCGACGCTTAACTTAGGCTACACACTAACTTACGTACATGAAATCTTTAACATGCCTAACTCTAACATATACCCATGATTGTATTGTATTGTATCTATAAGTTTATAAAGCGCCTCTCACAGTGCACACCAATCAGAGGCGCTCCCAGTACCTTAGACCAAGAGAGAGAAAAATAGTCTTAAGACACCGAAAAGAGGCATTTGGCCCACCAGTTAATATGGAGGAACGCGTTGAAGGAGGAAGCTGGGCCGGGCCAATGAGAGCAAAGGCACGCATTTTAGCCAAGGCAGTCCTAGCTCACGGGACGAAGAGATCATGCCGATCAAAGGAGCGCAGCGGGCGAAGAGAAGTGGCCGAGGTCGGCAGAAGGATGAGGTCACAAAGGTACTTGGGAGCTCGGCCAGTATAAGACCGGCAAATTAATGTCAGAACCTTGAGTTGTATCCGAGCAGCAGGCCTAAGGGGAAGCCAATGAAGATGGTCAAACATAAAAGCAAAGATGTGTGAATAGCGAGGAAGTCAGGCTAATAGTCTGGCCGCAGAGTTTAGAACAGACTGAAGAGGGGAGAGACGAACTTCTGGAAGGCCAACGAATAGCGATTTACAATAGTCGATTCGGGAATAGACGAAGGCATGAACAATTGAAGCAAAGACAGAGGAGGAGACGGAGCGATGGATTGCCCTAAGCCGCCTCAGATGAAAGTAGGAAGAGCGAGTGAGACTGGCAATGTGTGGAACAAAGGTAAGCATGCTGTCCAGGACTACACGAAGGTCTCGAACGCTTGATTGGCATGATCAACAGTTCAACATAAATGATCTTACACTCATGATGACATCTTCAACATAAATGAACTTACACTCATGATGGCATCTTCAACATACCTGGCATACTCGACATACTTGGCAACCTCCTGTTCCATTTCGACAGGAAAGAGGTTTTGAAACGCTTTCATGGCCTTCAGAAACCATAATATCTGCAGAAGAAACAACGACAATTTGCACACAAGACAGTCTTGATTACAAAGTGGTCCAGTGTTTGATGTGTATCTACATGTATAGAGACAATAGCGCAGTAGAAATTAAAGCAATCAACTTAAAATTCCCGAATGTCAATTAACAAAAGTTGGAATGTGTTCATTTTATTTTAAATGTATTTGCAACTTCACAATTCTGTGCCATCAATTAAGAAAGAACTGATAGGACGGGAACAGAAGAAAGATGTGTTGGGAAGATTATTGGAAGAGGACTAAGTTAGGACTGCTTAATCTCACTTGTCAATCAGTCCTAATTTATATAGCACCCCTTAAAGGTATCTACTCACTTGTCTGATGGTCGCATCGTTTCGATGATGTGGTATTGTTGTCAGACACAAGTACAGTTGATGACCGATCTACAAAATTATATTATGATATTACACAAGAGATTCGTGATCATCGAATTCATTCAACGACAAAACTACATGTGAAATGTACAATGTACATGTGCATTTTATATATTGTTCATTGTACATTGTACAATGTACAATGCACATTTTATATATTGTTCATTGTACATTGTACAATGTAACCTACATTGTCCATTTTGTATATTGTTCATTGTTTATTGTACAATGAACAATGTTCATTTTATATATTGTTCATTGTACATTGTACATTTTATATATTGTACATTGTACAATGTACAGTGTACTGATTTAGTTGCCTGTATTCTACTCAGTTTCGTCGTGTGTGTGATCTGTATTCATAGGCTACAACTCAGTAAGAGAGCAAAGAGGAATAATAATAATTAATAATCGGACCCTCTCTCGTCAGAAATGAACCATAAATAGGCCAAAGGAACGCTGTGGGTCAATAGATGCGCAGAAGCTCAGATGTTATTCTCATAACTGAGGACTGCAGAAAGAGAGCGAGAGAGAGAGAGAACCTTGCTAACAATGTTTACATGGAACATCGGTTGTTGAAGTATTGTCAACCTGACAAGGTCAATAATAAAGACAAAGCTAACACACTTAAAAGCCTATAGTAAATGTTTACCTTTACGTACATGAGCACACACACACACACACACACACACACACACACACACACACACACAGGCAATGATAAATGAATTTCCATTGGTTAGCGGTCGATCTTGCTTCAAGTAGAATAGACTTATATACATGTTTATACATTAAGGTTGCAAACGTAAGCTTATAATTATGCCTAATTGAAACATATCCGAGATTTCACAACGCCACATCAAAGCATCGAGGAAGAGCAGCTTATAGCACGCCAGATATATTGTAGGCCTATATAGGACCTATACCACCATGCGATGTCTGAAACTTCTGGATGATGATGATGATGATGATGATGATGATGATGATGATGATGATGATGATGATGATGATGATGATGATGATGATGATGATGATGATGATGATGATGATGATGATGATGATGATGATGGTGGTGGTGGTGGTGGTGGTGGTGATGATGATGATGATGATGATGATGACGATGACGACGATGACGACGATGACGATGACGGTGATGATGACGATGACGACGACGACGACGATGATGATGATGATGATGATGATGATGATGACGATGATGACGACGACGACGACGATGACGATGACAGAAATGAAACTAAAAGTGACTGCGTAATATTCTGATAAGGATTATAGCTGTTAATTAAGAACTTCTTTAATTCGTGTGTGTAGGCTATGTGGCACATGTATTGTATATACCATGCGTTTCGTAGATGAGCTGCATGCGGCGTGTGATCGTCTTCCTCGTCCTTCCTCTTCGTCGTCGTCGTCCTCATCGTTCGTCTCTCTTAGGATCGTTGCTCGAAGTCTCTTCTGCAGCTTCAGTTCTGAATCGTCGTCTTTGAAATATCTGTTAATCACAGACCAATAACCATAGACCTAATTGCAATAGAGCAAACCTACGTTGCATGTGGGTGGACGGCTGAGCCACCGTTGGGTGCATTGGGAGAGGAGGAGGAGGAGGAGGGACATAGTTCATCCACAATCATTGTGCCACTGCAGCCAGCCCAACAAACCTCACTTCTAAATGGATTTCACCCATGGATTCCTATTCCTCACAGTTGACCCTCCATCCCTGCCAGCAATTCCACGGGACCCATGTGGGTTCTATACGGGGTTACGGGGCCCACTTAGGACCAAGGCCTATAGGTGGGTCTATACGGACTCTACTTAGCAAGATCAGTCGTGTAATGTGTTCCAAAAAAACGATGGGCTGCTATATAGCAGAAGCAACTGCTTCTCAAAGAATGTAAACAAGAATTGTTTATGAATCAACGATTATAATACCGGGTGGCGCATAAAAAACGTCCCCAAATTTTTTTAATCTGGCAAAGATCTAATTTCAGAGATATCAAATATTAATTTACACCAAAATGTTAAGCAATCATTTCTGTGCACACATGTCAAATTTCAAGAGAGTATGTTTATTATATCACACTCTGCGGCAAGGTTATAACGTCGTACCTGTTAAAATATTTTGCACAAAACTACGTCATTTATTTTGCCGCGAACGAAAGTCTTCAATTGCGCCAGTAAGACTTTATCATGAGACTAGTCGTTTCTCTAAACAAATTTAATGGCATCTGCTGGAGTTTCGATGCACGGTAAAACACACATAATCGTCATTGATCCTCGGAAAACCAAAGTCAATGGAGAGTAGGCCTATTAGGCTATTACATTGGCTTGTTACGCGATAAGTTCATTCCCGAACGTCGTACAGGCCTAGTACGTAGACTCAATCCTGATGACAATTAGGCCTACATCTTTCAACAAGACAGTGCTCCTTCACATCGTTGCAGATTGGATCAGCAATTTCTTCAAGCAAATATCCCTGATTTTATCCACAGTGATGCCTGGCCTCCAAACTCTCCCGATCTAAATCCTATGGTCTACTTATGCACGGAGCGCCCCAAAGGAGCTTGTGTAATGTGTATGCTGGTCGCAGAAAAATGTTTCTAAAATTAATGCTGACGAACTTAAGCAGGTCATTGAAGTAAAAAAATTAATGGTCTCTATTAGACAACACACAAATAGGCCTACAGAAGTCAACAGGACAGTGGAAATAGCGTTTAAGGGTCGTTACAAGAGAAAGCAGAGGATCAATCAAACATTTGCTCGCGTAAAACATCATCATTAAACAACTGTGCAAAATTTTGGCCATGGGTCATACAGTTCTAACAACAATTTCTCTCAAACGGTTGAGTATTTTTAGCTAAAATTTGGCTGTGTTGTACAAATATGAATTATGATTAGTTTGATGTACTATGATTTAGTTGATCTTTAAAATTGTTTAATTGCCAGCCTGCCAGGTTAACAACGTTTGGGAACGTTTTTAATGACGTAGGTTTGTGCAAAATATTTTAACAGGTACGACGTTATAACCTTGCCGCAGAGTGTGATATAATAAACGTACTCTCTTGAAATTTGACATGTGTGCACAGAAATGGTTGCTTAACATTTCGGTGTAAATTAATATTTGATATCTCTGAAATTAGATCTTTGCCAGATTAACAAAGTTTGGGGACGTTTTTTATGCGCCACCCGGTATATGAGACCGGAACGAGTTAATATTAAACTATGGACCTAGGCCTACTTAGGTATATATTGTATATAATTATAGTATATATGTGTATAATTGTACAGGGTGCGCCCAAAAAAAGACCCCTCTAAGATTTTTGCCCATATCTTGACCAAAAGTGAGAATTTTGAAATGAAATTTTACAGTCTTAAAGACAATTCATATTTACACATGATGGCCAGATTTCATTAAAATATTTCAAACACAACAAAAGTTACACCACTTTTAGTGAGGTCACCCACCGTTTTTTGACGATTCAAAAACGCGACGCAACAAAAAGTAACACAAAACCAATCTAATTATTTTGGACAATATCTTAGCCAAAAGTACGCATATCAAAATGAAATTTTACAGGCTTAAAGACAATTCATATCTGCACATGATGGTCAGATTTCATCAAAATATTTCAAACAGAGCAAAAGTTATACCACTTTTATCGAGACCACCCACCGTTTTTTGACGATTCAAAGGCGAAACGCAACAAAAAAGTTTAAAAAATACGATTTTTTCTCATCTCAAATAATATTGTTATCAAATAGCCTTAATGTTGCCAGATAATCATTATTAGTACTATTTAAAAAAGAAACAGGGTACCAGCGTAGCTGCGCGTCACTGAGAAGTGAGAAGTCACTTAGCAAGATGACAATCAAATTGGTAAATAAGGAATCTGTCAGATTAATCAACAGGTTCATCAAGACCTTTGCACAGAGACTCAAAAGAAGTGTTGGCACTGGTGGTGGGCTCATTGAACACAAGTTGGGAAGCACTATCAAGTTCATTTGACAACAGTTATTTGATAGGAGACTTAATAAAATTTGTTTTTGTTACTTTTGTTGCGTTTCGCCTTTGAATCGTCAAAAAACGGTGGGTGGTCTCACTAAAAGTGGCATAACTTTGGTTCTGTGTGAAATATTGTGATGAAATCTGGCCACCATGTGTAGATATGAATTGTCTATAAGACTGTGAAATTTAATTTCGATATTCTTAATTTTGGCCAAGATATTGGCCAAAAACCTTCAAAAAATTGCGTTTCGTTTTTGAAACGTCAAAAAACGGGGGGTGACCTCCCTAAAAGTGGCATAACTTTTGTTCCGTTTGAAATATTTTGATGAAATCTGGCCATCATGGGTAAATATGAATTGTCTATAAGCCTGTAAAATTTCATTTGAAAATGTTTACTTTTGGCCAAGATATTGGCAAAACCCCCAGGGGGGTATTTTTTTTGGCGCACCCTGTATATATATTATATGCATGCATATCTACAGGGTGGCTCAATAAAAAATACCCCACCAGCAAAAATGCAATATCTCCGCAACCAATCGAGATTATTCTATGAAAATAGCAGGATTTATAGAGAAAGAAATTTGCAACAATCCCTGAAAATCTCAATAATGAATCTGCATTACATCAGAAGTTACAGCTGTGCAAAAAAGTTTTTCCATTTTTTCCAATTTCCGCAGAATCACGTTCCAATACATGTGCTTTCTTTAAGTTTTTAAAAAAAATTTCGACCTAGAAATTGATGATGATGTCATGCGATCTTACTAAGAGCTGTAAAGAAGCTGTTTATGAAGCAATCTGGTAGTATTTGGTGATATTTTATATATTAAGGTCTCAATTTGTGAATCCGTACTGAACGTCATGGACAAAGTTTCTTCAGGTGATAAAATGGGAACTCGGGCGTTGCGTGATCAGAGACTGGGGTATAGCATGATCATAGCAAAATAACCAGTGAAAAGTGGAACCTGAGCACATTGAAGGCTATCTGTAGACGTGATTATGTAACGGAAGTCATCATATTATGTCGAAAGAGAGGCATGAAGCAGTGGTTGTTTGGTCTGATGGATGCGATTTTCATGAAATTCGCTTGGTAGTAGTGAAGGTAAAGTTTGCAAAGCACATCACGGTTTCGGCATCAGATCTGCTGGCGTGTGATACGGCTGCAAGGAAAGACTGCACTTCCCATTCAGTAGGCTAAATGTCAAATTTACCGTCGAACTCTGTTTCCAAAACTCATTGAAGACTGCAGGTAATTAAGTTCTAACATTTGGCTTTATTTTCCAGCAGGACGGTGCGCCTGCTTGCGCACACGGCAAGGTTAGTTATGATGACACTATCTTATTGCCATCAACTGCAGAATTTTTTCCCGCAAACATGAATGGCCAACAAACTCAATATACCTTAACCCTCTTGATTATCACGTACGTGGAGCTCTGCTAGACATTTCATCCCAACTTGGAGAACATTGGCTGGCTGAAGGAAGTCTTGCTGGTAATGTGGGATCAGTTGCCGGAGGAGTCGATTAACAAACCCATGCCGAGTTTTACCAAAAGAATTCGAGCTCGTATTAAAGCAGGGAATGTACACTCCCATCATACTTTACGATAAACTGTAAAACGGATTACTGAGGTGGCAGTGAAAGGTGATATTATTTGACATGGAAATCTACAAATGACGTTAATTTATCCGCGGATATTTGAAAAAACGGAATTAAAAGTTTAAACAGCTGTAATTTTTGCAAACATGAAATGTTTTAAGTGAAACTTTCAGGGATTGTTGGAAATTCATTCCCCTACAAATTGGGAAATTTTCGTAGAAAAATGTAAATGGGTTGCGAAGATATTGCATTTTATCCGTTGGGGTATTTTTTATTGAGCCACCCTGTATATATTAGATAAGGTTGGATTGTCTGAGTATACGCAATGAAATAGCATTGAGATTTTCAGTGTCATCATTGGTAAATAGGCCTATTATTAAACTATGGACCTACTTAGGTATAGGCTATATATTATTATATAGTAGGCCTATATATGTGTATAATTGTATATATTATATACATGCATATCTATATATTAGATAAGGTTGGATTGTCTGAGTATACGCAATGAGCAAAACAATACATGAAACATAGGTATATATACTGTAACTCACGCAGTCATTGGCAATGAAATAGCATTGAAATTTTCAGTGTCATCATTGGTATACAGATAGACCTATTCTCGGCTGAAACATAGATTCGATGAAACATTATTGTCTGACTTTTGTGCTTTGATTTAATGCATTTAAGGCAATTAAATGTAAGGTCTATATACTTACATTTTAGTCTGACGAAAACCTCTCATCAGCAACATGATAATCTTCGTAGCACGCCTGAATCTCTCCAAGATCGACTGAAACATGAAAGAGAACTATACATTGATATAAAGATTTGTCATTTGTCATCATCCATGAATCCTTGAATTGGTGCTTGTATACGCTACCCTGTGCGCTACTTATTGTTCTGGCAGTCCGAAAGCAAAGGAAAGTCGAAGGATTGAGGTTGGTGTTGTTGTCGATATAAGCTTACTCCTCCCATCAATTCGTTCTCTAAGACTCAAGTGCTGATCGTCCTTAGAAATGCAGAGAAAGAAGCCGATGATATTCAAGTTTGCTCTGATGTGCCAACTATTTCCAAGCGAGAAAATAATGACATCACTAAAGACGAGGAAACTGACCTTACTTCCAGTATACTATTCCATCCTAAGACTGTGATTTGTTTAAACTGGATTCATTAGTCCATAATGAGCGGGAACACTTTCCTTTCACTTCTGCCTCTGCTTTTTTGAAGACTTTATCTCACGCTTCAGGTCGTTCTTAGCCGTTTGGATAAAATGAATTTGGGCGGACTATTTCCAGTAACAAACGCTACTTTCTCCTTACTTGAAACCGGAAAGTTATAAGAGCAGTAGGCCCTATCTAATCTATAGTCACCTTGCTTTCAGTGCTTTGTATGTATACCTGCTACCTCATGCACAGGCCTACATGTATATCAGATATGTTCGGCTTATGGTTATTCTTTCTAATTTTAATGTACTTGCTGATGATGTGTAGGCCTATACATACAGGGTGGGCCCAAAAAAAGTGAGAACATCTTGTAGAATACGAGTTATTTACAAATATAATTCAATTAATTGTATTGTTTTCATGTATTTTTGTTTGCCAAGTATTTAGCTAATCAGAAATCATGTTCAATGTGTCCTCCTTGGTTCTCGACGTGTTTTTCTAAGCGTCGAAGCCACTCGTTTATGCTACTGCATGTCAATAAAACGCTGTCCCAGATTTCTCCATTCTTCGATTATTGCCAACTTGAGCTGCTCAACTGTGGTAAATTTCCGCCGAAGGTAGACTTTTTCTTGCAAAGCATCCCATATGGCATTAACTACTGTGTTTAAATCACAACTGTTCGGTAGCCACATGTCTGGCTCGATGAAGTTAACATTCTCCTGACGAAGAAAGTTGATCGTATTTCTGGCTGTGTGAGATGGAGCTCCGTCTTGCTGCTGTAATGTCCAGTTATGGCGATTACATATCGCTTGAATTACAGGCAGCAAACCTTGTCTCAGAACATGTCCACAATAGCATTCACTGTTTACTTTGGCACCTGGTTCAACGAACACAATATTAGTCTTCCCCCATTCGAGACACACCAACTGATACCATGACACCGCGCGGCTGAAATGGTCACGTTCTCGTAAGAGTCGACTTTTCTGAACTTACATTTTTCTTTGTTTCAACGGAATAAACAGTTAACTGGAGTGGCATCGGTGAATGTCTTTTCGTTTGTAAACCCGATGCTTCGATCGTACACTTCTCTCATTAGGAAACCGCTCAAGAAGCTTCCGACTGCGTTGCAAGCTTTTCAAAGCGACATTTTCACACGCTTGTACGTTTTGAGTTGTAAATTTTGATTTAAAATGCGTCGAAATAAAGACATCACATAGCTAAATAGGTAAGTAAGTGAATGAGCAAACAATTTAAGCTATTTTGGATACAATGAAACAAGTTTTGATGCAATTATACTACTTTTTACGCGATGTTCTCACTTTTTTTGGCCCACCCTGTATACATATATATGCCTATTGTGTATAATGTCGTTTGTAGAACATCTCAGAATAGGCTATGCATGGTGTAAGTGTAACAGAGATATACTTGACGAATAGACCGACGCGTGGCTCTAACAAATTAGTCTGCTCGCGAGAAAGCCTATAATTTCATAGGTGTACGTATAATAGTTATAGGCTAATGCGTTAATACCATCGTCGTCGTCTAACCCGCATTCCACCATACGATCAACATATATATTAAAGTGATCGCGATATATGAGTTTTTAATGAAGACAGGTTAATTACTTCTGGAGAGGGTCTTACTAATAATTATTGAGCTCTCGAGAAAAGCACAACGCCATCCATGTCACTGCAGGGCAAGCCCCCCCCCCCCCCCATTTTATGCGACTGCATGCATGTGGGCGTGAAACATTTTGTCAGCATGCATGGCGATAGTCGCTAACAACAGCTAAGACAAACAGGTTGCATGAACGCGAGAGCTAACGAAGGCACGAGCCCACTTACACATGTCTACTCATAATCTTAAGCAACACTTAGGCCTACGGAAGACTCAAAATAAACTAATTAATTGAAAGCCTGCTACCTCATGCACAAGCCTATATCATAAATTATGTGTTCGGTGTTTGCAATCGCTTGATCCATCCAATTAATTATCATATTTTATTATCAATTTGTTTGTTGATAATTTGCTCAACGTACCTGCAGACGATATCGATATGTTGACACTATTGCTCATCAGTGTCATCACATTAGTTTTAAGGATTACAGAGCTGCAGAGCAGTGTTGTCAATAATGCCGCGAACGGTGGTCCCAATCTTTTAGGTTTGAATTTAGAGCAATGTATCCTTCGTCTGAAGACAATGTAGTCATGGTCTAATAATAATAATCTATAATTGGTGTTGAAAGTTTGGCAGTTGAGCCGTTCTATTTAACTTACATAACTTATTGCAAGCGAGTGAAGCGACATGTTTATCAAGTCCAAATTGTTTCAATTGAAGATGAAATTACTTCACGTAAGATAATTCCGACAGCATTGGCGATTGTAGCGGATATTCTTAAAGGCAAATAGGCCTACATAACGGCTTCTAAATCTATTGTGAAACTCATTTAACATAATAATTATAGCCTAGATGACGTTAGAAACGGATTAGCCTATATTTGTCAGCTAGCACTTTCGACAAAAACCATAAGACGCTTTTTAGCGACTAAGTTACGATTGCCAATCTCACAAATCTGTGTTTCATTTCATAGCTGAATAAAATATTAAGCTTCTTCTTTCTTTTTTCCTCTCCTTCGTCCGGTCGCGCCAACGATGAGTCTTTTACATGACGTTAATCGCCATGAATATAAAAGTTTCTTGGTCCTTTTGCCAGGCGGTGACCATTCCTCTCCTGGTAGGCCGTTGGGTCCTATCGGACCTCTTCCGCCCTTAGGTGTCCTTCCAGCACCTGCCTCCTGCGTTGGCCAGCTGTTTCAGGGTTCTTGGTGAGCCTGTCCACCTAGAAGGTCCTTCTCCCCCTGATGGCATAGCCTCACCAAAGCATTCCCCCACTTGGCTGCTCACCCTCCCACCGCTCTGATGTGCAGGGGAGGCTAGATGCAGCTAAATACAGCTATATATATATATATATATATATATGAGTTAATTGCAAATGAAGCAGCAGCATTGGACTGTCTTTGTCCTATGTCCTGACGTTAATTTGATCTCTAGATTTGCATGGCCAACTATTATATCCCACGAAACAACCAAGAATGAGATTAGGCCTACACAAAATAATTATGAAACTGACCGTCACAGTTGTTAATGCATGCTTCTCTGAAGTAGGTCTAGTCGACCTAGAACCACGACTCCAATTCGTCGGATGTCTCCCATCGTTCATTGCTTTCATCATACTCTGCATCGTAACACATGCAGCAGGCATCGATCTGGACGTATAGTCATTCCAAATATCACAACGAAAGTCTCAGACTATAGGTCTACAACACTGAAAGCCTACTGAGTCGTGAGTTAAGACAATAGTCTCGTGCAGCTGTAGGCCTACAGGTTACAGCTGATCTTCACGAAGAGACTCCGCCCATTAAAGTTTTGTTGAGATCGAAGCCTATATATAATTATGCAGATTAAGCACGTGGCTCCTGCGGTGATCAATAGCAGCACTGTTGTGTTGACGACATCGTTCGCGTACTGAATGCCTATCCTACTTTTGTCTTATAATTATTATTATAATTATAAATGTCTTATAAATCGTTTAAGAGACGAATGGGACAGCTGCTGCGATTGAACGACATTTAATGACGGCGGAGTCAACATTGCAGTTGCACGATATTTATGGATCGATGTCCGTGGCTCGTAGTAGGCCTAAGCATAATTATGCAGTGTCTTAATTTAGTTTTGTGGCTCGATGAGTGTTGATCGACTTTCACGGACACTTGAACTGGACTAAATAATAATTCACCTTCTCGGCAGAGTGACTGATGGTTCTTAATCATAGGCAACGGTTAAATTCATACGGATCCTGCCAGATTCCTCACACAGATATATAGGCCTAGATCGTTTTAGAGACAAAATAATTCTCTAAATACAGGGTGGCGCAGAAAAAACCGGACTATTTGTTTTTGCAATTGCATCGCTTGAATAACCAAAGTAATTATCACTTTAAAACTATCATTAGACAGAAATGACACAGAAAAATTAGAGCGCTACATAAAATAAAACTGACATCAAGTATTCTATGGAGTTAACTATTCTTTGGACCGTCATGGAGAAGCGTCTGCTGACAATTGATGATAAATCGTTAATTCGTGCGTTAAGACTCGAAAAAGGATGGGGTTCGCTTCGAATGGTTAGAGAATTCCCACAAGGCCACAACGACAATGGAAGCGAAGTACGTTGAATGATTTGATTAAAAAGATCAACGAAACTGGCGACACTAAAAGAAAGCAGGGTAGCGGTCGACCGCGATCGGTTCGTACGGCTGATAACGTAGGCCTAGGGAAGGTCGAGGAACTGATTTCAAGTCAAGAAGACCAACCGGGAACAAGCAAATCTCCGAGAGAAATTGAACGTCAAACTGGTAGGCTATATCTCGCAGAACTGTTCAGCGTATTACTGCCAGACATTATAGCTCACTCTGGTGACAATTTCACTTTCCAACAGGATGGAGCACCTGCTCATCGCTCACGAAAAACAGTTGCTTTTCTCACTGCTCACGTTCCAGACTTTATTGAACCAAAAAATTGGCCACCGAACAGTCCGGACTTGAATCCCGAAGACTATTCGATCTGGGGAATGCTTCAGCAGCTTGTCTACAGGCAGAGAATTCGAGATATTGAACATTTGAAAGAAGTTCTGACCGCATGCTGGGACGAAATCAGCGAGGACACTATCAATCGGGCTATTGGACAGTTTCGCAAGCGAATCATCATTGGTTATCGCAGCAAACGGAGGACATCACTTTGACTTAAATTTCTTACGCATTCGGAAAACTCTGAAATTTTACAGTTCATTCAATGTTAGGCTATATTAAATGCCAAACCAATGCCATTTTTCTGTGTCATTTCTGCAGTCTAATGATAGTTTAAGGCAATAATTACTAATAGTCCGGTTTTTTCTGCGCCACCCTGTAGATTTGCAAAATTCTTAGATCCGCGCGCATCCGTTGGCTGAGCAATTTAATTTAGCGACTAATTCCAGCTGAGCCGAGATTTTCGATTAGATCCTACCTAATATTAATATATTAATATATTATGGCCTATTTTACGATTTCACTTGAAGCAATCGTCGATTGATGGCCTGTGACGCTACAACATTGTGTTTATGGTAGAAATCAGATTGACTATAGCAGACAGCTGCGCAATGGCTGGTTTTGCAATAGGCCTACAACATAATAATTATTGCCCCAAATGGCCCCTAATAGCTTCGTAGGGCCTACACCAAATTCGAACCAAGATGAAAATGTACGATGATAGGCTAATAGAATATCGATGATGAGATAATATTAATATCATTGTAAGTGTGTCTGGCAGGAGTTAAACTCGACGGCTAATCTAACCGTCGACAGCCAACGCGGCGCCAAATAACGAGTTGATCAGCTGAAGAGCCATGCATACATTATACATAATGTATATATATACATAGGCCTACATACATATATACACACACACATAATGTCACATATATATATATATATATACAGTTATGTCGTCACGATAATATGACGACAGACTACGACGGTCGCCGATGGTCTTGTGTCCGCGCGACGACATTATTATTATTATTATTTTTTTTTTTAATGCCCCGAGGTATTTAGGATCCCTCAGGGACTTATTACTAACTACGTGTTTAAAAACCAGTCCAGAATGGCCCTAATCGTCGATTTATTATTATTATTATTATTATTATTATTATTATTATTATTATTATTATTATTATTTTTTTTTTTTTTTTTATAACTTCCACATTTATTGAAAAACCACTCAAGCCGAGAAAAAAAACAGAAATGTGTTCAAGCATAGAGTGCATTGTTATCGTCTCCGGGGTGTGGTGTAAAAGTTCCTCTAAAAGCAACGGCGTTGAAACGCTGTGTACAAATTGAAATCCTCTGGAAGAGGTAGATTATTTCCCTCGGATCGCCGGAAACAGCGGCACAACGGCGGCCCAACTCCAATAGAAATTCCTGACCCGCGCGATTGATGGGGCCCAACGTTTCAATAGCGATCGGCACAAATTCGTGGGACCGTCACATTATTATTATTATTATTATTATTATTATTATTATTATTATTATTATTATTATTATTATTATTATTATTTTTATTTTTATTTTTATTTTTATTTATTTTTGCCCCGAGGTATTTATGATTCCCCAGGGACTTATTGCTAACTAACTACAGTATAAAAACCAGTCCAGAATGACCCTACTCTTCGTTATCTTGATCCTCGAATGTGCCTCGAAATGCGATCGCGTTAAAACGTTGTATCGTTAAAGAGATACGTTGGTACAGGAAGGAGGTTTCTCGTGGGTCCCCCGTAACCATACTGAGCTTTTGTCCTAGGTCAGATAGAAAGACATGGCCTTCACTATTAATCGGTCCCATGGTCTCGAATGCAAGTGGGACAAAAGAGTGCGTTGTGGAGAGCTGGTGATATTTCTCGTGTTTGCGGGCCGCCGCTCTTTCGGCCGCCGCTCCGACTGTCTGAGAGGTGTCTGGCAGATAAGACATGGCCATGGTGTCGGTAACCGTCACATCCCAGACTAGGCATCGGCCCACCCGCCATGGAACCAAGGTTTGGCCATCGGGTCTTTTGCCGTCAGATCTTAGCAAACCCGATGGCTCTTCACTTGATGGAAAACCAGCCCGTATCAAACCTCGATGGACCAAGTCATTCAGGGATGCATGTCTGGGGTGTCTGCCAGGTCCCAGGGCGCAGGAGAGCCCATGCATGTAGGCCATCAGCGGCCATTATTATTATTATTATTATTATTATTATTTTTCGCAATTGTATTATTATTACAGTGCATCATGCTTTCTCGTCCCTCATTATTATTATTATTATTATTATTATTATTATTATTATTATTATTATTATTATTATTATTATTATTATTATTATTATTATTATGAAGTCGTGTGTAGCTGTAATTGGCACATATTTTTGTTCCTTTCTACTATCTGCAATTTCTGCTGCAGCTCCTGCAGTGACAGCGGTTGCCTGTAGATAGGAGGGCGCAAGGGTGTCGACCACTGTGGCATCCCATGCGAGACATCGGCCCGCTTTCCATGGGATAAGGGTGGTGCCGTCCGGTCTCTTCCCGTCCGAGCGTAGCATGCCCCGGGGTTCTTTGATCGCTGGAAAGCCGGCTCTGGTGAGGCTACGGTGGATAAGATCGTTGATGGCAGCGTGCCTGGCGACGCGACCAAATCCCAAAGAACAGGAGAGGCCGTGTGTCCCTCTAGCGGTGACCAACGTGCCACAAGCGCAGACGTGGGGTTGGCAGATATTGGCTCCTAGACGAAGACCAACCGCCACTCTGATGGCCTCATCGCTTAGCCTGAGGCCGCAGGAAGTGATCGGCAGACAATGAAGCCAGTCGCTGGCGTGCTGGAACGATACGGCTTTCAGGCGTGCTTGCTCGCTCTGCTCTGTAGTAGAGAGCAGCAGTTCCGTGAGCTCTCTTTCAAGTATCGGATTGTCCCACTTCGCTTGTATGTTAGAGGGACAATATTCATCCAGGGGTAATCCAGTTTTTAACTGCCAGAGCGACGAAAGGTTCGTGTAATGTAAATCCGGTTGACTTTCTAACACGCATTATTATTATTATTATTATTATTATTATCATCATCATTATTATTATTATTTTTATTATTATTATTATTATTATTATTATTACTTTTATTATCTGTTCTTTTTAAGTCGGAAGCATAGCCTACACAGCCTATAGCTGTGATTCTCAAGCAAGGGCGGCGCCAGGATTTCAGTTTTGGGGGGTTAATCTCTGGAGAAAATTTTCCATTTTCATTCGTAAAAATTTCTGACGACCTTTTTTAGTCATCTGGTTCTTGGGGGGTGGGGGGTCTAATCATCTAAATATTTTATTTTTACATGGGTAAAAATGGATGGCCTTTTGGGGGGGGCTTAGTCCCCTAGCCCACCCTAGCGCTGCTCTCAACCTATGAGAACTTTGCAAAGTGTGCCGCGTGAAAAATTCTTATATGTTATTAGCCTAATTAATAAAAAAATATTATGCTAAACATCCAGCAGTAAGGGATCGACGAACCAAAAGAATAAAATAAGAATATTTTGGGAACTTTGCGTCACAGCAAAGTAAGCAATCGAAAAACTTACAAACTACAGGATGACAAATGTTAAACACTTCATGGGAAACTCAACTCATTCACCCGCTATACCGCAACAAATATATAGACTACTGCAACGCTATGTTTGCTTAACGACTGTGGATAGACGTCGGTTGCAGTTGTTGATCTTGTTCTTGTTGTTCTTGTTGTTGTTGTTGTCTTGGCATTAGCCTATGATGATCTTCGTCGTACCCTCTGGACGTTTGGTAGAAGTCGATGGCACAGCAACTGGACCTATTAATAATTATAATCGTCGCAACAATAACTGCAACACTGAATTTATTATCATCATCGCTAAAAACAACAGGTAGGCTAAGGACTATAATATGGTATATATGGTTCTAAAATATCTCACAAGTGCTTGCTGCTGTTTAGCAATATAGTGTCAAGGGTGATTAGTGTCGCCCTCCTTTTTTATCCAGGCTTTGGACTGGCACTGGCAGAGATGAAGCCATGGCGTGCATCTTCTCTTCTTTTATTGGATGTATATCGAGGACTCTGAAAAATGATTGATTGAATGAATGAATGAATGAATGAACTAAGGAACGAACAAATGAACGAACGAATGAATGAATGAATGAACGAACGAACGAATGAATGAATGAACGAACGAACGAACGAATGAATGAACGAACGAACGAACGAATGAATGAATGAACGAACGAATGAATGAATGAATGAACGAACGAATGAACGAATGAACGAACGAACGAACGAACGAATGAATGAACGAACGAATGAATGAATGAATGAACGAACGAACGAATGAATGAATGAACGAATGAATGAATGAATGAATGAACGAATGAACGAATGAATGAACGAATGAATGAAGTCTGAACCACTCACAAAAGGAGATGTGAACTGCTGATGGATTGTGTCGTATGCTGTCGACTGCTCTGCCTGGAGAGGACGACGACGACGACGACGAAGGGCAGCTGATGTTTGTGTTGGATAGAAAGAGATAGCATCTGCATGTGGAGAAGTCAAAGTCCAATGCCATGCAATCGGTTTCGCATCTCTTTAGACATCCTTGAAGGTTGTAGACTCCTTTCTCTTCTCTGCCTCCAGACATTGAAACTCCGAGATCAATTCGACCATTCGAGGCAGCAGCGGTTATCCCTATATTCGAGCGACAATTAAATACTCGATTGAACCAAACAGATACAAAATTTAATTTCACTGCGTTTCATAAGACAAAGACTGTCCTGACACCGTAGAAACAACACAATATTTAATACATGCCGTCGTAGAAGACTATGCATGATGCTATTGAAGACAATATGATTTTGACGTTATAAAAGACAATGTGTAGCACCATAGATGACAACGTGTGTTGATATAGAAGACACTGCATGCATTGCTCGGTCAGGAGCGCTCCCGAGTAGTAACCTTGAAGGGGCGCTCGTAATTAGCATAATGGATTACATGCCTACCCTAGAGTACTTAATTGGTACTCAAGGAACGTACTGCAGGTACCAACTATACGCAGAGTAGTAAAAGTACTTGGTACGCAAGGAACGTACTGCAGGTACCAACTACATGTATACGCAGAACTTAATACACAGGCCACTTGTCTTGTCTTGTCTTTAACCTTCCTCGATTCGAGGGTTGGTCGCTTCTTGGACATGCCTTCGCCACTTTCTCCTGTCCTCCGTCTCCTTCAATATCTGCTCGAATGGTAGTTCCATCCATGTGATGACATTAGCGATCCATCCCATCCTCGGTCTTCCCCTTGCCCTTGATCCCGACATCGTACCCTGTATTATTTCCTTCGCCATACAGCCCCCGGTTTTCTCATCAAATGACCGAAGTAAATGAGTTTCCGTCTTTTTTATCGAGTTCAATAAGGTTCTTTCTGTTCCTGTTTTCTCCAATACCCATTCGTTTGTTCTTTTTTCCGTCCATTGTACTCTCAAGATCTTTCTTAGGCATTTCATTTCAAAAGCATTTATTCTGTCTTCTCTCTTTCTGATCGTCCAACTTTCACACCCACAGGCCATGCTGCCAAAGGATAATTAGAAATTTGGAATCCATGTATTATGATACTGAATGCACAGCGTATAACTTACTGCACGGTACTTTGCTGAAGTGGGTGAGCATTGGATGCGATCGGTGAGTGTTGCATGTGGTGAAGGCTGAGTGGTGGTAGCACTTCATTGAGTGTGGGTCGTAGTCGCCAGCAAAGCAGGTGGACGAAGTGGCGCACGATCTCATGCAAGTCGTCAGATGGAAGAACCTTCCGATGATCTGGATGCCATTCGCAACGTAGAAACCACGAACGATGCTCAGCATCATACCTTCGATCAGACAAACATGTGTTATTATAACAGGCTGCATCAACGGTGTCTGACTAACCAAATAATCGGAAGACTAATCGGTTGATTTATTTACTGATTGATAAACTGACTGATTGATTGATTGATCGACTGACTGAAGAACAGACTAAATAATTATTGGCTGATTGGTTCGTTTCCTGACTGATTAATTGATTGATTAACTAATTGGTTATTTTATTGATTGACTGCCTGATCTACTGTAACACTGAAAATAACTGCATTTTCCCCTAACTTTATTAGACCTATTGATTATTTAGTTATAGGCCTATATATATATTCACTTTTTCATAACTAGGCTAATTGATGTTCCCGCAGTGCGTTTGCAGGCGGTTCATTAAAGTATATACTTACTTACTTAAGTTACTTACTTACTTTACTGAATCACTGACTCACTGAATTCCAGTCTGTAAACTTGTAGACAGACCACGTTAAAGTCTACGGACTACGGTACTTTTTTACACAAGGTACTCAATTGTACTGACCGACCTCAGATACAGAGTACTGCATGATAAATGGAATGGTGAGTGAATCTAAGTGTTCGATTTCACTGATCATTATTTTCAAGGAGTAACTTTATTCTTCGGGGCACAACTGTCGCCCAATAGATTTCGCACAAGAACTGAAGCCCAGACAATGCGTTCTTATAATTATGTGATCCTGAATATTTCGTCGGTCAAAGTATTAATATAAGATAAGCTTTTAATTTTATCCTGAATGTTAGCATACTGAACAACTGAAAAGGAGAGCTCGTCAAACGCCTATAATTCATCTTTAATAGCCTAACGAAAGCCAACAGCAAGACACTTTGTCAAACGCCTATCTTTTCACACTCTACGTGTAGAGGAGAGTGGGGCAAGAGCGGCCTGCGGGGCAAGAATAGACGGAAGGATATCGTAAAGCAATACGTAGGCTATGCGTAGCGATTAAATTAAGCCACGTTGAAAGACATTTTTCGGCCGCATCGAACGATATAAGATTTGTTAAATTTGTTTGCAAACTCTATGAGTAAATAATAATTTTTCGATTTTTCTAAAATCAATGTAAATCGGAATAGTTAGGATTTTTTTTATAAAATCAAAGTTTTTGATGCTAAATTTTTTGAAAATTTTATGTTGCAAAGACATCAAAAACGCACTGATTGCGCGTATTAAATTCAATGAATTCGAAAGATGTTACTAGTAATTAGAACTAAAAAAATAATTGCTATGGTGCCGGGGCAAGAGTAGCCGTGGCAGCATGGGGCAAGAACTAGTCGCCTCAACTTTACTATAAGTTATTATTAGTTGTTACTATTATTATTATTATTATTACTGTCACTAATATTAGTAGGCTACTAGCGTCATTATTTTTTATTATTATTATCATTAATGCCAAATTAGTCCCAGGGAAGCTATTATATATCTTCAAAATAGCAATCCAAAATATATGGAGTGTAAATACAAGGATTAATACTGCATGCCACTCTTGCCCCACCGGTGGTGCAAAAATGTTTAATACAAAAAAATCGGATGAATTTTTCTGAAATAGTTCGTGTGCCCTACAGAGCCAAATGGTTGGTCTATGACAAGGTATAGGCCTAGTTGAATGTTTCAATATTGTCATCTGCTCAGAGATAGGGTAGAGTTCCCATATTTGGGCACCTTAAGGATAAAAGGCTCGTATTGCAGTGATTTTGACATGCATACGTCTAGTTTGGGGTTATTTGGTTAAATTAAACATTAGGGAATGAAAATATATTGAATATATGCACTTGAGTGCATAACAATATTAGTTGTGGGGGAGAAAAGGACATGCCCCCAAAGTGCCCAAATTAGGACACGGTGCCTCAATTTGGGCACCAGGTGCCCAAATTAGGTACACATTGAAGCACTATGAAGGTGGTGACCTGCTTACTCTGTTTTCTACCTAACGCATACCAATTTCGAGATGAAATAAAGAAGAAATGAAATAATGCTTGGGTAGAATTATTGTGTTATACAGGGTGGGCCAAAAAAAGTGAGAACATCGCGTAAAAAGTAGTATAATTGCATCAAAACTTGTTTCACTGTATCCAAAATAGCTTAAATTGTTTGCTCATTCACTTACTTACCTATTTAGCTATATGATGTCTTTATTTCGACGCATTTTAAGCAAAATTTACAACTCTAAACGTACGAGCGTGTAATCGGGCAGAAGCTCAATGAAAATGTCACTTTGAAACGCTTGCAACGCAGTCGGTAGCTACTTGAGCGGTTTCCTAATGAGAGAAGTGTACGATCGAAGCATCTGGTTTACAGATGAAAAGACATTCACCGATGCCACTCCAGTAAACTGTTCATTCCGTTGAAACAAAGAAAAATGTAAGTTTAGGAAAGTCGACTCATACGAGAACGTGACCATTTCAGCCGCGCGGTATCTTTATATCAGTTGGTGTGTCTCGAATGGGTAAAACTAATATTGTGTTCGTTGAACCAGGCGCCAAAGTAAACAGTGAATACTATTGTGGACATGTTCTGAGACAAGGCGATATGTGATCGCCATAACTGGACATTACAGCAGCAAGATGGAGCTCCATCTCATACAGCGAGAAATACAATCCAATCAACTTTCTTTGGCAGGAGAATGTTAACTTCATCGAGCCAGACATGTGGCCACCGAACAGTTGTGATTTAAACACAGTAGATTATGCCATATATGGGGTGCTTTGCAAGAAAAAGTCTACCTTCGGGCTTCGGCGAAAATTTACCACAGTTGAGCAGCTCAAGTTGGCAATAATCGAACTTCGAAGAATGAAGAAAAACAGCGTTTTATTGACATGCAGTAGCATAAACGAGTGGCGTCGACGCTTAGAAAAACTCGCTGAGAAGCAAGGAGGACACATTGAACATGATTTCTGATTAGCTAAATACTTGGCAAACAAAAATATATGAAAACAATATAATTAATTGAATTATATTTGTAAATAACTCGTATTCTACGAGGTGTTCTCACTTTTTTTGGCCCACCCTGTATTCACAACAGACTGCAGTTGAACAAGGTGATACTGAAACCAAAGTGATGAAGTAGATATATAAATTATGTCCTCTTGATCAAACATTATACCAGAATAGGTTATTTTGGAATATTTCCACTAGGAAACTAAACTGCATCTGCTAATTCACTACTTCAAAATCAGCACTATCGTTTGATTTTCTTATTAAGCTTTAGCTAACTGTATGCGTGTAGAGCACATCACACATCCACTTTTCACATATCAAGCGCTGCGACCATCTGACATCTGATTCATTGCGTGGTGGAATTTCACCGTATGGGCCTATAGACATGGAGCTGTGTAGCATCTTTCAGGAAACGGACATTTCCTCTCCCTGCACAAAAACCCCCGGCCACCCCCCCCGAACAACCCCCGGACAAATCCCTCCATTTAGCCTAGTAGCCTACATTAACACCCCATGACAAAACTCTCCTAATAGCCTATTTATGTAGGTAATTGATAAAACGCCTTTTATAAATCCAGCTCTATTTAAGTAGTAAAATTTCTTTTCAGCAATCCAACTTTTACTTAGATAACAATTAATTTTTATTAATCCAGCTTCCATTTAGTCACTGTGCAAGTAGCTAGCTATTTATGTAGGTATTATTGATCAAAATTAGGCTAATTTTCCAGTTTGCGGTGCTGTGTCAACTAGTTAGTGTCATACGGGTAGGCACAAACCTGTCACTGTCATTCAGGCGTGAACTTATAATTTGTTAGTGTCGCTCAGTCATTCCGATATCAAGCTAATACCTGTTGGTTTATTTACGATAGCATGAAACCTTGTCATCAATCCAGCTTCCATTAAAGCAAGAATATTTTCATCAATCCATCTTCCATTTAGGAAAAATATTTTCATCAGTCCAGCTTTCATTTAAGCATGTATGTTTGTTAAGCAAAAAATTGTTTTGTATCAATCCGACTTCTATCCTGTTTAACGAGAATTCTTTTTCATCAATCCAACTTGCATAGGCTACTTAGAATTGCCATTCGGAGAAATACCACTTATACAAATATGTTCTACCAGCTTTTTGTCCTACCCTGGGGGTTTGTCTGGGGGTAGTTTGTCCGGGGGTTTTGTCCAGAGGGAAATGTCCTAGCTACGCTCCCATTTTTCACCACCATCTTGATTTTTGGTGGTCACTTGTTGGCTTTCAGTGTCTCACGTGTTCGTCCCCCCCCCCCCCACTTATCTGACGAATTTGTTTTAACAGGGTGCAGTCGATCATTCTCTTTCTTTCTTCCTATTTTCAGATACCATGAAAATGCTAAAATAGAGTACGCAGGTGCACACAGATAACACCACTTTAATAGCTAGATCAAGGTGGACCTAATTTGGGCACCCGGTGCTCAAATTGAGGCACCATGTCCTAATTTGGGCACTTTGGAAGGTCTGTCTTTTTCTCAGCACAACTAATTTTGTTAAACACTCAAGTGCATGTATTAAATATATTTTCATTTTCTAATGCGCAATTCAACCAAATAACACCAAAATAGAGATATGCACATCAAAATTACTGCAATACGAGCCTTTTATGCTTAAGATGCCCAAATAAGGAAACTCTACCTTAGATGATTTTCCATGTTCCAATCACAAAATAAATTGAACAGTATAAAAATATTAAGATAGGCCCTAAATGTAAGAAATTTCAAAATTATACACTCGTAGAATATAGGGTCTAGTCTAACCGAGACCTATTATGGCAAAATTGAATGGAACTATAAAGAAATATTAGCGTGTAATATAGTATTCAACGTGACCTCATTTGGGCAAACAAGGTTACCTAAAATGGGCACTGCCCAAATTAAGAATACAGAAGGGTGCCCACATTAGGGTCTATGCCATACCTTCCTAGGAAAATTAATGACAAAGTTAACTCATTTTCTCTCGCATTTTCGTTCACCTGGGTTGAAAGAGCGATACTTCGCGAAACTCTTGCAAAAAACCGTTTGAAAATACACCAAAAAGCAACTCGCCCACAGCTTCCGAACCACATAGCAAACATTTGAACACTCGCATGCTAAAAACAACATTCACTTCTTACGTCAAGGTACAATTTTCTACCTACTTACTTTTTTGTTTTATAACATCTATACATAGAGTTGATAATATTTCCTATAGAAGGCACCACTCTATGTCGTCTATATTTTTAGATACAAGGGGGTGCCCATTTTAGGAGCATGCCCAAATTAGGGTCATGTACCCTACTTGGACGAAATCCTTAAGGGGCCGCTCTTGCCCCACCCTCCTCTTTTATAGGCCAACTTAACAACGTTTTAAAGAAGTAGACGTTATCAAACGCCCATTTTTCTTCCACCTACCGTCGCTCAGTCCACCTGGAAAGGCGCCTCTCGCCTTCTTTCGGATTGAAGGCCTTTGATAGTGTTCCACCTCATCGTCGTCTTCATCATCATCGTCATCATTCTGAACATCAAGATCGTTGATCTTATATCGCTGGAGCCACGCAGCATCGAGAAAATGACGCATGAAAATGAGAATGACGACGCCGCAAAGCAAGAACGTCGCCATCTTCCTGTTAACAATTAAGGCTTTTGACGCAGTTGAACAGTTGAAAACTTCTTAATTGAGAAGCTTGTCTGGCATTTAGAAGCATTTCAAATCATTTCAGGACGGGAGCATCGTATAGTCTAATTACATTTTACTAATTACTAATTACATTTACTTTAGGCTACTAATAAGACTTTCGACCACGATTACCATGTCGCTTTTATATAGTCTACTCTAACACTGTTTGCCGTAAACAAAATTTCTCAGTGTAGGATACATCGGAAATGACATTCCAAGCGTTCAGACCAAACATAATTCTGACCAACCATCTTGCATCTCATCTCATACATTCTGAGTGATTTCTGACAATAGCAGTTGATTGACTCATTCTGGCGCGTGATAGATTGGACCTTAGCTCAAGGCATAATTGAAGACAGTAGTCATAATTATAGACACAATCTAAGTTTCAGCTTCTCTACCGTTTGTCGTGTTAGCCGCATGCACTGACACAGTTCCTCAGGAGCGACGAATGCATTGTCTGTTTTCAAGCCTATTGTTTATTGATTCAGAGCAGGCGATGGACTCGGCATACCTTCGCTCGCTCCTCGATTGGAATTATTTCTTGCTCCAAGTCAAAATGCCTTCTCGACTTCTTCTTTCAATGCAACATACCTTACCAATAAGTCAGTCAAAGAATCAGAGAAAGACACAGACAGATAAACAGGTTCACAAGAAAGAGGGAGAGATAAACAAGAAGATAAGAAGGTTTAAAAAGTTGATACTTAGCCTATCTTTACTTGTTTTAATATTCCCATGTCATCTGCTTACGGCTAAAGCTAACTATATCGTAATTATCTACAATCGTTTACACTGAACATTAATAGAAGCTTTCTATGGACCCGTCATAATCGGGGAGAGAGAGCCGCACTGATGCGCAACAGACTCAGTATTGAAAGCTGCACAGCTAGGCCTAATGATGTACGATCACCGGCTAATCTCACTGAGGTGAAAAGGAGGGCAGCCTCAGTGAGGTAGGCTATACAAGTCCCTCGATCCCTGCCGGTATAGCCTCTCAGTGTAGCAGATCATCCTGATACCTCCTCGTGGTTATCCCTGGAAACTAGGCCTACTGGTCTCAGTAGGCTAAATTCAGGATGGTCGCCCATCTATGGGAAAATAGTGAAGACTGCCTTGGTGTGATCGGCTGAAGTCCGGCATGTCACGGCAATGGCGAGGGCGGCACCGCAGCACATCATCCGCAGGTAGCTGCTGAGAGCTTGCTGACCGCCTATAGCTAGCCCAGACAGCCAGAAATCGCAGTGCCCGTACCATGCCAACCTACTTAGCCCACAGCGGCAAACTCGGGGCTCACGGCATCTTCGCCCATCTGGAAACGCCCATCGTACCTCATTCGGCCCAATAGAGTAGCCCAATAGGGGGCGGATGATCTTTCCCAAACAGGCCCAACGTATATTCTTCGCCTCATTGAGCACCGCGCGGTGCATAGGTTGCGCCTATGAATTTATCTGCCGGCCCAGCGGTGTATAAGTGCGGGCTTCTATTCATTGTTATGGCGTCGGCGTCTAGGGGCCCACTGGTGTAAATTCATCGCTATCTGTCGGCGCGGCATTGGTGTTTGTAAGGGGCCACCTATTGCTCCCCAGGCTACCATCACACTGTCTCTAATGGCCTTTATAGGGCCGCTATTGGAAAATGATCGGCCGCTGTCGGCGCTATGAGGTTGGCTGTACTTGGGACTATGGGTTGCCATCCATTCTGCCTACAGTCAGCCCTCACAATGCCTCTAATGGCAATATGAAGACCAGGTGTAGACCTATAAATGTGGTTGTAACCGATTCTCAGGTGAATTTCTGCAATTTCCAATCACAAAATTAATCCCACAAGAACCCTGACATCTGAGATTCGATTTAGGAGCCCAAATATACTTCTTACATGCAATAGAAAAACGCAAGTTTCCATGAAAATAATTTTTAACAAAGTTCACACCATTCATTGTATTAAAAATAAAAACAATATTTATGACAGTAACACATGCAATACATTTTCAAAATCATTAATTCCATTCAATTGGCAAGAGGAATATTATCCAGCTAAATTTATAATGCAAGATTAATTATTTAAACAGTAAGACTTCTGAAATGTCAAAATCATTCATTTATCTAGAGACTTGAATCAACATTTCACTCAGAGAAAATTGAGATTGTCGGAAACAAAAGCTTATCCAACAGACTGAGTTCAGCTAAATTAGGGCAATATAAATCATATTAAAAGGAGAAAATGCAACCAAAAAACAGTCATACAACCAATATTCAATTGTTAAAATGCATGATACAACAGTCTTTATAATTATCACACATTAGATAAAAATGATTTGTGTAAAAATTGAATTTATTTACTTGAAAAACTTAATTAATAAATCTATTTAAAAATGAGAATGTTAAATATTAAATTTTAAATGTTTTAGAGAAATGACTACATACACACAAACAGAACAAATGCATTCCACAAAAAGTTTACTAGCCTTCTGTTTATAACCACACAAATTAGATAATGAAGGTAAAAAAGTATCCTCAGAGCTAATTAAATTAGGGCGATATTTAAAAAATCTTTATTACAGTTTTGAGTGCTAATTATAAGCGAAAACAATGTTTTAGCGAACCACTCATAAATACACATTTGTTCATAACAAGATATCAAATTGATTATTATTTCTAGTTACAACAACACCCTGATTTAAACACACTAGCATATTAAGAATAATAATAAAAATCAAAGCAACATCATTCTGATTGCATGAAAAATACAATTTTCCTCTTAAATACATTTTCAACAATTCTTCAGCACACCGCCCCCTTGACAATCATTGCATACATTAACAATCATGTTTACTGAAACGCAAACCATATGTCAATAGAACCGCAGGTCGCACAATTCAAAAATAGGTCATTGGAAATAGCTCAAATAATCATATAGTTGCTGTTTTACACTAAAACAATATCATCTCTGCACATATAAAACAAAACATGCATTGGCAGCAAAAAAATAAACAAAAAGTTGACAAATTTGGAGTTAGTGCTTTTACGCTCAAAGAAGATGGCATTCATTCATTCATTCAATCAATTTATATAGCGCCTCTTCAAGATATCTACTCATAGGCACTCTCGGCGCTAACTAGCCCAAATGATATTAATTAATAGTCATAGCGAGCGAAAAATAACACGTTGCAAAACAAAACAGTTAGCTGAGAGTCACCTGTGGCGAGCCCTCACAAACACGTAGAGTTGACCATCGGATCCCCATAGACAGCTGGTAGATGGCAGGGCATATATATATATATATATACATATATATATGGCATATATAGTCTTATATAACAACACAAACATCAGCAATAACACTTAACAGAATAAATACATGTCCCCCATCTAAAATGAAATGAGTAATCACAGAAACATAAAAGTAAATGGATAAAATAGAGAAATAATTATCAACCATAACAATAATAATCCTGTGAAAACGTATTCATAATTTTATGTAACCGCAGCGTAAACATTTCCACGTTCAGAAACTTTCACACCAATCTCATAAACACTGAAAAACCTGGCTTTTAATTAAATATTAAACCTCTAAATAACACTTTAAGAAGGGTTTTAGAGTATATAACGGCAACACTGTGGCATATAAAGGGTGGGTAAAAAAAGAACACCCCTAAGGTTTTTTGCCAATATCTTGGCCAGAAGTAAGAATTTCGAAATGAAATTTTACAGGCTTAAAGACATTTCATATTTACACACGATGGCCAGATTTCATCACAATATTTCAAACAGAACAAAAGTTATATCACTTTTAGTGACGCCACCCACCATTTTTTTGAAGATTTAAAAGCGTATCACAAAAAAGTAGCAAAAACGCAGTTTTATTAAGTCTCGTCTCAAATAATTGTTATCAAATAGCTTTGATTTTGCCAGGTGATCATTATAATTACTTTTTTTAAACAGGGTACAAGCGTAGCTGCACATCACTGAGAAGTCACTTAGCAAGATTACAATCAAGTTGGTAAATAAGGAATCTGTCAGATTATTAATTTTGCTATTAATGCTGCACATCACTGAGAAGTCACTTAGCAAGATTACAATCAAGTTGGTAAATAAGGAATCTGTCAGATTATTAATTTTGCTATTAAAGCAGTAAAATTCAAATTTCTTTTAAAAAATGGCTAACGTGTCAATGACAGACAAAATATGTATTCAGACAACTCTTGAACAAGATCCTGGAGATGTAAGGCTATGAGCAACGTTTACTCTGATAAACAGTGAGAGTCTAAACATTAAGAGTTAAGCTGAGATTTGCCGTGAATGAAAGGAGATCGGCTCAATGTCGATTGGTCTGGTTTCATTGAGAAAGCCAATGGCCCCAAATCTCCGGATTTGAACCCGATGGATTGATAATTAATTGCGGAGAAATATCACAATCTGCAACCAAAACCAAGAGCGGTAAGAGAATTGATGAGCGCATTGGAGTTGATATGGGAAGATTTGCCTAAAGTTGTAATGCATCAACAGGTCCATCAAGAACTTTGCAGAGACTCAAAATAAGTTTTGGCATTGGTAGTGCTTCACAAGTTGTGAAGCACTATCAAGTTCATTTCACAATAGTTATTTGAGATGACACTTAATAAAATCGTGTTTTTATTACCTTTTCTTGTGTTACGTTTTTGAATCATCAAAAAAGGTGGGTGGCTTCACAAAAAGCGATATAGCTTTTTTTTTTAAAAATAGTTTGATGAAATCTGGCCATCATGTGTAAATATGATTTGTCTTTAAGCCTGTAAAATTTCAATTTCGAAATTCTTACTTCTGGCCAAGATATTCGCAAAAAAACTAGGGGGTGTTTTGTTTTGGCCCACCGTGCAGACAGTGTAAAGTGCACGAACACAGCATAAGTTCCCACAACCCACACAAGGGTCGGCTTAGCCAGACATTGGGCACAGATGCACTGGTAAAATGACCAGGACGTTATCGACCCTTGCATGACTGCCAGTTAATTTTGACTCTCCTAAATTGTGATCAATAGTTCAATTGACACTATGAAGTTCAATCTGACTGTGGCATAAGTTTTAAATAATAAAATATATAATATCTTTGTGTAATTTCAAGCTGCATTGCGATTACAATTTATAGTATGAACAAATGACAAGTTATACTTCAAGAGTCAAATTTAACCGACAGCCATGCAAAGCTTCCATAATGCTGCACTGCCTTTTAATTACGCCATCTGCCAAATGGAAGGTTGAGCAGACCTTTGGGAGGGTAGAGGGAAGCAATCCCACAACCATGCACTTTCGTCCCAGAGTGCTGCCATTATCCTAAACCTTAGCCATAGTATTAAACAAATATATATATGTATATAAATACACAATTACACACACAATCACACATAAATAAATGACCGTGGTGCTGCACGGTGGTGTAGCGGTGGCGTCGTTGCCTTGGAGCTGGAAGGTTCGAATCCACCTCACCGCGTAAGGACCTTGGGCAAGTCCTTCACTCACAATTGCTCATTGCATCAGCGTGAAACTCCGATGCAGTGTCCGCTCTGCATTCGTGGATCGCCGCCTCTGAGTGAAGAGAGCTTGAAGGGGCGCTATAACAAGTGCACATACAAACAAACAAAATACATCTATACACAATTAAAATATTTGAAAACTAAAATAAACAAGATTATATGAGGTCATAATATACAATAATACAATACATTATTGGAATGTAGCTAGATATAATTATTACTTTAGTAAACAGGGAGTAGCGTTCCATGCTGTAGCATACCCACATTTAATACAGCAAGGCAAAAGAGCATTATAGCATTAACTGCCTTGCGCAACAGTCGTTTATGCTGTCAATGGCTTGGGAATGGAAGTTATAGTGGGTGGATTTGGTCCGAGGTTGGAAGATAATGCCACTCCATGTGGATGATAGGAATTCGACGCTCCTCTCCTGCATCTCGTTGCTCCTCGGGAGTAGAGATCCTCGCTGCTCAATGGGATTTGTTGTTCCTCTTCAAGATCACTGCCATGCTTATCGGAAGTGTGAACCATCACCAACCAATGACCGCCGTAAAACACCGACAGTTCATAGCGTCTTTTTCTTCCAACAGCTCTATGTATTGTCCTTCGAAACCATACTTTGATCTTTTCTTCAGCTGTCATGTAATCTGCAAGGGCAGTGGGTTCATTCATGTGAACAGCATCTACAGCGGTAATGACAAAAGCAATTAATTTTAAACAATTAGTCTTTCTTTGGGTGAAAATGAGCAATGCAATTGTTAATCCACAAAAAGTGTTCAGGACTATACCTCCTATACTGGCCTAACCATCACAACACTTTCGTGAGGTACTCAAAGGTGTCATAGGAGGCTGTTAGATGCATACATACACAATCAGGGTGGCCAAACATTTAATAATATTTTTCTTTATTGGATTCATACTGGAAAACGCAGTATGTTTACATGAAACAATCCTAATTAATGTCAATCTTAAATAAAGAACAGACAGCCTGCAATGACAGGAATAGCAGCCTACAAAGCACATCTATCCTATGCAGGGCTTCGATATTCGAACTCAGCACCGCTGATCTTCACACCAATGTGCTACCCAATGTGCCACCCAAATATACACTGATACTAAATAAATATACAGTGTGGCCACAGAAATATGACATAAGAATTCCCTAAGTTTTCTAGAGGCAACTTCTAACATTTCAAGAGAGTGTTTTAATCACTGTTTTATTAATATTAAGATTTAAAATCAATTTTTTTTGGCGGCCGACTTCGCCCCTTATAGCACACCTTTCCCTGCCGTAATTTTTATTTACCATCACTGCATCTTTTTCTGTGTAATACCGCACATCAAATAATTAAATATTTATTTCAGAAATTTTATATAACATCTCCTCAAGGTAGATTACTCATAGGCGCTACAGCGCAACCATGGCACACAAAACAAAATACTATAGAAGAGCAGATCTCGACAACCCGGAAAGGCAGCCATGGAATCTTAGTATTAACCTCAATGTGCACAAGACTGGATGATCATTTCTTACCAACTCTTGCTCCTAGTTCTGCCCATAATTTACATTTGTAAGGAGTGTCATAGTACTTACAGTCATGACCAAAAGGTTACGACCGGCATATTTTAATGAATATATATTGAATGAAAAACAAGCAACTTTTGATAAACAGATTATTTATACCGTCTGAAATACCTATTTGATATTTTATGTCATTACACACAACTGGGGAAAAAATTTTAACTTACAATTCAATCTTTTATCAGTAATAATAGTTCAACTGTGTTAAAGTGTTGATTTTGGTGAGTTTAATTCATAACTCCAATAAAACACCAATTGACATCGACACACAGTGTCCAAAATCAATCATTATTTCCATTGTTTTTCACTGTCAGTGAGTTGTTTAATGTCACCACAATAAGAAATAACACTGAAGGTCAGTATTTGTATCATGTGATAACCTTTGTTTTTATAAACAGTTTGAATGCACTGATTGGGCAAGTTTTCGACAGAACTCAGGTGTTATCTAACACAGCCTTAGGAGTGACATTTTTAAGCAGAGACTTTCTGCTTCATCCAAATATTCTCAATAATATTTTAGTCTGGACTGCTACTAGGTTATGGCTCCAGGAAAGGAATGTCCTGCATCAGGCAGTATTTGACAGGGCTCCTTTGTACCAATACAAGGTGCTCCATCCTTTTTGGAAGTGGCTGATGTTATGTACGGTGATTAATTAGGGTTGCAGTTTCTCTTTTAAAATGTTATTATATACAGTTCCATTTATCCTGGTGTTCTCTGGCAATCTAGAATACATTCTTTCGGGCAACCAGCACTGCTCTCCCACACCATGACCTTCAGTGCCTGCCTCACCATTGGTATAGCATGCTTGGGATTACACCTTAGTTTGGGGCTAGGCGGCCATCTCACATACCAGCAGTAACTGTTGAAATGTGTGAATAATAATATAATTAATAATAATAATAACAATAATAAAAAGACAATTTATATAGCATCATTTTCACCCGAAAACATCAGCCACTTCCAACAGGATGGGGCACAGTGTCATGACACAAAGGCCAACAAATCCTGCCTAAAGCAGAAGGGCATTCCACTGCGCTGGAAGCATGACCTGCTGGCAGTCCAGACTTGAACACTATCCACACGACAGTGCCAATGAAGAAACAGATGCTTCCTCTCGTCATGATCCAACTTCTGGGGCTAACTTCTTCAACTGGATTAAGGCTGTGTGTGCGAGAATATCTTGGAAGGGAATAGGGACAAATGAGTGGGTATGCACAGAAATTGATATCGAAAACGATGAGTCGTTACAACAAATAGTGGGAAGAAGAAAGTTGGGTTTCTTTTATCATGTTATGCGCTCAAATGGACTGGAAAAAGATATGATGCTGGCATGCGGAGAGGGAAGGAGAAAACAAGGGTTGCCAAGGAAAAGGTGGTTGGTCAAGGTAAAAAAACAACAGGCTTGAATCTGGAAGAACTAAGGGAAGCGACATCAGAAAGAAAGAAATGAAAAAGGCTGGTCATGATGGTCGCTAGAGTTCAAGAAACTGACAGCACAAGGTGACAATGTGTGTGTGTGAGATAACACCTGAGTTCTGCTAAAATAGGAATCGATGCCGAAGTGCATTCAAACGGTTATTAAAAACACAGAATATCACAGTAAATACTGACCCTCAAATGCTATGTCTTATTGTGGTAACATTAAATGACACCTAGTCAAAACAATGGAAATTATTTATTTTAGGCACTGTCTGTGTGTCAATGTCAATCAGTGATTTAATCAACATTGGAAACTGGCCAAAATTCACATTTTCACACAAATAAACTATAAATACAGATCAAAGATTCATTTGTAAGTCTTGATTTTCACTCACAGTGGAGTTTATTTGTATGTACACCTGTTATAGCGCCCCTTCAAGCTTTCTACTCAGAGGCGCTTCCGATGGCAGCGCGAACACGGCATCGGACTTTCATGTCGAAGCACTGAGCAATTGGAAGTGCAGGACTACACAGCGACTTGAGGTGGATTTGAACAGGTCTGCATTCTGCAACCCTCCGACTGCAAGGCCATGAACATACCCACTACACCACCGTGCCCACAACTGAGTGTGATGACATTATACATCAAATAGGCAGTTTAGACAGTGACTAAACAAACACTAAGCAAAAATGGCCCAAATTTTAAAGAGAATGCATGAGAACCAAGCCTATAAATAAAATTCTGAATATCACCAGTGCCACAAGTTGAAATAATCCACAAGAAATTAACTATAAAAAAACATCCATCGTGGCCATGCACCTAGACTTTCTATTTGATCTTAAGTCAACGGCCCATTTTTATCTTTAAGGTTACTGATATTGATTTGAACAAGTAACAATTTACCAGATTTTTTCTTTAGGTCAGCTTCACATGAACGAGTCGGGCAGTCATGTGGCAAACAACTCTCGTACTGTCCAGTGGTAGGTCAAGGCCTTCTGGCAAGGTTGGAACGTGTATTCAGGCCACCTGTCAAGCAGAAACATGGCAAAGTACACCTTTTCATTGACAGTTATCCACTGTAGGCGGCCTAGTGATGACCGCCCTATCAATGATCATCAAAATGCAAAACAGAAAATAAACACTCAGTCATCCAAATATCATACACCATTATCAGAATTGGGTAAACGTGCAGACTGGCTGCCCGTACTCCAAACAATATGGCCGTTAACGAATGCAATAAAATTAGAGCGCGACCTATAGACGACATCGCAACGTGAGGGTCGGTCAGGGCTCAGGTTAGGCGTCGTGAGGGTCGGTTAGGGTTAGTTTTAGGATTAGGGTTAGTTTTAGGGTTAGTGCAGTCATTCTGCTGAAATTGAAGCTGAATTGATGAACAATGTCGTCGATGGTCGCGCTCTAATTTTATTGCATTCGTTGGCAGCCATATTGTTTGGAGTACGGGCAGCCAGTCTGCACGTTTACCAAGTATTCGATTTCCCGAAACTAGCTTTTAGTAGAATCTGGGACTAATAATAATTATGATATTAGTACCATGTCCTACAATCATGTAGAATACAGGGACTTCGGACCACGTGCTTCGATGTGTATCGTAATTAGATCCACATCAGAAGTGATATCTTTATGCAACAAAGAAAAGACAAACGAAATATAAACTCACCGTTTTAACGTCAGGACTATAAATTGCCAAGGCAAACAAACCGCATGGAAAATATCACATTGACCGCTTCGCCATTTTCCCCGCTTAATTACGCCATTGTTCCGGTCCCCGGATGTACACCATAGACATCTTACATGATATGTAAGATGCGCACTCGCTTATTTTAATTAAGTAAGTAAGGGTGCTCCATTAAAAGCAAGCGAACATTACTGTAAGCCCTTTATATGTCGATGTTTTACTAAATGGCGATAAAGAACGGTAATTACGAGAACATTTTACGAATATTATACACTGCCATATACACTAAGTGGTGCCCCCATTATGATTCGACTCTTGCTGAGAATGCAGATAAATTTTGTTTGTAAATAGGCCTAAGAAGTTGTTGTGCGCTAGACCTAAAATTTAAAACCTTACTAATTTAACTCTCGACCGTTTAGAACAGTGTCAGATCATATTTTCGCAGGATACTGCATACATTTTATGCAGCTCTAACAATGCTAGCAGATGAAAAATATAATTAGGCTATACGACAAGGACAAAAGCATGCCAAATGTGATTTCCATTTCGAAGGGCTCGATACGCCTAGGCCTATAATTATCTGAAACATGTTTCCGAACTCGCATTTCTTCAGTTAGTGCATTTCGATGGCATTTCATTAAAGACTTGTCTTTTCCAAGCTGTTCCTACTGACAACGCGGTAATTGGTAGAATTCATGTCACCTATGCATGCACGCATGCTTGCAGGCATGGATGCATGCACGTAGCCTATGCATGCATGGAATCATGCATGCATGTATGTACGTACGTAGGTGTGTATGTATGTATGTATGTATGTATGTATGTATGTATGTATGTATGTATGTATGTATGTATGTATGTATGTATGTATGTATGTATGTATGTATGTATGTATATATGTATGTATGTATGTATGTATGTATGTATGTATGTATGTATGTATGTATGTATGTATGTATGTATGTATGTATGTATGTATGTATGTATGCATATATGCATGTATGTATGTATGTATGTATGTATGTATGTATGTATGTATGTATGTATGTATGTATGTATGTATGTATGTATGTATGTATGTATGTATGTATGTATGTATTTATTTATTTATTTATTTATATATGTGGCTTCAAACAAAATGTGTGTATGTTTGCATGTGTGTATGCATGTATGTGTGTGTATGCATGTTTGTGTGTATGTATACATGTTTGTATGTATGTATATATGTATGTATGTAGTGTGTATGTAGTATGTATGTGTGTATGTGTATGTGTGTATGTATGCATTATGTATGTATGTATGTATGTATGTATGTATGTATGTATGTATGTATGTATGTATGTATGTATGTATGTATGTATGTATGTATGTATGTATGAATGTATGCCTGTGTATATGTATGATCACTTGCTATTGCGCCTGTATAAATTACTACTCAAAGGCGCGCCGTACTATACCGCGCGGACAATGAATCGAGTTTCATGCCGAAGGGCATGAGTAATTGCGAGTGAAGGACTTGCTCACGGCCCGTGTATAGGCCTAAGCGGCAGCGTGAGATGGATTCGAAACCTCGACCTTCTGGCTCAAAGCCACAAAACATCACCGAATCCCAAAATGTAGGCCTATATACCACTTGTATAAGCTTAGGTTTAATCTACTCTTAAAATTTTACAGGAGCATATAAGGCCTACGAAGAAGTGGTCTTATTTGCGTCCGTCAAGTGTGTATGTATGCATCGTATATTGCTCACTATCCTAAATGGCCTACAAAGCACCAGTCATAATATTATACTTTTATTTAGAGGTCGTTGGCGCCATGATAAACCTTGCAGCGCACGTGTAAGGAAAGCCGTTGCTAAATAGCCTATACTGAGGTTCCTTTGTTTGAGGCCAATGCATAATTTGAAACCTGGGCTGCGCTACTACCTCCTCTCCCCACGCCTCTCCTCTTGTTTCCCTATTGAATTCACGGCAGCGTCCCACCCTTCCACACCTCCCACGCAAACTTTGTGGGCTGCGCTGCTACCTCCTCTCCCCACGCCTCCCTTCTTGTTTCCCTATTGAATTCACGGCAGCGTCCCACCCTTCCACACCTCCCACGCAAACTTTGGCTGACAGGCCAATTTCGTGAAGTCTGCGATAGCAGGCTGTTGGGCCCCAATCTTGCCCCCATCTCGCCCCATCTCGCCATTCAAAATGGGTGGCCATTGGGTGGGCCACTATGGTCAAGATTAAGCACACTCGATTGTTCGGCAGTCGGTGAGATCATGGCGAAGTGGTGGAATCCCGCACTTGGCCGACGCCAGCATGTATACCACCAATTGCTCCAGTGGGCCTTCATCGGGGTGATGAGGCTGGCTGTCTGTATACTGGCAATCAGTCTTGGTCAACCTGCTGCGCGCACAGTACTCTGGGGTCCACATGTCTCAGCTTCTGTGCCTGTGGACAATCGTCTGTGTGAGAAGAGAGAGTGGGACTGGACGACACACACCTTTCTCACTTAATTTAATCCACTCGATGTGACGATTGACAACGTACTGAATATGGCCAGACTTGACAGTCCAGGACTGGAACTTTACTCACGACGTGAGATCCGTCGCATACATAATATAATTAAAAGGTCGAAATGCAAATCGGCGACACTGAGTTGGTGGATGATAACAATGAAGATAACGACGACGATAATTACAAATAGGGATAGCGACAAAATTAAGACAACAAAAGACCGCATGACATCCATTTCTAATAAGAACTCAATAGCTGCTACTCGAAATGTTTTGTTCATTTGAGACTGCACATTTAGGCAACGGACCGTCGTATAATTATAGCCTACGTCGCACACCATTTACCATTAGGCTCCTCCTCCCCTCCTCCTCCTCTTTCCTACCCTCCCCTCCCTCTCCTCCTCCTCCTCCTCTTCAAATTAGCAAGCATATAAGATTTAGATCATTATGAGAATTGTGGAAAAATAACTGGGGGGGGGGGGTTGGCCTATGATAAACTTGAAATTGGGGTATGAAAAACATACATTAACATGGGGCTCTAAGAAAGACTAGGGGGGTTGAACCCCGCCAACCCCCCGGCAATTCTCACCCTGATTTAGATAAGTAATCTCTCACGGCAAGTATATAACATCGAATGTTAACTTTGACCTCTCGGCTCTTATCATTCCACTCTATGCATGGGGTAGTCAAGTGGGCCTGGGTCACTGGGCGATGGTAAAACGCATTCACACACTTAGATAAAGGCAGTGGTCACTCAGAGGTGGCGGATCTCAACATTTCTGCGAAGTTAAGACCATTTTAAAAAACATTGTCATTGGCTGCTGCATTCACACGACCAGCTGATGCAACCCACGTGGGCGCAACCAGACGTCCAATAGGCCGCTATAGCAGGATATCCTCCCCCAAAAATCACTGATCATGCAGGCGGTCGATAAAATAAATGGAAGCTAAACTCAAGTCTAGAAGAACTCAGTGCAGTGTTACTGCATAATTTCATTCTAAACTTTACCTCATCTTGTTCAATGTTTTAAATCAGCCTTTGGTTTGCTGCAGAAGCTCAGTTCCCCACTTGCATCTTGTCAGAACATGCAAGTGGGGAGCTGAGCTTCTACATGTTCTGACAAGTTCCCCAAATTCTAGACTGTTTCGACTCTGATGGCAAGATAACCATAATAATTATTATGGACTTCATATGCCTTACGTGTGGTAGGCTACCATATGGTAGGAACTATGACATCCATACAGAAATAACGGTACATGATCATCAGACATAATGTCCTAAAGATGTCTTTGACGTTACTAATGCGGTTCTGTGAAGTTGTCTTTTCTCAGCATTCTCTCATTTTAGTTTACACTGTTGCAAAGATATCGTGACTTTGACCTCTAACAAAATCACTTTTGACCATTAGGCATAATAATAAAATATTGCAATGCTGTAAAGTACCTTGTGAACACTTTATTTGTCAATCAATTTTAAATACAAAAATTAAATCTAGTCAAACCGGATGCTTGTGTTAAAGTAAGATATGTGCTAAAGTTAGACATGAGTTATAGTAAGACATGTGCTAAAGTTAGATATGTGTTAAAGTTATACATGAGTTAGAGTTAAACAGTTTCCACTAAAAATCTCAATTGATTAAATCTAAATTTAAATTCTTCATAGGTTTCATCTTGCCATGTTATGAAGGCAGCTTTTTATTATTAAAAATTTAACACATAATTTAATTTAGTAAACCTTCAAAAAGAAAAGTAAATAGAGATCATCATTTCATTGCTTGCAAGACCAGCACAAAAGATTCCGAAAAAGACCGGACCTTCCGATTCCAAACAACGCTGCTACAGCTCCACGAACGAAATGCTTGAATGAAGTCTGCTTCGGTTTCTGTTTCGAATTATATTACCACATTCTATGAAAACCTAAATCATTTATAATTGCCGATATAGTTCTACACCAGTAACAAAACCTCTAAGCTATTTCTCGAGCAGTTAGACAGCAGCCAAGTTAGATATAATAACGTCATATTGGTCAAGCAATTCAATTGTTTCTATGAATCACAGATGAAGAGATTGCTATGCAGACTTTGAACCAAATAATTGTTAACATTAATAAATGAATCACATTAAACATTAAAATATTATGAGTGTGTGTTAGTACAAATGCTGGTATCTCCAATGTTGCAATAATCTGACGTCAAAGACTCCTCAGAGTTCCTCAGATTTCGATTTCTGTCCGGTTTGTCTGCTTAGAACACGATTCATTGATTCTACAACTGTCAACAAACATGCATAATTATATATAAACCCTAAATTCTGACTCAAAAGTTAATTAATTCTTCCTTTTTTGCTAATTTGAACGGTTAATTCTGCTATACAAAAGATTCTAAAGCTTGGCTTCCTGCCCTCCAACTCCTCCCCTACTTTTGAAGTGACATGTGCGTCAAAGTCGACCTCGCTCTATTTACCAATATTTTGGATAACCCTCGACATGTTTTCCATGATTTACTCCCTCCAGCTCAGGAATCCACGTTCAGACAACCCTAGAAATTCCACGTTCTGACCTCAGAAGAAAGGGTTTAATAGAATGCTTTACACTTATAATCATTTGTTTTACATTACAATTCATGTATATTACTAATACTATACTGTATTATTACTTCTATGTGTTACATTGCATTATTTCTCAATGTCTCATTGTGCATTTTGCAAATGGAGTAATAAAGGCTATACTTGCTCAATTATATTTAATTTTTTTTATTTTCCTGCTCTGAAAGTCTAAGACATGAAATATTTTGTTTCTTTAGCTCTTTTCTCTTTTGATTTCAATAGTCACAGCAGTAAACAGTTGTTAAAATCTAATTTTTTGAAACACAAGACTGAAATATATATTATATACACTTAGGCATAGCAATTAACTGAACATATTGTATGTTTATTACTTAGCAGAATGCACTTACCTTACCTTAGAACCTTAGTCCTTCCCGTGCAGCTCTGCACATCGGGCAACGCAGCTTCTCCACTCCACTCTGTCCATCGCCACCTCGACAGCATCGTTCCATGTCATCTCAAGATCTTGTAAATCCTCTCGTATAGTCCCCATCCAGTTCTTCCTTGGCCTCCCTCTGCCACGTCTTCCCTCCGGTGTCCAGATTGTTGCTTGTTTTGCTCTCCTCTCTTGCTCCATTCTTGTTACATGCCCCATCCACTTTAGTCGCTTCTTTCTGATGATAATCTCCATTTTTTCCTGTCCAGTTCTTTCTCTGATGCTTTTATTTGTTATCTTGTCTCTCCATGAGATGTGCAGAATTCGTCTCAGCCATTTATGATGTGCTGCCTCCAATCGCTTTCCATTTGCCACCGTCATTGGCCACGTCTCAGCTCCATACAGAAGTGTGCTCAACACAATAGCTTCATATAACCGGATCTTGACCTTCAAGCTACATCCATTGCTTTTCCATATCTTCTCTAGTTTTCCAAAAGCCGCATTTGCCTTTCCAATACGAATCTTTATTTCTTTATCGCATCTACTGTCGGCTGATAGTGTGCTGCCCAGATAACAGAAGTCTTCCACTATGTCCACACTTCTATCTGCAATCCTGATCTCATCTGTCTCACTCCACTTTCCCACCTTCATAATCTTCGTTTTCTCTGGATTTATGGCCAATCCCACTCTTGCTGCCTCCTCCTCTACTCTGCATGTTAGTTCCTTTATTCCCTCCCATGTGTTGTCCAGCAAAGCGATGTCATCCGCAAAATCCAAATCGGTGAGTCTGTCGCCATCTATCCACTTCAATCCGGTCTGTCCTTGTCCTGTAGCCCTTTGCATCACCCAGTCCACCACCAGTGCAAATATCACTGGCGACAGCACACATCCCTGTCTCACTCCTGTAACAATTCGAAACCACTCTCCCACCTCTCCTCCGCACCTGATCGCACATCGGCTGTTGTTGTAAAAACTTTTCACAATTCCTATGATTTTCTCCGGGATCCCATAGCTTTGCATGATTTTCCACAACGACTCTCTGTGGACGCTGTCGAAGGCCTTCCTGAAGTCTATGAAATTGATTGCTACAGGCACCTGCCACATCAAGGCCTTCTCGATGATCTGCCTGAGCGTGAAGATTTGTTCGCAACAAGACCTCCCTGGCCTAAACCCTGCCTGTTCTTGTCTCAATCTTTCGTCCACAGCATTTCTCATGCGGTTTAGCATTATTGTAGCCATGATCTTTCCAGGTGTTGACAGTAGTGTGATGCCTCTCCAGTTGGAACACTCCCTCTGATCGCCCTTCTTAGGGATTGGTATGATGATTCCATCTCTCCATTCGCTCGGCACTTCTCCTGTTTTCCACACTTCGTTGCACAGTTTGGTCAGCTGTTCCACCATTGGTTTTCCACCGTATTTGAGCATTTCCGGTTGAATTCCATCCTGTCCCGCAGCTTTTCCATTCTTTAGATGTTTTAACGCTTTTTGAACCTCGTCTTCCGAAATGTCTTCTGTGGCTTCTGATTTAGATAATTAGATACTTAGATACTTGGAATGCACTAAAAGTAAGATATTAAAAACTTACTGTCATCAGGTGAATGATAATAATATTTGTAACTTTCATTTCCCTTCTCGTTGATCACATCCTCGAGAACATTTCCAGACGGATCTGACAAACACAGAGCAATACTTTTATAATTAATCAGCAGATTATGAAAACAACAAACTACCGGTGTAATGATTCCTTATACTGCATATGACAAAGTTGTTATTGAGAAGAGCATGTAAGAGTATCGTAAGAAGCATTGCATATAGGGCAGGCCAACAACAAGAAAAACAGAAATGAGAGGACAGATGAAGTTGACAACAAAATAAGTATCTAATTATCTAAATCAGAAGCCACATAATTAATTAAACTCTCACATAATAATAATAATATTACCTATGAATAATATTCGTGGAATGTAGCCTCCGTCTGGAGCAAAGGCTTTGTCAGATGGTTCCTCATCATCCTATCAGCACAAACACACATCCATCTTATCGTATGTTACCGCATCATATCTATACATTTATATATTGATGCTGCCTGATTTCAAAGTGTTTATATACCATAAATACTTTAAAAGACAACTGAAACCTTCAATAGAATTTCTGTTAAATTGTGCATATGCAATTAAGTTAATTATAATAACTTGTGCTTCAACAACAATCTTTAAATAATATAATGAATGTTCAGTTGCAATACGACAAAGTAAAAGTTGTCTTCAGGTAATGCACATTAATTGTTGTGCTCACATTGTCAACCATGCACAATATATTGCACAATATATTGCACATGTTCTCAAAACTACGAAGGCAGAAGTCTGACAATGTTTGGATCTTCAGAACAACATTTGGCTCATGCTCAGTCAATTGGTCGTGTCACACAGTTACACTTTGCTGCGCTGAAGTTCTCAAGACCAACATTAAAGTTGAAATTGTAATTATGTCATGAGAAATATTCATATAGTAGTGATCATTGGTAGCAAGCTGCTTCCACGATGTTTTACAAAACTTTCAAACTTCCAATAATATCCAAGGTTCAAAATGATATTTGAGATATTTGTGTCAAACTGAACCTTATATAAATATTTTCCAGACTTTTCAATAGAACGCTCACCAAACTTTACGTTTTGGTTTCTCGGTCTAGAAAGTCTGCCATGGCTCAGTCTCGATCTTTTGCTTCAATTGGTCATTCTCTTTGGTATGCACTTTCTCCTTCTGTTTGTTCTACAATTCTAATTGGCAGTCTCTCTTCTTCCTTCTCTCTTCTCAAAAACCTGCTTCCTCACAAAGAGCCATGTGCACAAGTAGCGCTTCTGAACAGTTCACCCCACTAGAGGTACTTTATAAATGCTTAAATACAATACAATAAGTAAGTAAGTACCATGCAAAGTTGACATTAAATAATAGACGACTAAGATAATTAACGATCGAATATCTTACCAAAAGATTAACCATAACAAACTGTTTGCTAAGTTCTTCTAGCTCCTTTGCAGTTGCAAACTGTGGCTTAAGTGCTGCAAATAACAAAGAAGCAACTAAATTAAAATTAAAATTAAATTAAAATGCCATGAAACACGTTCAGTTGGCTGGGCTGTCTACAATATTCTGAGACACAATCACGCAGCTGAACTGTTAACTATTGCATATGCTTTGATAGATTGTTAGTGCTTTATATATCATCAAAGTAATAGCATATTATTATTAGTAAACCAATGATCTATTCACTCATAAAAATGCATTTAAATTTAATTACTGGTATGTAAATACATATACAACATTTTCAGTACTTAAGATATATCTATTACCTTAAACTAAAGTCGGTGCCATAGAAATGTCCAATTGCAATTACTATTACAATAGCAAATTACATAAATTCAGCATTCATAAAATGTCCTTTGAAGCATTGTTTTAACTTATTACTTAACAAAATAAGCATATTAGTGAAAACAATTATAAATAAAGAAATACGTAAAAAGAAGAAAAAGAAACGTGAAATCCACGCATTTGAGAAAAACAAGAAAAGCATCAAAGGTCCCAAGATATTTGTTAAACAACGTCTGCTTAGTTGATAGTAATTTTCTAACAGACACTGAAAATGATGCGAAACATAACAGATCAAATAATAACACCACATTAATTTGACCTGTGAAAATAGCCATTGCTATTAGACAAATTTATGCAATGTTGCAAGACATGGTCAACTTGTGTCAGGTGTTCTGCTCTGTACTCTCTGATCTGCTGTAGCGTTACTTTATCATCATCAACAACTAAATATCATTCATGCACGACTATGCAGCTGATCACAAGATTGGTTAAGAGTTACTCTGCTGACCTTTGCACGCTCCACACCATGATTTGTGTATGAGAAGCATCAAAGGCTTGTTTCTGCAAACAAAAGACAAATCGTTGAACTGAATCCCACTTCATTCAACCACAATATGTTACAATGAAAATTGCACTGACCAGCTGGAAACATTTGCTTTTTAACATAAAGTTTCCTATACCTCAAGGCTTTTTAATTTTTCCCTTTTAAGTACTTTTTCCTACATCTTAAATTTTCTATGATAATTATAAATGTTCCATTGTTCCCTCTGGGATCTTTTGCTTCCTATCCTCCACAGTTTCCTGTTTTCTCCTAGAGCTGGATCCATTTGTTTCCTATGCCTCAAAATTGTCTGTATCTCATTTTAAAGATAAACATTGTTGGCAAATTCCATGGACCTCAAACTCAACAACCCCACCTGTCATTCTTGCTCAACACAAGACAAGTACATTGTATGACTTACAGAACTCATCACCAGGTGATGCTTGTATCAAATACTATATGCCCTTCTATCATTATTGATTAGTTTTACGCATCAGTAATTAATCTTGTCCTGGCATTTTTTCAAAACTCATCCGTCAACTTCATAAAATGCCCTTCACTGTTATTCACTCATTGATTCATTCGTTCGTAATACGAACAATTTAAACTGTTATTACACTCTCTCTCTCTCTCTCTCACCATCTGCTATCACACAAACAATAACTGTACTAACTAACAGTAACTAGTAACTAAAACAGACAGTCACACAGTTCCTCAGTATAAAACCAAAACACAGCAGCTACTACTTAGTACCTCAAACTGACACTACTGTGAGTTATAAGTCAGAGTAACTAATGCTTCTATGACTGGAAATACTTGCTGTGATAAATTCAGAGAATTATCTCATGAATATGAAACTTTAAACAGAAAGAAACAACAGGAAAAGACGTACTGTTCGGTGGCTAACTTCTTGCCATCTTCAAACGTTACCCAGCTTATATCATCGTTGAAACCTGAAACCATAATGTTTCAAAAGTGTTGCTATATATGAGATGCTATATAGGCTCAAAATTCCACTGAGTGTTAAGTGTTTGGGAGTTTCATTGGCATAACATTTGGCATTAACTCTTCATGAAGTTTGAAACGACTAACAGTGAGCAAACAAATGCATAAAATGTCAGATACTGTTTCAGTAGAAGCCACAAGGTTCGTAGCTGCTGTACAACCACAACATTGCATCTGACAAAAGCACATGCATCACACTGCACAGAATGCAGAATGATTATATATACATCGATTTGAAGTGGATTATATTAGAGCAAATGGTCATTGTGACTGACGTCTCGGTAAATCGTAAACAGTATGGTCGCCAACGAATGCAATAAAATTAGAGTGCCGCCTATGGACGATATCGCAACATGCATCCCAACATGCAAAGCGTGAGGGTCGGTTAGGGCTCAGGTTAGGCGTCGTGAGGGTCGGTTAGGGTTAGTTTTAGGGTTAGTGCAGTCATTCTGATGCAATTGAAGCGTGCTTTAATTTTCGCGGAAATATTGGGCCGTATGTCGGGCCGCTCTGTTATGCACGCATCTACGGCGGCCATACTGTTTACGATTTACCGAGACGTCAGTAACAAAAACCAAATAATAATAACAGGCAGATATGCATAAAATAAATATAACTAAAGATATATAGAACCATTTTTATTAAATGATTTTAAAGGAAACGTTACTCTGAAGGATGATTCCAACAATAGCATCAGATACAAAAAAGTTATTTATTGGCAAAGACAAGCTCATATGCAAAAATTGTTTATGGGCAAAGACAATCTCGCATACACACAAACAAACAAACACCTAAAGTCCTACACACATAATTAATTAATAACCTACTCATCCAGGCACTCACACTACAACACAAACGAAAAAGACTTGCCTACCTCTGGCCAGGTCGTTGGCAACAACGATAACTACTGTGAAAGCGAAGGCAAGGCAAGACAAATAAATATTCATTTTAAAGAAATTGCTTTAGAACGAATGACGGACACTCTAAGAAACTGTCTAAAACTGTCAAGTCCTTCTTCTGATCAACATCGATGCAGTCGCAAGCTGGTATAGGCCATCTGTTGCCACTGGGTCCACGTTGCTCCTAACCGGCCAAGTAAGGAACGTACATCACAACACGGAAGCCATCACGCTAAGGTCTCACTAATCACCTACGTGAACCAAACGAAATGATAGCAATTAAATACTCATCTATAATTATTATTGTAAATGCAATAGTTATTAATTATTGATTCAGCACAATAATTTGTATAGCGCCTCTTTTAGAGGACTAAGCAAGTAAGTAAGTGAATGGTTATCATGCTGATATAGTTTTTGCCGTGTTCGAATAATGTGCTATAGTGCTACTTTTCGCCACTGTACGTAAGTGACGGTAAGCCTATAATAATAGGCCTATAATTGACTTTAGATTACTTTCATCCAGGGCTTAAAGTGTGGCAGGACGGTCATGGACGGCGTCCCGGCACTTATTTTCACATCTCTATGCCGTCCTGCCACTTATTTGGCCAGCACACCTGAAAATGTAAGGGGCGTCCTGGCACTTCTTTTGGAAAGGTAAGGGCGTCCTGGCCCTTTTTTTACACTTTTAGCACAGCTTTCATCTCTCGAGTAGGTTACTCTTCAGGACTGTTCGCACTATGGTTCGCACGTTGGTTTCAGGAACCAGCAGGGCCGGATTAAGGCATGTTCATTGTTCGACATGTTCGGCCGAACAGGGGCCCCCACACATTTGCAAAAAAAATTTTGACAATTTTTTTTATATTTTGCCGAAAATTTGGCCAGATGACTAAAAAGGTCATCAACTTTTTTGGCGGATGAAATGGTAAAATTTTTCCGAAAATTCGACCAAACGACTAAAAAATTTTCGGCAAAAAATTTTCCGAACAGGGCCCCCACATTTCTTAATCCGGCCCTGGGAACCAGAAAAAACTCCCAGCCTAGAATTCTGTTGAAACAGTTTAGTCCACATTTCTGTCTTCGTGTAGACCTAGCAGGGGCGGATCCAGGGGGGGGGGGCCAATCCGGCCATGGCCCCCCCCATTCCAAATCTCCATGGGACGTGGCCCCCCATCCATGGTCGCCCAAAAGATTTTTTGCAGGGAATTATTCCTGGCCAGGAGAATTAATATATAAATGTATTTAAAACCTAAGCCTCTCAGACAATATTGCATTGTCTTAATATAAAGCAACGAAAAGAAATAATCTTTCAACAGTATCCGACTATGATTTATGGCATACAATGTATGTTATTCATGTATATATTCATAGTAAAATGTAAAAATATTAACACCAATAAACACAATTAAAACCAATAGCAACTAACTATTATTTACAAAGCAAGTTAACACTAACAATAGTATTAGGAATTAATTTAGTTTTTTCCAAATGCAACTTGTTAAGTTTTGAATTTAGTCTATATGTGCAAGAAACTGCAGTGAATGATCACACATGTTTACTTCTTATTCTTATTTATTTCTTACTATGTTTCATTCAGTGGTGGGAAGTATTTTATTTACTGTAGTCTTAAAAATAGCCTAATATAATACAGTGAGGTCTATTCATACTTTAACTTGGAAATGTTTTGAGCATTGTGTGCTTCATATTATAAATACATAAATACTTTTTAAAATACTTTTGTTTGCCATTAATAACAGCTAATAGGAGCAATGTTGCATGCTGTATGCAGTAGCCCTACAATAGCTATTATCCACTAATATTATTTTATCGGGAAAGTTTCTGATTATGGCCCTAAGCCAGGTATACATATAACATACATCCATAACATAGCCATAATGTCATGGATAATATATATAATTATGTATATATATAATATTATATATGCAGTCTACCAGGCAACATTTGCAATGAAACTTGTAAAGCAACTGTCCACTGTCAGTGTGCGCCTTCACTTCAATCTGAGACTCAAATGTAAGCCTCTCGCACAATTGCATTGTGAAATAAAAACTTTGGAAACCACTTTCACGAACAAGAGTTTGATCTATGCTTCTAAAAAACTTTAATGTACCTATTTGCTCAAGAAAGGAGCATTCCTGGCCCCTTTTTCTACACATTTTCTTGTGTCAGTTTCAAAATCGATTGTTCTAGCAATATTATACTCAAAGTCTTCAAAGGTCAACCTGGTCAAATCCACAAGATGTGAATAAGATATTGTAGATCTTCAAACATTTAAATCTATCATTTTGTGTTTGCTAAATGATCTCTTTGCAGATGATATATACTGCTTATGGAATTGTCAACAGTAAGCCCATGTGTTACCTGACACACATTTGGAAATAACTTCAAAAGATTTTTTTATATAATGTTAAAAGTTCAACAGATTCAATGGGCACATCAAAAATTTGCCTGTTATAGGCCTACCGATGGTAAATGTTCAATTTCTTTTCCAAATCCGGACCATTAAGGAATGCAGGATAAAGCTAGAGCTTTTCCTGCCAAATTACATGTAGGCCCAGGCCTAGGCTTATACATGATTATTTAACTCTGGGTAAAGGGTTTAATTCTTGCGTAAATATCTAAATAAAATATGCAAAAAATAGAACAATTTTGATTGCAAGCTCCTCCTAGCCCCTGAAAATGTACGGCCAATTTTTAAATCTGTGGGTTCTTGGGGGGGGGGGGCTTAGCCCCTAGCCCTGATAAACTCCGTCCATGCCTATAAGAGTGCATTCCTTGTATAGGCTACATGTATACTGCATATACTGAATTGTTTTTAGCAATCTGATACAATCCTGTCAAAATTTAATATTTGCACAAATACTATTTTTGTTCAACTGAATAGCTTCTCTCCAGCGCTAACTTTTAAATTTTAAACTCAAATTTCAAAATGTTTTGGTTCTGTTATTTGAACACCTGGTAAAACAACATCGTTACTACATGACTTTCAGATTCTGACCCCCAATTTATTAGTTCTTGGCTGGTTTGTGTACCATTTGTTATTATTTAACTGCAAAGTATGTCCTGGTAATTCAGGACCATCTTACGAAACAGGGATAAGCTGATTCTTGTGCTGAAAAGTCAGCTTATGTAATATAATTTTACTCATGTCTGCAGGGGCGGATCCAGGGGGGGGGCCAATCCGGCCATGGCCCCCCCCCCCCATTCCAAATCTCCATGGGACGTAACCCCCCCCCCATTCATGGTCACCCAAAAGATTTTTTGCAGGGGATCAGTCCTGGCCAGGAGAATTAATATATAAATGTATTTAAAATCTAAGCCTCTCAGACAATTGCATTGTCTTAATATAAAGCAACAAAAAGAAATAATCTTTCAACAGTATCCGACTATGATTTATGGCATACAATGTATGCTATTCGTGTATATATTCATAGTAAAATGTAAAAATATTAACACCAATAAACACAATTATAGCTAATAGCAACTAACTATTAATTACAAAGCAAGTTAACACTAACAATAGTATTAGGAATTAATTTAGTTTTTTCCAAATGCAACTTGTTAAGTTTTGAATTTAGTCTATATGTGCAAGAAACTGCGGTGAATGATCACACATGTTTACTTCTTGTTCTTATTTATTTCTTACTATGTTTCATTCAGTGGTGGGACGTATTTTATTTACTGTAGTCTTAAAAATAATATAATACAGTGAGGTCTATTCATACTTTAACTTGGAAATGTTTTGAGCATTCTGTGCTTCATATTATAAATACATAAATACTTTAAAAAATACTTTTGTTTGCCATTAATAACAGCTAATAGGAGCAATGTTGTATGCTGTATGCAGTAGACCTACAATAGCTATTATTCACTATTATTATTTATCGGGAAAGTCTCTGGTTATGGCCCTAAGCCAGATATAACATACATCCATGATCCATAACATAGCCATAATGTCATGGATAATATATATAATATTATATATGCAGTCTACCAGGCAACATTTGCAATGCAACTTGTCAACCAACTGTCCACTGCCAGTGTGTGCCTTCACTTCAATCTGAGACTCAAATGTAAGCCTCTTGCACAATTGCATTGTGAAATAAAAACTTTGGAAACCACTTTCACGAACAAGAGTTTGATCTATGCTTCTAAAAAACCTTAATTTACCTATTTGCTCAAGAAAGGAGCACTCCTGGCCCCTTTTTCTACAAATTTTCTTGTGTCAGTTTCAAAATCGATTGTTCTAGCAATATTATACTCAAAGGCTTCAAAGGTCAACCTGGCCAAATCCACAAGATGTTAATTAGATATTGTAGATCTTCAAACATTTAAATCTATCATTTTGTGTTTGCTAAATGATCTCTTTGCAGAAGCTACCGCTGATGGAATTGTCAACAGTAAGCCCATGCGTTACCTGACACACATTTGGAAATAACTTTGAAGGATTTTTTTATATTATGTTAAAAGTTCAACAGGTTCAATGGGCACATCAAAAAGTTGCCTGTTATAGGCCTACCGATAGTAGGCTAAATGTTCAATTTCTTTCCAAATCCTGACCATTATGGAATGCAGGATAAAGATAGAGCTTTTCCTGCTAAATTACCGTACATGTAGGCCTAGGCTTATACATGATTATTTAACTCTGGGTAAAGGGTTTAATTCTTGTGCAAATATCTAAATAAAATATGCAAAAAAATATAAAAAATTTGATTGCAAGCTCCTCCTAGCTCCTGAAAATGTACGGCCAATTTTTAAATCTGTGGGTTCTTGGGGGGCCTTAGCCCCTAGCCCTGATAAACTCCGTGCATGCCTATAAGAGTGCATTCCTTGTATTATAGGCTACATGTATGCTGCATATACTGAATTGTTTTTAGCAATCTGATACAATCCTCTGTTAAAATGAGTGTTACTTACTCTTAATATTTGCACAAATACTATTTTTGTTCAACCGAATAGCTTCTCTCCAGCGCTATCTTTCAAATTTTAAACTCAAATTTCAAAATGTTTTGGTTCTGTTATTTGAACACCTGGTAAAACAACATCGTTACTACATGACTTTCAGATTTTGACCCCCCAATTTATTAGTTCTTGGCTGGTTTGTGTACCATTTGTTATTATTTAGCTGCAAAGTGTGTTCTGGTAATTCAGGACCAACTTAGAAAACAGGGATAAGCTGATACTTGTGCTGAAAAGTCAGCTTATGTAATATAATTACACTCATGTCTGACGTTATTCACTATAATAACCCAGCAACAGCAAAACTGAGCCGCTAAACTCGATACATAATATAGATATTATTAATATTGTAATTATATATATTTTTTATTAGTACTGAACAAATTGAGTAATTCTGTTCAAATGACATCTCACAAGAGCACTGTTGCAGTGTGGAAATTTAAAAAAAACTGTTTTAAAAGTATAGTCTATATTTATTGAGATTTTGTGGCACTCTTATAAGCACTGAAAATACAGCTATTTTGCTAAGAAAACAGCTTAAAATGCTACAATTGCATGTGAAAATTCAAAAAGTTTCTGGTGGGGAGGGGATATCCCCCTCCCCATACCCCTCCCTCACCACTCTCACCCCCAGAGGGGGGGACTAAATTAAACTCTGGTTTCGGCCAAACGACAAAAAATTCCGACCCAGGCCCAAAATTTTTTGGCCCCCCCCTTCGAAAATTCCTGTATCCGCCCCTGCATGTCTGAAGTTATTTACTATAATAACCCAGCAACAGCAGAACTGAGCCGCTGAACTCGATACATATAGATATTATTAATATTGTAATTATAATTATATATTTTTTATTAGTACTGAACAAATTGAGTAATTTTGCTCAAATGACATCTCACAAGAGCACTGTTGCAATGTGGAAATTTAAAAAAACCTATTTTTAAAGTATAGTCTATAGGCCTATTTATTGAGATCTTGTGGCACTCTTATAAGCACTGAAAATACAGCTATTTTGCTAAGAAAACAGCTTAAAATGCTACCATTGCATGTAAAAATTCAAAAAGTTTCTGGTGGGGAGGGGAAATCCCCCTCCCCATACCCCTCACTCACCACTCTCGGCGCTACGCGTCTCATGATTGTCCTCCAGACGGTCAATTATCTACCCCTCCAGAAACCTCAATCCGCAGAGGGGGGGGGGGGGACTAAATTAAACTCTGGTTTCGGCCAAACAACAAAAAATTCCGACCCAGGCCCAAACATTTTTGGCCCCCCCCCCCTTCGAAAATTCCTGTATCCGCCCCTGAGACCTAGGCTAATAGGTTGCGGTAGCCTAGGCCTATCATAGGCTGCCAATGTCAGCCTAATTTATTGAAAAACGAAGTAGCATCTAAAATAGTTCTTATAGGCCTAATTAAAGGATAGGCCTAAGCGTTTGTCTTGTGCCAATAAAGATTACTTAGCAAGTCTACTCGCTTTGTGGAGGGTGCGAGCAAAAGGACAGATCGAGAGCATGATGATGGATGATGATGATGGTAATGATCGATGGTGGATGATCATGATGATGGTAGATTACGAAGATAATGGTGATGATGGTGGTGGATGTTGTTGATGATGATCATGATGAAAATGATGCTGCTGCTGATGATAATGGATGATGATGGGGATGATATGCTTAATTGACGATGGTGATGAATATATGATGATAATGATGGATGATGGTAATGGATGATGATGACAATGGTGATGATCATGATAAAGATGATGATGAATGATGACCGCGATGATAATGAATGATGATGATGGATGATAATGAATGATGATGATGGGTGATGTTGATGATGATGGGATGATTGATGACGACGATGATGATGATGGTGATGGACGACGATATGGTGATGGATGGATGATGAACGATAATGAGTGATGATAATCATGAATGATGATGATAAGTATGATAATGAAAGGTGATGATGGATGATGACAGTTGATGATAATGGTGATGACTAATCAATCATCTGATGATGATGATGGATTATGATGATGATGATGATGACAGATGAACGATAATTGATGATGGTGATGATAGAAGTAGTCATAGATTCTTCCTCGTTCTATTGATGATGATTGATGATGATGATGACCATCAACGATCATCATGATCATGACAATTTATATATATGCACTGCAGGCTGGCAAAACTTGACAAAGTCACCTTTTTTTCGACTCATTTCATCTGTCTACTGTTTTCAAGTCTTCTCTGATTATGGAAGCCTAATTGCAGTCTACATTGGATGCCAAAACTTTCTTGACACACCCATCCTTGATATAATGGGATATTTATTGTGGTAGTAGCCTACATTTGTTTAATATGAAAATAAGACAAATCCAGGCGATAATTATTGTGGCAGACTTTATACTCAGACAATATTATCTAGGCCTACTGCTGCCTAGCCATACTAGAGTGGCACTACAGAAGTTACTTGATTATTGTTGATTATTATTTCACATTGTTTAATAACTGAAATGCCATGTCTTACAATGTACAATTGGTTTTGATGAAATATTATATTCAACATAACTGTGGTCTTCCTTTCTTTCACCGTCAATCAAAGTTTACGTCAGATGCAGTATTGCAGATCTCACATTCACTCTTTCACTAATTCAATTGAGTTCCTCTCTATCACTGACTTTAATAAAGCAGTTACTTTAGCTTCAACGCTTGTCATATGTACATCTTCATGTACCATTTTCATTCCATTCCTGCTTTTCCTTAATGTTGCCACCAGAGGTGCAACCAGGTCTAAAAGTTGGGAGGAGGGATCAATAGGGTGGTTGCAGTACTGGTTGCCAGTGCCTCCTCTGTGTGGAGTGGACACTGGACACTGAGCACTGTGAGCACTGTGAGCAGGCATGCAGGACAACTGTAGAAGCATATCTTATTCTGTTGACCCACTTGACTCGGTTAAACTAGCGAGGAGAGGACCAACACATAAACTGGAGAACAACAACAGAGAAACGTATTAAACGATTTCTTTAACAAACCACAGAATCAACATTGTTACGCGCAAAACAATTGATTAGCTGAATATCCATCATTTTGCTGCAGCTTCAAATGACTTTGTATCTGTGATGAATTTAAAATATAAAACAAGAAAGATAACTACATGTACATGTCTATAACTGAAATCCGACTGGTTATGGCCTTCATCTCTTCTGTACAGCTGTGTAACTGGCAGCCAAAGATGAAGAAGAAGGGCGATATGTATACGACAGACTTTTCCTTCTTACCAACCAGAGTGTTTCATGATGGAGTGTTCAGACGTAAACAACCAATGGAATCAGTAGAAAAGTTTTTCTATATTTCACCTATAACATCATCTTTATTGTAATCTAAAGTCAGAATCAAAACTCTTTAAGTTTCAGCCACTACAGTCATCTACACAACTCAAGTTCACAGAACTGCGTATAATACGTTCTAGTCTAAAATGCAGTGACATCATTTTGATGATGAGACTCCCTCCTCCAAAGTACGACCAGCATTAAGTTTAGGAATTTGTAAGAACTACACTAACACAGATTGTCTGCTCATCATATGTACCAGACATTCACTGACATTCACAGTGCATGGGAAACATGATTCTGACGGAATCAAACACAATTTATGCTGTCATCTAAGTTTACAATGAAACAATGTCAAAGAAATAACAACTGAAAACGTCACGCGCGTTTCTTCACGTGTTACAGTGAACTATTCTGACATTCAGAACAACAATGATTGCAAACTAATGACCACATAACAGCACAATGGCTTCTCTTGCTTTTCAATCGCTTTCATACATCAGTTTATAATTAAAAATTTACTTATTGTTTGAGTTTAACAGCACTTTAGCCATTTTGTCTATTTCATGCCTTGACATGGTTATGGTTAATAGAGCCATGTCATCTATCCTATAGTACAAACAGTAGCAGAGTTTATTGTACAAGAAGTTTAATAAACTGATGCATGAAATGATGCCACATATAAAGTCCTACAGCTGCTGTGTAAGAAGACAGACATTCTATACAAGCACGATCATTATATCATTAACTGATAATCATAGGCGTACGAGGCGGGGGTGCAGGGGGGGCAATTGCCCCCCCAGATTCGGACAAGTTTGGTGGTTTTTTCGGGCAAACACAGACCCAAACGACTAAAAAAAAAAAAAAAAAAAAGGTCGTCAACTTTCGGGCAAGTCTGGTTTTTCGGGCAAAAACAGTGGCGGACGACTAAAAAAAAAAAAAAAAGGTCGTCAACTTTCGGGCAAGTCTGGTTTTTCGGGCAAAAATAGTCGCGGACGACTAAAAAAAAAAAAAAAAAAAAAAAGGTCGTCAACTTTCGGGCAAGTCTGGTTTTTCGGGCAAAAATAGTCGCGGACGACTAAAAAAAAAAAAAAAAAGGTCGTCAACTTTCGGGCAAGTCTGGTTTTTCGGGCAAAAATAGTCGCGGACGACTAAAAAAAAAAAAAAAAAAAGGTCGTCAACTTTCGGGCAAGTCTGGTTTTTCGGGCAAAAATAGTCGCGGACGACTAAAAAAAAAACTTTTTGGCCGGATAAATTTTTCGGGCAGAACTTCAATTTTTGCCCCCCCCACTTCTGAAACCTCCCGTACGCCTATGCTGATAATATTGAAAGACTTGACAAATCCCAAAAGGCTGCCCACTGCCAAAACACTCTGGTAGAACAAACTAATCTCTTTGGAAAATAGTTTGTACTTTACATCCATACGTAAAGTTATGGGACAGGAATCTGATCCTGTACTGTAACTGTCAACAGATCAGTCGTAAAATGGACCGATATTACATACATCAAATTAGAATTATTCGCACTGCAGCTACGATATTATTCATACATAACCTAGCTAAATAAAATGCACAGACACTGGTCACAAACTCACCATTGCTGCATATTACACCTGTCCATGCCAGACCTATCACTGGATAGCATTTAAATAGCAGTAAAGTCGACTGGTCCACCCAGTTAGTACTCCACACTGGCAGAAAATAGACTGTCATAAGTCACACAGCACTGCCAAATACTACACGAACGTTACAGAAAACCTGACATACTCCTTATAAAGAAAAATATTCAGAGTCATCAACTTAAAGTTGTTGGTAAATCTTTAGAAAATCACAATCAGTGCACATCAACTTTTGATACTTCAACCTAACAATACTGAAGTATCACAAAGAAAATGACGATGAAAATGACGGAGATAACTGAATCTGAAATCCGTGATTCATTTTCATCAGTTCAGTAAACTGTGGTGACAAACAATAATGAGAAGTGGTCAAAATTTTTAGAACTGTATCACGTAAAGATAGCACACTCTCTTAGAAGTCTCTTAGTGGCTAGACTACCATATACAGCCTACTCTGCTGCACATCTAACCACAGCGTGGGCAGCATCCTTCGCATCTAAAGTTCTACTTTCTACATGATCACCATCTGCATAGGACTCAAAATCATCGTCTCAAAGAACAACGACATTTGTCACGCAAAGAGTTTTCAGCAGATCTAGAATTGTCTTCTAAAGTCTGAATGTGGAGGCTATTGTTATTGTCTTCTAAAGTCTGAATGTGGAGGCTATTGTTATTGTCTTCTAAAGTCTGAATGTGGAGGTTATTGTTATCGTCTTCTAAAGTCTGAATGTGGAGGCTATTGTTATCGTCTTCTAAAGTCTGAATGTGGAGGCTATTGTTATTGGGTGACCAAGTGATGCCGACATCCTTTCCTCTAAGAAAATGTTGCAAAACGAATACTCATTTATTCTGAAAACAAAAGCTACGAACAGAACGCACTCACAGATCTAGGCTGGGAATTGTCCAAACTAAAGAACAATCACAAATTATGAAAAAGAGTTCAAATGTAAGCACAGAAGAGGTGAAACAAAAACATTATAAAATTTCTCAGATAGATCAATGAAGCAGTAACTGTGGAAAGTATGGATTACAAGCATTGACTGAAAAACAGCTAAATCATCAAGTGGACAGTTTGCTTATGGACAAAACAAACAAAACTACAGAACCAAGAAGAGCAGCCATAAAATACAGACCAAAGCAACAAAAGTATTCAGTAACAGAACATCTACAGAACTTTATAAACAGTGGAAAAAATTCCAAGAGGTGACAATACACTGGTAAAGAAGTCTTTTGGTCCCAAAACGAAAACTTATTTAACCAACCACTAGCAGGAAAGGAATGAGAAAATGCGAGCAGCACAGCTGATGCGTGCATTTGATGAATGTGTTGTTAACCAGTCAATCCTATTCATCGAATCAGAACTCGTGTCACAGATGATATCTCAACAATCACAATTACAGACCAGACATAAGACAGAAAAATAAAAGTTTAACGTAAGCCTAGACAGCAGACCTTCTTTTATTATGCTGCAAACACGAAGTTTAAAATCATCACGAAAATAAAATGCTATTCATAGAAGTGACATGATCCTTAAGATACTATGAAAATATTGTCATTATGTCTGCCGCCACAGCACCAGCGTCCACGGTCATACGTACTCTGTTGTTGTAATTCAGTTTAAGATATATATTTCTAGTGCACCGGACCACATTAAAATTAAACAAATCTTTCATTGTGTCACATTTAGCAGATAGCTTCACTGCGTAGAAGAGCTCATTAGACAATCTGTGCCATTTTACATCATCAGTCACAGCATCATCATCATCATCATATGTACATTATGTATATACAATACATATATATAGTCAGATACTAAAACACATCGAAGCAACAGTTAATACAAGTTCTATGTCATAAAATATCTGTACTACAAATCAATCAGTCAGCTGAGTGTGCAATAAACGAAGAACCAAAGATTCGACCTGTGAACAGAACGTTTCAAACATGTACACAACTACACATGCGCGTCTGTACATATGCATTATAACGCAAGCATTAGAATCGTCCACCGACAGATCGCAGTTTAAGTCTAAATCGTTAAATTGGTTATGAAATGATCGCATTGAAAAAAAGAGGTAAGAGTTTATATTCAGAATTGCTAGAGGAAGTAATCCAGGTTTTCTAACAGACCAAGACGACGTTAACTCTTGAGAACTGCATGCATACATTCCAACAAAATCAACGATCAATTACTCATCTGTTTATGTACAAGAACATGCTCTACAGTCATAGGCGTACGGGAGATTTCAGCAGTGGGGGGGGGGGGGGCAAAGATTGAACTTCTGCCCGAAAAATACATCTGTGAATTTTTTTTAGTCATTCGGATCTGTGTTTGCCCGAAAAACCTGACTTGCCCGAAAGTTGACGACCTTTTTTTATTAGTCGTTTGGGGCTTTTGCCCGAAAAAACCAGACTTGTTGCCCGAATTTGGGGGGCATTTGCCCTCTGCACCCCTGCCTCGTACGCCTATGTCTACAGCCTGTCATCACTACGATGACAATGTCTCTTGGTAAGAGCTGCAATACTTCAGTGTCTGCAAACGAACAAATTATGAGTGCGATCAAAACAAGAACACAATCATTTTCTGGTCAAAATTAAAGATTTGCAGCTAGTTATATTCGTGTTTCGATTTATCTTTCATGCCGATGCCAGTGACCAGTTTTTTAAATACTCTTCTCGGCTTCATTTAGATTGCACAATGCACAAATAAACAAGAAACAAAACAAGAATTTTACTAACTACAGATTTATGTAATTTACATGTATACTAGAAAACTGGTACGTAACTTAAACAGCAAACAAATTGTCTGCAGGCGTAAACATCTAGCTGTTGACAGATTGACATTAGTCAGCAGCCAGCCAATGCCTCTTGATAGCTTCTGCCTATCTGGTCATTTTCCAAATGTCTTGCTAATCATCCTAGTGCTACGCTGTAGAATACTAAGAATGACAATTTAATGGGTTTTTCTGCACAGCACGGTAGTAGTAGGGCAATGGCCAAATTCTTTCAGTCTGTGACAACAATGTCCAGAGACTTCCACAATAATTTCTGACCAATCATCATCTCAAAGTCAATTCAGACAAATAAGAGGACGAGAATGTTGACGATGTATAACACAACCGCAGCACATCAGTCCGATCAACTGGACATGGATGGACCTGTATACATTGATAAATTTCTTTAGTGCTTATTCCACCGTTAGCACTTCTTGTCTATCGATGAATCATTGCAAAGTTCAGTGCAGCAGCTGAGAAGAACGGAATGCTGAACTGAACTGGATGATCGTTCATTTCAGAGTCAACTGAACTTTATTCCTCTCATTATTAGAACAGGAGTCGGCGACATTGAATGAAATCAGTTGAGTTGTTGTGGCTCTCGACATTTCCTCCTCGTGCTCATAGAATCGGTTAAGTCTCTAAAGATTTCAAAGATTTCAAACGCTAATATCACGAGACGACGATGGAAACGACGGCCAAAGAAAATCGCAAGTCATCATCGAATCCAATCCAATTCTATCGCTCTACCTGTTAATTAAATGATAAGCACTACTCACGTTGTTCACATGCAAAGTAAACAGAATAAAAAATTATAAACATGCTATAAAAATGAACACACGCTAATTTTAAAAAAACTCTCACTATGATTGCTAACAGTACATAACTGCTCTCTTTCAGTCTGCATAAAAGTCATTGGAATATTCTTCAAAAAGATTGGACCCAAAATGGTTTTACTGTCACTTTCACTGTATTAGATTGAAAATAATTATACCATTCATAAATAAAATGATAATTCTGCAAGAACAGTAGGTATTGTGAAATAACCAGTGTTAGTGGATTTAAAGAATAAAGATGAAAGTTAAATTCCTAAAAGTTTCAGAAGGATTGCTTTTATCAAGATAAGTCCATTACCATAGAAATTTAGCAACATTTTCACTAAAAAATTGAAATTCATAGAACTTTTTGATTAGCTCACAGCTAAAGAAATTCTGCTGCATTTCACTATAAAAAATTCACATATACCAGTATACCTGCCTTGCAAGTTTAGCTGTAATTTGCCTACAAACTTCCAATTCTGAGCTTGTACCTTAAGCTCCAAAAATGAATCTTTACTATGAAAATTAAAATTCCCAGAATTGTTTTTGAGTAGCTCATTGGTGTTTCTCCATTTCTACACTACTACTGCATTGCGGTTTTAATTGCATTGAGATATATATACACTGTGTGCCAATAAATCGGAAAAGCTGTGTTTGGTACTTAACATATGAATTCTCTTATGCAAATGACGTAATTGTGACGTCAATATTCATGCCAGAAACTTCATATTTGAATCAGTGTAAGATAATTATCTCAGGATAAAAACAGTTTGAAATTTTGAAAATCGATTAAGATTTGCCTGTTTTATTCACATTATAAAAAGGGTGCCCGATTTATTGGCACACAGTGTATATATATATATATATGTGTGTGTGTGTGTGTGTGTGTGTGTGTGTGTGTGTTGACTCATCATAAAGGTTTATCTGCATGCTGCAAAGTAAGATTCTCTGAACCCAAACATGCCACAAGAACTTGAGAGCTGCAAGTTAAGAATAAAAACAATAAACTCTACTTTAATACTGGAAAACAAAATAACAACTGAACACCATACAGACAATCTAACTCAAAGAGTGGAAGAGAGATTTGGGGGAAAACCACATCCATTGTAACCCGCTCATATATAACTGCTGCACTTAGTTTCCATTAACCCTAATCACATTTCAAGTGAGAAGAGTGAGCCATGAAGAGAAAGAGAAATGGTGGAGCAATGACAGTCACCAGTATTAAATCGGTAAAGACTGTCTGAGGATATTATGCAGCCAATGCGTCATGGTTGATGCAATGATGTTGGTGCAAACAATATAATAATCAGTCAGTCACACCTACAGCAGAAACTTAAAGAGAATGAAGAAAATGACTATTTAACTGTTCATACAGATTGGAGATACAATGCAAACAAAGGATTAGTACAAGTTTAAACAACAGAAACAAAGAACTAGAATATATATATATTATATACACATATATACATAAATGTGGACACACAGCCAAGCAGATATTCTTCGAAAGAGAGCATCAAACATCTGATCACATTGCGATTAACAATATACTTGTGTATTTGCTAATTAGAGGCCAATAATAGCAGTTCAGAGATATTGAGAACTTTAGAACAAACAAGACTGCAAATAATTAACATAATAATTTGAATGATTCAATTCTCTTTTCCCAGATATGAAATTATGAATTACTGTATAAAATGCTCTCTGAAAATCAGATAACATGTTTTTGGATGAACACCGATACAAAATATGCTCCAAATAATGATTTCTTTAATGCGATCAATATTTCAGCAGTACCGTCATTACTACGGTACCACTAAAGTCACCATAATCATGATGTGAAACAATACGGTAGACATGCTTTGCATTAGTATTTTCCCACACAACCTACGAGGATGTGAATAAAATTGCAAAGAAATCAGAAATTATAAATTTATTCCTACAAAAAAAATCCAGTTTGATCAAACCAACGTGGAAAGCTGAATGCAGCATTCAATTCAGAGAATAGAAGTTCAATGAGAGAGTATGAGAGGCAGCATGCATGGGTATGAAGTGTTAGCGACTTCATTTTCTTAGCCTCAGCATACATGAGCGTGGGTGGCTAATCCTCACCTTTGCTGTCTATGATCACGTCGTCGGTCAGTGTATTCATTATACGTGATTGAAATGGAAAGAAAGGTTAAGTAACCAGAGCACTGTTGAGAGCAGTGTAGTAAAGTAAACAGAACAAATCATTGAGCATGGACTCATTGGACTGGTAGTGTATGTGAAGATAATTATCAATTACAACATAATTTCAGGATCGCTGATTAACAAGACAATCTCAACGAGGGAAACCGAGAAGAACTGAATTCAACAATTCGTTAGAGGTTCAACAACAAACAACCATAATTATCTAACATTATAAGATATTTGAGATTTGCACCACGGACACATAATCAAACTGACTGATGCACTAATAGCTCATCGTCGTCATGTAGTATTTTCACTTTCACATGAAGCACCTGACAGCAGCCAATGACACATGTGTCAAATGAAACGCACATACATGCCGCAAATAGCACTAACCAATTACTGCTGCTAATTAATTACTGCTAATTAGTCAATGTTGAATCGCAACAAGAGATTAATCCTAGACTTGTGATGAGAGGAGAAGACAGCGCTTGCCTGACGACCGAATCATCGTCGTCGTCACCCGACCACCTGCCTCTGAATCCAAATACGCAAGGAATGAAGATGTGAGGAGCATCTCATGCTGCCGCTCTGCTCAGCCACTGATTTACTGATATGGTTTTGGCAGTGACCTGGCAACAGTCTTCGCAGGAAAACCATTCGCAGCTGCGGCTGTGGCTGGGCGGCTATTAGAGCTAAGTAAGTGGATAGGTTGAGAATGTGGCTGTTGTACCTCTTTAGCATCAGACTGCGGCAGGTTGGTCATGTTTGCGAATTCATCCATTGTTCCACCGCTCAATCGGCCGGCAGCGACCAGCAGCAGTTCGGATGACACTTCCAGTCCTGTGTCTTGGACAAACGTACCAAACTGAAAAGACCAGGAAAGCACAAACAATGCGGCCCATCATTCTCACAAATAATAATAATATTTTCTTTAATGAAACCACCCGGTTGACAAACCATAACCGGTTATAGTGTACATTTATACAATTTACACAATTCACAAGAACGCAAATTACAGAAGACATACATGTATTACATAATGCCATCAGTCTCACAAACAAAGCCATAGGTCTCAGAAACAAAGCCAATGTCAGTCTAGCACTCTACTTCAAGACATAACTGATTTTATCTTGGTTACTTCATCAGTTGAGTTTATATCTGTAAGTAGGCATGCATCGCACTACTTAGTGTCGATTCATTCCAATGCATTGATTGCATTCCCACACACATAATATTTGCAGGATCATTTTCACAGCAATTAGAAAACTTCCGGATAAATTCAAAGTCAATTTCACAAGTTGAATGCGTCATTGCAGACGGGCAAAAGAGGTCTGAGAAATAACGAAATACCCGAGAAAGCCTCGGATTAAAATACCTGGGGATTAACTCGGGCAATTCCATGAAGTTTGGCCCAAACCACTTCCCTTTGTCTCTGTTTGTCACGCTCTCTGAAAAAATCGGGAAACACATTTTCTCACTACTGCAGTCTTTGGTTCATTGCAGATAAACTAATGATACTTTAATAGTAGCAACTGAGCAGAATATCAGCCAATCGTAAAACAATGCAGCAATTGCAGTTGCTGACAATGAGCCAAACAAGAGATTTATATGGAAGATGAAACAAGAGGGCCATCATAAATTCAATTTCATTGCGAGGAGCTGGTCACAATAACAATTCCATATAATCAATAACCTGAGCTAAGATATGATTATTGCTGGCCACATTGTAATGAAGCAAATTGTCATGTATCCATAATAAAAAACTTGTTTTGAAAAGGATAAAAAAAAGTGTAACACTGACTTCTGCAATTCTGCTTTGAACTGTTGAGTACATGAGTCAAACAGTTTCTGATTCATTTCCATGAACAGCTTCAGCGCATTGTAAATCAAACCATGTATCGTTCTGTATATCAAGAGAAAACAAAAACAAGAATTTAAGTTTGTCTTATAAGATAAGATAAGAATATTCTTTAATATTCTTTAATTAAAAAATAAGAAAGAGCATAAATTACATTCTAATTAAAAAATACAAAAGAACATAATTTACATTCTCTGATTCAAAGAATAAATAAATACTCCAAAAAAAAATAATTGTCATTGATATTAAATCTGTTGCATACTTGTTCCAGTGCTGCTTTGTTCCATAGAGAGAGGAGAACATAATTGGAAGAATTTCCGTGACGTTATCACTGACCAAACTCAGAATGTACTCGTTGTTCCAGAAGTAGAGAGCCCTTTCAGCCACCTGTTACAAGACAAAAGACCAGTTGACACAATGCTTTTCACTTATGTGCATGGATGCCAGGTCATCATGCACTTGCACTGAAAGACAAACCATGGAAACTGCAAATTTATATAAAGATTTTCTTAAATCAAATGTCACAGTTGCTGTTAAGTTGTTATTATTAATCAGTAACTTCTACAGCACTAGTGTAAAAATAGCACAATGCATCTACAGTTCTACACTCTACGCTGTCTACAGCCAAGCCATAGTTAATCAGGTAAAACATGAAGAATGTCGGTCTAGTGAGACAGGCAAATGGTTGATAAGCAATCCAAGACAGATGTTCGATGTTGAGCATAAAATGACACTGCAAGCGACGAAGCATATTGAGAAGATATTGAAAGGCATTTCCAAGCCTCAAGTCGTGCAACCGAGAGAGCTGGCCGTTTCTAGCACAGTTCTAACCTTAAGTATATAAACTAACACTCCCCCAACAAGCTAAGGACAAAAGGACAACACAGGATGATTGCAGAAGAAGCATTCATCATCCATCCAAATGTATACAATACAAAGTAATTAACTTACAACAGTGCTCATCTTCTAAGTAACTCACAAACTCAGCCTAAGTAAATATATGCAATGGAACCAGAGACAAGTAGCATACATTGTCACGTCAGTAATCTACTTAAAAGAAACACTGCACAATTAAACAACTATTTAACAATAAATATAAACAATAGATTCATTATTTTCACTAAGAGCACTTGAGCACAAAAGGTCGCTGAGGTATGATCTGACCTGGAAATGCGGACTAGAGACACATTTGGCCAACTGTTTGAAGAGAGGAGTCATGACTTTATGAAATTCCGCAGGTTCAATCACATCCAAAATCTCTTCCAATTCATTCAGGAACATGACCTTTGTACATGCCACAAAATTCAAACAGTTCTAAACATCCTTTAAACCACCTAAAAGATGCCTAGAGAACAATGCGGAATATTATTTTATCATTATCATTATGTTACACATATTATGCAAAGTCAGTTTTAGTTTACCTAAATCCGATGTGCAAAGCAACAGTGAATGAAAGACCTGCGTAAGATTATTATGCAGTAACCATCTTAGACAGACTGAATCCCGCACTCTCTGAGTTACAAAGTAAACACACTAATCAGTTACTATGTATCCATACCAAACACTAGAAATCAACACCAAGCATGCCAAACATTAGAGCATCGCAAACATTGGATCCAGTTTTGCAAGCATAAGAAACCAATGCCTACATTAAAACATTACAAGTCAAAGCCCTGTCACAAAAAGAGCCGAGGTTGCCAAACATTAAAAAAACTATGTTTCGTGGTTCTGACAGGAAATTTGTCAAATCATGGACTGAAAACGAGACAATTAAACGTAATGACTCACTGATCAACAGAAACAGTTAAACTACACTCCAAATAATTGATAAAGTCAGGATAACTGATTAAATAAGGAAAGTATTAAGATGAAATAAATGTCTGCACACTGAATGGAGCTCTCACTTCTTTTGGACTGTGAACTTTTGGCCAGAATTTCAACAAGCCCATCACAACCTGAAATGAAAACAGCAGACTTTAAAACACAACTGACAGGCAAAAGTTTGTAATATGTCACAGCCAGAAAAGAAAATGGCACATTTGCTGTGACATATTTATTATCGTATCTTACTAAGTGATGGGTAAGAAAATATTGTCTAATATTATTGAAGTGCCTTGTAGGTTGATCATCTCTCTAGTCAGTGCATATTTATCTAAATAAAACACACAATCTAATCAATTCATGTGCCCAGTATGAGATTGGCATTTCCCACTTCACGAGAAACAGTTAGACCCCTAATTTGCAATACTTGTAACTATCCAACATGATTTTAAATGTAATATCTGACAAATGATTTGTATCTTGTCCTGATGTCTGATGTGTCAAGTGCCACAACATTCAAGAATTTCATGTAAGAATGGAGTATTATTGTTGATTGGCTGATACCAGATTTCTATTCCAGTTGTTTGCACAATAACAAAATACTGTAAGCTGCTAAGTAGAAGAAACTATGACAGCCCTGCCATATATCTTCTACCACATACCTGTTCTGTGAGTGTTGGGTCCTTCTCGAGGAATTGAACCATGCAGTAGGCCAACTGAGGATGGTAGACACTGAGGGACTTGACCTTGTGCAGAGGCAATAAGACCTTGAGGAGAAAAATCCTGTGCTCCTCTTTCAGAGGTAATGCAAACCCATTTATAATGCTGCAAAAGAACACACACACAAAACACAGTCACTTTTTCACTCTGACAGTCAGATGTTCTGTCGTTATCAAAGAACCAGATCAAACAACACCATGGCAAATGTTTGAAATCTTACAGCAATGTAAAATTTATACCTTTAAAACCCACCCAGAAATGTCGAATAAAAGGTTGCATTTCTCAAGGATGTATCCACAGTTCAGAATCGTGACATTATAAAAATTTGTCAAGTTCCTAGTGCTGAACAATCCATTATTTTATCATTATTGTGCCACTGTCTTTCAATTTAAATAATTGCAATCTGGTTACATCATTCCTTTATGTTTTGACGAATGAAGAAACTTTTCTTTTATTCAACATCTTATCCAGATTTAAATAAACTTTTACCTGCCAAGAATTTCCAAAAGTTCGGCAATTCCATTGTGATGCTCCGTCTCATAAATGAAACTGAAAATGTCAGACAAATTATGTCGTTAAATTACAAAGTGCAAATTGAAATGTCTACAGTTGAAGTATGTTTACAAGGCATCTGCGCCATCAGCATGAAGTCAAACATTAATCGATAGTTGAAGCAAAATTGCAATAAAACAATCAAAATTCACTCATCATCATTAGATTTCAACAGTTTTAAATAGAGCCGTGGATTTAATAATTAATTAATTGATAATTCAATAAATTAAATGCTAAAAATGTAACCACTTAAATTGTGCTTGCTTGATTTATTTTTAATTATTTCATAATGTTGAATAAAGGATTAAGCAATTAATTGTTGCAGTACATTGATAACATGAAACGTTTGAGTGGAAAATCAAGCAATCGTTTCACAGTAAACATAAATGCTGAAAAAAATTAAATGTCTTCAGTGCAACAAACAGTTTGCAAACCACGGTTGAAACACACATCGCATACATACCACCTTCAGCATGTCAATCACTCAAGTATTTTGCACAAAAAAAGCAGCAACTGACTCAGTAAAAGTTTTTCACGCTTTACGTAATAGATATCAAATTAATCAAATTTAATTGATTCATCGAAGTCAAATTTTTAAAAGTAATTGATTAATTTTTTCATCTGTACCAACCATAGTTTAAATGATCAGTACAACAATTAGTAAACAATATAAGGCACATATGAAGGATGATGAGTTTGTGGAATTCAGTGACAAGCCTCAGTGGATTGACAAATGATATTTAACACAGATGACGTAACAATATTAGGTCACATATATTTGGTTGCATCTTAACCTGTAAAATATGTTGTTCACTTGCTTCCTGATGTACGCTCTCAGCCCAAGAAATTTGCCATAAATACGGTGAAGAATTGTCTTAAGAAAATCTCTTTCACGAGGATCTTCGCTGTCAAACAGTTCAAGTAACTACAACAAAATTGACCAAAATATTGCAAGTATTACAATGTTAAGATGTGACGCTTAGTCAAATCATTATATCTTCATCTTTCAAGAAAACACAACACCAACAGAAAACTGGCCTCACTGTATTCTGACAACCTGCACAATGACACGAGTAAAGGAAAGTAAATAAGTGTCCTGCCCCTGCTCCTCCTACAGATGAACCAAGTGAGGTCCTGGATCTCAGGTCATTGCAATAAATGACTTGCAGTTTACATCCCAGTCCATTCCAGCACCGAATTCTATTGCACGCTGACAGCGACATAATTACGTGCGCAAACTACTAGTCCTCAATTGCAACACGAAGTTGAATCCACAACCATAATTATATGATGAGACACCATTAGTTTGTTGTGCCAATCTGTAGGTAGAGCAAACTTTCAGTAGAACTGATTCAAAGCACGTCATTTGAAAGTCTTCAATTTGAAATTGCTCACTAATGAATGAAATAACATGATTTAAAACTCATGCATTGAAATCTGGAAAATTAATTTCATTTTATATTTCAAGCAGACAGCAAAAGAGAATCAAAACCGCTTTTACCTGAAGCACAAAAGTTTGGTCGATAAATCGCTTGGCTGTGTTTGGTACAAAATCAGGCGACTCAACAAATCGAAGGAAATATTCATAGACTAACTGTCAAAGAGACAAACAACGACAACACAATTTACAGACGGAGGAAGAAGAGGAAGAGCAGTGCCATCTGAGAGGCAGCCATTTTGTTATGAATTGTTAACAGTCTTATTTTCTTAGCATATACATATGACCGTGGTTGTCCAGTCCTCTCCCTTGCCCTCTCATCTTGCCATTAACAATGTGTAGTCAGTCTGGACTCCAAATAGACAGGGATTCACAAAAAATCAGAACCACATATTCCACTGTCATACAAGAATAATTATTTTAAAACTGCATAGAATTTCTAGCACTAAAATAAATCAGGTAGAATTTTAAAAAATTCAGAGAACTTTTGCCACCAGGCTGTTCATAGTTGAAGATTTTCAATGTTTACTAAAGTTATTAGCAAAATTTAACGAGAACCATTTTAGACCAAGATATCACAGAGACGTCAAATAGTTACAGTATACGCCTTGCAAAGTGGAGAGCAGCGACCCGAGTCTCCTTCAAAACAGTCAGTGTGTAGAGAGACCTTGAGATTCAAGTTCTTCATGCACGCACACCCACTGAGTTGGTCAGTACCAGAAGATAATGTGCTTCATAAATGCATAACAATAATTATGAGCTAAGGTCTTCGTTCTGCCTTCTTTATCTCTACTTTTACCAACAGATGAGAACGGTGCATAAGAATTGTCTGACCAACTGACCTGAAGGTGTGGCCACGCCGCCTCAAGGGTTGGTTCATCCTCCTCCGGATCAAATTCAGCTCCACTCGGATTTGAAGATGGTGGCAAACTACGAAAGAGGTTAACTGAAAACTGGAAGAACACATCATCAACAGAAATAAATTAAGTTATTAAATCAAAAGCAGCCAATTCCAAAGTTTTGAATCATCTCAATGCATGACAATCAAATCTTCTGCGAAACAGTTGAATCTCTTTCTGTGCAGCTCTACATCTTTTTTCATAAACCATTTCAAACTGTCTAAGTGCTCATCTCCCTGCGGACCATCTCAAGATTTGCTGACTGCTTTGGAGTACGACAGTCCAGAGTTTCTGACAAGAGATCAGGGATTCAAATCATAATCTGAGGAGAACTTATTTTGGCAAATCTTAGTTAACCCTTAAACACCGTCGAGGTAGTGAATGGTAGTTGATTTTAACTAGTGCTTCGCGACTAGACGGTAGTGAATGGTAGTACGGCGCTCCATATATAATGACGTACTTTGGCCAATGAAATTTATTATGTTTTGATGACTTTACGTCATGTGGGCCTAGATACTATATTTAGGCATATAAATAAGTGGAAGATCCCCTTAAAATTTGCATTTTATCACGTAAATCGACGAATCAAATCGGACATTTATCTCGGATATTTACTTGAAAAAAAATGGCGACGAAGCGATCGCATGGACGTTCCGACGCTGAAATAAGGCGAATGTTCGATGAATTAGGTTCGAATTCTGGCAGTATTTTGACGAATATGAGAATGTGCTAAAGAACAGTGGTTACAAAATGTCCATAGGCCAAGAAATAACTGAGATATCACAAATTCAAAAGTTTTCAATATCCTTATTATTATTTTCACTTTTACGACTTGGGTCTAAATACTAAAAAAATTATAGCTTCCTCATTTATTAAGATAGCCTATATTCAAATTTGTTTTTTTGTTTTGACTGGCATTCATTTCTGCATATCTTTCGTGCTCAAACTAAATATGTTGTCACTGAAAATATTTTAATATAGGTGCTTGAACATGCAAAAGTGAAAAAATTTGGGGAGGGGTCTAATTTTGGGCAACGTAGGGTACCCCCAAATTTTTGGGGGCTAAAACTGGACGGATAGATAGGACGAGGAGATAAAATGCTAAAGAACAGTGGTTACATTATGTCTCTAGTCCAAGAAATAACTGAGATAGCACAAGTTCAAAAAAATTTGTTTATAGGCTGTTTTATGGTAAAAATGGCTAGGCGTCAGGGTCTAGATGACAAGACTATGCTACTCATCTGTTAAGGGTTAAAGAAGAAGAGCAGAGACGTTTTGGCTTGCTCTGACGCAGCAGCCATGGCTATCAAGAGTTAAAGTCTGCAACTTGATACTCTTAAGAGTCTAAGTAATTAAGTAGAGACTTTAAATGAGAGATGTTGGTCTGACCATCTGAATGGCTTCGGGATAGATGTTGTCTGTGATGACGCCACGGTTCTGCGTCACATATTCCACGAGTTCGTTAAGTGCTGCACGCTTCACTTCCTTCCATTTCAGATCACTCAGTGGATCCTGGACAAAGTCGAAGAGCACCATACACTGCTGTAACTTCTGAATGAACAGCAACTCTCTCTCGGCTGGCGATGAATCTGGGAAACAATTGCAAATGGAACAATTGCAAATGACGCAATTTATCATCAATAACAGAATAATTAAATCGACAACGTAATGAACAGGTCTATGAAACAGGAAATGACCACGAACTTTAACCCTGGCTTATTGTTCGCAACATGGAATGAAGTAGGTTTTAAGCTGACATACTGAAATACTGTCATCAGTCACATACAGGTTGCAATGATCATATTGAATAGAGGTTGGTCACTGTGCAAACCATTTAATAGACGAGTGAAATGTTTCTTACTGGCCTCTCTAAATACGTTTAATATGATGTTAATCACAACAACTGTTACCATGCATAAACCAGTGAATGATGATGATGACGACGATGATGACGATGATGATATCAATGACAAAGAGTCTCTCATGAGAGTCTCATCTGATAATCAACCTTTAAGCAAAGGCAGTTTCTGTAGTTCTTTGTTTTTGCTTGGTGCAGATCGTGACGTCGATATTCGTGGGTCTCGACGCGCGAGTGGAACGGACGACGACGAAGCCATCGTCGTCGGATTGATCTGTTGCTGGATCTTCGTTGAAACAACGACGAGACTTCCTGGCTGCGAGATGCCACCTTCGCCGGCTAATGCTGATCCAGATTTCCGCTTCTAAGAGAAAAGAATTCAAGGAACACGAAACATCAGTGAAAGAAGTCCTTCTCGATGTTAACACGATTGGCTTTGGTGTTATTGAGTTCTACAGTGGTCATAATAATAACACTGATCTTAATATTAATATTGTAATTACATAATCCAAATGTTCAGAATGCAAATTTAAGCAAACAAACAATCAATCAATCAATTCGTCTGTTTGAAGTAATTATGTTGACACAGACACAATTCCAACAGAAAATATTGTTTTAGGCATTTTCCAGAGAGTCACAATGCAAAGAAAAGGATATGTTAGTACAAGCGCTTATAAATAATTAAATTTACATGAAATGAAGCTAAGGTGATCTTTAACAGGTAAGTCATGCAGTTCACAGTATGCCAAACAGTTATCTCAGTTTAGCTCAAAACTTCTCATTTACAATGTGTTGAGAGTGTGTTACGAACAAAATTTTCACACTGACTGAGTCTTGGCTCCATCCATTGAACTATGCAATGTAAATATAATTTCAAAGGACCAAAACCCTTGATATCTTGCTGCAAGTAACTTCTTGAAAGGGAATTAGCTACAGCACCACAATCACCAAGTGAAGCAGCATAAAAAGAGACAGCATACCTCAATATCAGCATTTTCTCTGTTGTCTCCATTGTTGCCATTCTTTGGCGCAGGTTTTGGTGTTGTTGAAGTCTACATCAACATTTTTACTTATAATTAGCAACACTTAAAGCAAAACATTAAATCGAAAATTAATTAACCATTAAACATATGCATTATTATATCTAATATATTTTAAAATGCATTTATATACATATAGTATTATTATAATACTATATACATACCGGAATATAAGCAATAAGCATGCATCTCAAATTAACTTGAAGAATGGCCATGAAAAACCAAAGAAGTTATGAATCAGCATGCCAGTACTTGTGTGGGATCATTTCTGAAGTTTTTCACATAATGTTGCTTTAGCTTCACTGTTCAAATCCATTAGTTATTTGTAGGAAAACAGTTTCTTCTGTCTCATGGGACTCTACGGCACCTTGTGGGGCGCGGTGGTGTAGTGGTGGCATCATTGCCTTGGAGCTGGAAGGTTCGAATCCACCTCACCGCGTAAGGATCTTGGGCAAGGCCTTCACTCACAATTGCTCAGCGCTTCGGCGTGAAACTCCGATGCAGTGACCGCTCTGCATTCGGGAGCGCCTTTGGGTAGAAGGGCTTGAAGGGGCGCTATAACAAGTGCGCATACAAACCTTGCAATCATTAAACAACAGTTAAGGTTTCCTGTAATGTCCAAACAGACTTTCTTGACATTCCACAAACACAGCAGAAACAAAATGTGCTCTTAACTGAAGCCAGTTAAGCTACTGTAAAACCCTTTAAATAAGAAAGACTGGGTTGTTGATATTTCCTCTGTGCCATTTCTAACGACTTATTTGCGTCTAAAGGCAGACGTCTCCTCATATGTATGGCTCAAAGCATTGGCTGCGCCATCGCAGTCTGTAGTCACCTGTGCATAATTTTTAACCCACCTGATGAAATTTCTGTTCTTAAAGACATTTCGAATAGACAGAGTAGAGACTCCTGTCTCTGATTAGGCTTCTCAACATGTACCATCTATAAATACCTGATCATAATTCATAACAAGTTCTAAAGTAGTTAAATATGAAGCAGAACATGCACAGCGCTGTCAACAATCTGTATATGCAAAATTATAATTAGACGCTGTAGAAAGTAGACTTCTTTTCCCTTTGAAAATCACTAATTCTAGATATGAAGAAAAGCTAATGAGAGAAAAACAGTACTAAAAAAAGTTGTTCAAGATCAGGGCTGTACTCAAGGGTATACGCGGGTATACAGCGTATACTTACCTTAGAAAGACCAAGTGGATATACACAGAGAAAAATCGCGAGTTAAAAGGCAAACGATCACAAAATTTGAGTGTTTTCACAAGTTTTTATGGGTTATTGGGCGGAAAATCAAGAACAATGCATGCGATGAGTAAAAAAGGTTTTCAGAAACTTTTTGATGTCTAAAAAAAGGTCGCCAGAATTTTTGGCCCCAAGAAAGTTGATTTTTCCGGCTGTAGTGTGTACTCACCTTAAAGTTCTGAGTTCAGCCGTGATCAAGATGAACTAAAACTAGCCATGACACAATTGCAATTATAAAACTAACAAAGAGATGACAATGCATCTGCGATTTTTTTTAATGAAAGAGCAATAAATATCTGAGAACTTATAAATTTCATAGAAAAGTAATGGTCAAGGTGACTCTAAGAAAACAAATATTTCCTCCTTTAAAAAATGATTAATTTGGCAGAAGAAATGATAAAAAAAGCAGAGCTACAAAAATAGAGATTAAATTAACTAAAACAAACACTTGACATTCTTTAGTTAAAAATTTAGCAGAGATACAAATAAATGTGAAGTTTCTAACATTGCCAAGAAACATCTAAGAAGATCATAGCAATAAAATTGGCAGAAAAATGCTGTAAAATGACAACTCCAACGCTTGCGCTGAAGTTGCAGTGACATCAATTCGATGATGAACACTTCTACGGTGAAGAAAAGCAGATCATACACGTTGGCACAAAGCGTTGTTAGTGAGATGAGAAGCATGAGAAGCAGAACTCTAGGCATCAGCAGCATCAGCAGCAGACAAGTTCTGGCTCTGACTGGCTAGAACATGAGCAGGCTAAGAAGACACACACCTGATCGCAGCAGCGTTGGGTTTCTCGACTGATGATGTAATGCACTGTGTGTCGTCACTATACGTGTAAATGGCACATAAGAAACGCATTGAATTGAAACGGCAAATTAGTATGATCATGACCCACACATTGTGGACACCCTGAAGTACACAACTTGAATATATCTGATATATTGAGAGACAACGCATCCCCCTTTAACATTGAATTGGGCCAACAGTTCAGTACAGGATAATTCAACAACAGCAAACCAGCTTTCTCTTGCTGTTGCAGATGCAGCTGGATGCTGCTGCAAGAATTTAAAGAAACTGAAACAAGTACAAACTCTGATCTCATACTCGTGTGACCAAAATGTACACATGTGCATGAGCATGCATTGAACGTATATATGAATACATGTATGCACATTTATGCAACATATTTGGATACTTTGAAGCCGCCATAGTGTACATTGCCATATGACATTTGTGTATATTTAAACACTCAACTGTTGCAATATTGTTGACCAGTTCCTGCTCGTCCTACTGTAAGCAAGGTATCTGTGTGCATATTTAAATGAGCCCAAAGTAAACTAGGTCAAGTATCGACCTCCTGATCTTCTCAAGGTTGTCAACGAGTGTGTTCAGAGAAACTTGATAAACAAGATAAACTGTTTTCTGCTTATTTCAACGCTTCATGTCTGCTTAAAAATATGATTGTTCAGTTCTCATAATTTGTTGTTTCGATAAATCTTAAGGTTAAACCGTAGTTTAGGTTGTTTAATTATTTGGCCAAAAGTGAGGTTGCTAAATTATTTGCATGTGTATAAATGATATACAAGTAATTTCTGGATCGCCAGGTTCAATCCAGCTTCCATTTCAACTATAAATATGCCTTTATCCAGCTTCCATTTCAGGTATAAAATGCCTTTATCCAGGTTCTACTTCTCAAGCATTTTTCATCAATCCAGCTTCATTTTCAGCAGAATGACTACACTAACCCTAAAACTAACCCTAACCGACCCTCACGACGCCTAACCTGAGCCCTAACCGACCCTCATGCGTAAAATCCCGCTTCTATTTCGTCACTAAATATTAGTCATCGAATGTAAGAAATTGGTTGTCGGATAAAAAAGTACCGTTTTTCGTTATTCCAGCTTCCATATAATTATATTTTCGGTTTATATTGCTACTTCCGGTTGCGAATGTTCAGAAATTGGAATAGCGCGTTTTATGGCGCGTTATATCCATGATTGGGGTGTTTCTTAATTTAACAACGTAAACTACGGGATATCGAAAATGAAAATAATTAAACAACCTAAACTACGGTTTAACCAATCTTAATATTGATTTGGAAAGGGCTTAAAGCATAGTCTGTACCTAATGGGGTAATTTCAATGCCAAGCTAGTAATTTGTTGGACACTTTATCCGGATTCCAGAAATCGATTTCCACAAGATTAATGATCTTTTAGACACTAAGCTGTGTTATCAACAACGCTTAGGCCTAATGGGTTCATTATGTCATTTATTCAATTTAACTCTGAATAATTTTCATGGGATCGGCCGCTATCCATTATAAAACTACTATTGGGAAATCGGGCGTTTTCAAGGATTCGGGTCTCGAAGGTTCGGATTGACCCCGGAAATTTGCCATAACATGAAACGCACCTGGCCCAGCCAACGGTTAGTTTTAGATCTACCATGTAACGAGTCGAGTCTTTTGGTCCTTTCGTAATTTAAGACGTCATAATTAAGCAAAATCACCATAATTGCTGTAAGAACAGCAGCAACAATCGGCCCTCGCAAAAATGAATCTTATACGCTAAGTTTTTGGCTGACATTGTCTTTGCGTAAGAACCACGTATCTAAAAACACTAATTATTATTATTATAAGGGTAATAGGCGCGCGATTAAATACCTACCGATATATTCTAGCGGTAATGTAAAACCAGTCTAGTTATACATGAACGCAGCGACCTACACTAGGAATACCTTTTCTTTTTCTTTCTTGACAGGTTTTGGCATTTTAATCGGAATTTTGTCGTTTATTTTGATCAATCGAGGCAAACAATTCCTCTCGCAATAAACGACGCGTTTGATTGGCAGATGCGGTCATGTGATAGCAAGAACGTTGAATATGCAGAACTCGTTCGTAACAAGGTAAGTAAGTACATGTTAGTCATGTAAGTTTTAATTTTAAAGGTCGAAAGGACAACATTAATTCAAGTTCAATCAATTAGTCAATCAATCAATCAATAAAAAGTTTTATGTTGTAACCAAATAAGCCATAAAACAAGGTTTGCAAAATTAATCATTGCAATATCAACATAGCCTAGGTCTATCATTGTTACAAAAAGCCCTAGAGTTTTTGCTGTAGGCCTATTAAGCAGAAGCATAATCACGAAAGTCGCCAATCTCGTTATGGCCCATAATTATAGGCAGTCTAGGCTAACCGAACATCTAGACAGTCGGAATTGCAACGACACTAATAGGCCTAGACCTATAGCAACCTAGGCCTACAAAACACGTCTATCCTATAGGCCTACGGGGGCTTCTGGAATCGAACTCAGGTCCGCTGATCTCCATGCCAGTGTTATCCAATGCTCCACCGGCCCCACGCTCATCAACTTCATGGAATTCATTGGGCCGCCATAGTGTCAAATGGCGGCCCGCTGCAGTTCAGCATGGTTGCCGTGATCACAGTTTTTAAAACGACACTGTCGCCCTCGTCCTTCATCCAGGCGTACGTAGGACTGGCAGTGGCAGCTTTTAGAGAATAACTATAGTGACGAGTTGCCCTGTTCATAGCCTCATAGGCCTACGCAGCAATAATATTATGATGTCTATGGGCATTGACGATTAAATTTATACGTCTGCGGATCGTCATCGAGCTTGACCATTGACCACTAGGCCTACAACATAGGCCTATCCATGTTAGATCAAACAACTGGTCTTCCCAAACCAATCTATGCTGCAGGTCGTTTCAATCATTCTGCAATGCAGTGTATTCTGCAGTTTAGTATTTTGTCAGTTAGGCCTTGTTTGTAAACAACAATCATAATAGTTTTACACAAATGACTCAAAGGAGAAGATTATGATGTCGACGGCGATTTCCTGCGAGTCAGTGAAGTCCCTGGGTATTATACTCGCATTTGGTTCGAGAGCATTTTTAGTTATGTCAGGCCGGGGCTACATCCCTCTATATTGGAGGTTTAACGCTACAGGAGACGCAACTTTATATTCTAAGCATGGTATTGACAGTATCTTTTAGTAAAAATACTTTATTAGGTAGACGAAAACAAACTTTGTAGTAATTTCACGACTTTGATTGAGGACTACTTTTTGAGCGAAGGCGGACGTAAGTGACGAGCGAGCGAACGGATGGGAGTTTCCGTTTTCAACTATAACAAAAATACTCGTTAAGTGTCGTTTGTTGAAATAGAAATAATTCATTTCGATCGAAAATCGTATAAACTGCATGGAAACAAAGACCTCAGTGCAACAATTCGGTCAGATTTAGTTTTCCTTTGACTGTGTATATACGCAGAAACGTCTGCATTGTGCTTCGGAATTGATGACACAATATTGGGATTGTGAAATGATCGGCATGCTGTCGGGAGGCACTTGCTTGCTCTCTGTCCACACCCGACATGCAGCTACTTGAAGCATCGTAATTTATAGAACACTTTCGATTCTATCTCGTCCAACGGAGCATTTTGGAAGATAGGATTCGTTAGCAGAAACATTCATCGGGGATTTCACCATTGTTCTGTTGTAAATTAGATCTGAAATTTATGTAGCGACCACATGACTTTGTCTCTTGCGTCTAATTCTGAATGCCGGTGTTGCTGAACACTGCTATCTTGCAAAACATTTGTGCAATCGATTTGCTGATTTGCCCAGCTATATGAACTGAGTTCTACTGTTTTTCAGTTAAAATCTTTGCCTTGAACTTCGGAATCGGCTAGGTTATAGGCACTTTACCTGCCATTTGTACCTATGACAGCACTTAGAAAGCTTTATGATGAGCAATCAGAATCCTGCCTCTCAGCACGTTGTCAGTGCTGATCTTCTCAAGAGAATACTCTTAACTAGTGGGAGGCCATTGGCCTCGGTAATCGGCGAAGGAACAAGCTTTGTGAATTTATCGGATCGGGCGCTTGGAACTGCAAATTCATCGAACGTTGGAGGGAAGATGTTGAAGCCAACTGCCATGGAAGATGCGTTGCTCACAGCAGCTGCCTACGGGCAGATGCTGGATGCTGGACGTTCACAGCACTATGAGATGGTAGCGCCATCAAATGCTGTTACTTTTGAACAGGACAGTAACATGGAGGATTACAGTATGGACGATCTATCTCCACAGGGTCTCAATGGATCGGGTGATGACCCAATGCTTACCATTGGAATGGATCAAGACAGTTCAGGTCAGATAATTTAGACGGTAAAATCAGAAATTTATATAGCACCACTTAAAGCAACTTAGTTAATGAAACTTAGATGATGGTGTTCTACTCTTGTATGGCATGCATTGCTTTCAACCCAGGGCTTTTTGGGTTTGACTCACAAATGAGCTAATTTAAAACTTTATTTCACTAGTGCTCACTGATAGTGATTGACAGTGTTCTTCAGATATGTTGTTGTATTTAAAGAAAGCTCAATAACTCCTAACAAAATAATTTTTTTACTTATTAATCCCTTTAGCGGTAACCCCGATTATAATCGTCGATTTTGTATACGATTATTAGCCGGTCGGCCGCTAAAGGGGTTAAGTGTGTTTACTGCATATGGCTGCCGTGTATGTTAAAACCTAAATCTCGGATAAGTTTTAGCTTTCTTTGCCATTGTCTACATATGAACACGTTGCAAAAACATAATGTTAGCTGCACCAGAGGCGGAGGAGTAGGACCACAGAATGATATCCTTGCAAGTGGATATGACTGATTAAATACCAAACATTTAGAATTTGCATGAGCTCTTTATACTTTGCTTTATATATTAACGTGCATGATGATATAAATTGTGTGTATATGTATGCATTTTGTATTGGCATGTTTTCATATTTCTTAAAATTGCTGTGGTGTTATATAATATAATTAAGAATGAAATATAATAATAATATGCTTTTTACTGCTTTTTGCACATGGCCTGCCAGGCGCACGGTCTTTGAGTAAGGATCTTGAAGAGGCGCTGTATAAATTCTGATTGATTAATAATGAAAGGTTAATCTGTGAGCAAATGATGTTCTGATTACTGGAGAGTGGTTGCCACTGAGGTGGGGGGGGGGAGGGGTGCTCTTGCACTGATGTGAGGTTCAATCAACACAGTTGTCAGTCGAGAGGCAAGCCAATTGTCCCTCAGGGTACCGGGTCTGTACAGCCGTGAGTACAGCAACTGTTTGGTTGTGATTGACACGCGTGTACACTGTACAGTGTGTACACTGTACAGTGTGTACACTGTACAGTGTGTACAGTCCATTGCACTCTAATAACTTAACCGTTCTTTTTGTGTGGGCCAGATTGAAGGTTGCTGCTTTGACACGCTCTCTACGCTTTGCATCATTCTTGACAATTGCGATCGGATGATTTCAGACTGTGGTGTTTAAATTCCAGAGCTCTCAACGTTTATCCAGTGACAAGACCATGGATCGGTGGTTGATGGGTGTTTGCCAAGACATGAGGGTCATTAAGACTAACGGCTTAATAACAATAATGACAACAATAAAAATAATAATAACAATTTTGGTGAATGATTGTCTTGTATGTTGCAGGTACAAATGAACATTCAAATTCTGACCCCATCCAGAATTCCGAGACGTGCTTCTCTATGTCGCACGTTCCACAAGACAAAGTGCACAAGAAGAAAGGTCGACCGTCGAAGGGAAGCACAGCATCAACGCACGGTCGACTGGGTGTGCGTTGTCCTGTCTGCAACAAGACGTTCAATAATTCCAGTGCGTTGGCCAAGCACAAGTTGACGCACAGTGATGAACGCAAGTACGTCTGTAGCACGTGCTGCAAGACGTTCAAACGACAAGACCATCTGTAAGTTTCAGTCAGATCACTTACATCTTATCATCTTAATTTTATGCTCGATGAAGAATCGATTTTAAAAGCATTTCTGATCTGCATAATTTGCCAAAGTTCCGTGCCTCTTCTTTCAACTTTGGGTGACACTCAATGTTTAGATATCGGATGTTTTGGTCTTTACATTTTGGTAAATATTAGCCGTTGCTCAGTTGTTTCTTTATCACAAAACAAAAATGATTTTTTAAAGAATTTTGATGCATGAATTATCATGCGTCATGGTTGATGTATTCCAATGAGTTTCGTTTGGTGCGAACATCTTGAATGTAGCTTCTAAGGACAAGTTGGTTCTAGATTGTTGATGAATTGCTTGCAACTCTCATTTTCTTTGCATAATATAACAACCCACAGATGTCTTGACTCTTCTGTAGCAGCTGCTGCTACTGGATTGACGATGTCATTGTTTTGTTGTCTGGTGCAGGAATGGCCACATTCTGACCCATTCAACAAAGAAGCCATTCGAATGCAAGTACAAGGACTGTGGCAAAAGCTACTGTGACGCTCGGTCGCTCAAGCGGCACCTCGAGCATCATCATGCATTGGATGGCTCCAGCAGCCAGACCATCGTGCCACCTTACGACTCTTCAGCCTATAGCCAACAGGTGGTCAGTCAGAGTAATGCTGCTGCTGCTGCTGCTGCTGCCACTTATCCTGAACAGTTCAGTCCTGTTAGTTCGACGTCTGGATCATCGAACGGAGCGAGTGACAAGCCACACAGCGCCGTGGCCTGGCCGACTACGTTTAACCCAGTGGAGTAAGTGATGTGCTCTTCTCGTCAGCTGCTTATTAGTATGTATGTTGGCGGTGGAAAATCTGCATTACTCTCAGTTATCTGCATTTTGCATTTAGGAAGTGAAATTTAAAAGTTAATTCATTCATTTATGACCCAGTTTTTGGGATATGACAAATGAGGTGCAGCGCGACTGTGCACAGACCCACTCCAAGCGCCTCTGAGTAGTTACTTGTATCTTGAAGAGGCGCTATATAAATTCTCAGAATGAATGAATGAAAAGCTCGCTAACTGCCCAACTGCGAGACCAGCATATAGAGCACAACAGTAGTCACGCCGGATAACAGCAAAGGAATATGTGGGATTATGGGTATTGGTAGCTTTAGACATAACTTTAAGAGAGCGAGGGACAACTCTGAGCTGGTGCAACTGATAGTAGCAGAGCTGGTAGATGTGCTGTGCAAAGGTAAGCTCCTTATCTAGTATAATGCCAAAATCGTGAGCAGAGGTAGAAAAAGCGAACTGCAAGAACTCAGAAGCAAGGGCTTCTAGATCAATCGTAGCAGACTGTTTGCACATGCTCAGCCAGATGAACTCTAAGAAATGTAGTAAGCAAAAGAGAAATAATTTGCTTTAGTTTCATCTACGACTCAAAGCATACGTTTATTAAAGATTATTGGATGTGATTTGCAGGGATCCTCTGCCCCACAAATGCGAATTGTGTTAAAGATAATTATTGGATGTGATTTGCAGGGATCCTCTGCCCCACAAATGCGAATTGTGTGGTCGTTGCTTCAAAAATCTGCCAGCCCTGAATGGCCACATGAGACTCCACGGCGGCTATTTTAAGAAGGTCAGGACTCATCCTAATATAATTTTCGTTGATTTTTTTTGGTTAGGCCAGTTTTCGTAGTTCTCAATAATTTTGCTTTTGTCATGCTTTGAATTCGATCCATTTGCAGATATTGACTGTTTTAGCTCTCTGGTTTTAGTTCACATCCTTGGGATTCACCTGTCTTGATTCACCTGTCTTTAGTCACCTGTCTTGAAGTTGTGCTATTTAAATCTGCAATTGCAAGTAATAGGTTGCTAGACGTTCTCTAACCTAGAACATTGAGACACAGCCAAGCACCTGTTCTTATCTTCTGAAGGTTGAGCCTTTTGGTTGACCTTTTGCAGCAGAGTAAATAAATTGCCAGCCAGGAATGGAGGATACTGAAATAAATAAAGTTCTAGTATGACTTTAATATTTACCAATTGCAGATTTTCTTGTAGCTGTAAAATGTACTGTATACATTTTTAGAAGACTTGCTTTTTCTGTGCCATAATATGCATGATGTGATTTGTATGGTGATCATCAATAATTACTAATTAGTCAAAGATAATTTGAAATTTCTTCCCCAATTAGCTGTGTGTGTTGTGAAGTCTAAGTTTATTTGATGAACATTAGATGTGTGATTCATGTTCTGCATGAATTGTTGTCTGTACAAAGCTTTGTTTGAGGCTGCATTGTCATCGTCATTGTTCTGTTGTAGGATGATGGGACGGATGAATCTTCTGGTTGGTCGTCGGAAATCATCAAGAAGAAACTGCCAAGTGGTGTAATGACTGCAGCGAGTAGCTTACTAATTGCAGGAACGTCGGCAAAGAATATGACAAAGTTTTCTGACGCAAGACAGATCATCCAGTCGGAGCATGGTTCAGCAGCGATCCTTGGTGGCATGGCGTCTGCCGCTCTCACCCAGACTGTCGCTCAGTTGCACCACACGCTTGCGATGAACATCGACTTTCCAGACTTGAACGTCGTATCGTCCAGTGGCGCTGTTAGCAGTCTTGAAGAGACTGCTTCCATGACGTCCTCTTCACAGCCGGGAGAGGCTGCTCGTATTCCTGACCTTGCTCATCGTATTCAAGTGGTGAGCATGCCGCCATTTGCAACGCGGCCTCTCAACGTCGGAAGTGTTAGTTCTATGGACGAGTTTCTTAAGCTGCAGGACCAGAGAAGACAGACTAATCCGCTGAGACCCGGTGAACTGACGTTTCTTTCGTCAGAACAGTTGGCCGCCATATTAGGCAGCGGCGATTCAAAAGGCATTTCTCTTACGAAGGATTCTCTCCAGGTTCCAGGTTCTTTGTTTGGCCAACAACTCTACCACATTGCCTCCGTTCCAGTTTCCATGCCAACAAGTCTCACTGCAAAGCCGGAATCATTGTCAGTGGGGTCAAGTGGAGGTCACCGTTCCATCGACGTGAAGCAAGGTCGTCTCGCTACTCATGCGTGGAAAACGGAAGAACCTCCTGGCAGCAGCAGACTTGGAATGGTTGTTGGGAGGGAGGTGAAGATGGAGGTGATGGAGAAGCAGGAAGAAGCAGACGGACAGCTGAGTGAGCGAGATGAGACGAGTACAGACAGCGCCAAAGACACAGACCAAGAAGAAGAGGAAGAGGAGGACTCGTCAGTTGAGCAGCTGAAGGAAGAAGAAGCAAAGTATCATCACGAGCGAAGGAGATGGGCAAGTGCCGATGCTGACCAGTTTACGAGCAGCACAAAGAAGACGATCGGAGGCAGAAGTCCAGGCAAACCGGATTTAACGTTGGCAGCTGATGAGCAGTTCCGTGCTTCCAGTTTTCGTCGTCAGTATTTCGGAGCGATGGAGGATGGCGAAGGAACAGCTGGAGATGAACCGCCTGTGATCGATGATTTTCGGGACCTTAATAGAAGCGATGGGGGCGAAGGTGGCCACGCTGAGTTTCGTAGTCCCAACGCCGCCCTCCTCAAGTTCCAGCGAAAGAATCGACCGGAGCCGCTCATTATTCCACCGCAGACGAGTGGCTTTGCCTTTCACAGTCGACTGCGCTCACCACGAATCATGGGCAAAAGCATTGACACAAGGATGTCGTCGTTTACCCCGTATACTCCACCGCCGATGTTGAGCCCCATTCGGAATGGGTCGGGTCTCTTCTGTCAACTCTCCTCCAAGAGTCCGGTGTCCGCTCCAGTTGCCATGCGAACCGGATTGACTCCAAGGAGAAGTTAGTTGCGTCACTTTCTTTTACTGTTGATCATGTTGCTTGTTTTAGATTTTAGGTTGTCTGCATTCCCTTTAATGCCGGAGGGTATAGGATTTCCCATACATTTTACTACCTTCTCGGCATTAAAGGGTTAAAAGGAATTAGTAAATGACAGATTGATGAAGTGAAGGAGTCAGGTGATGTTAGACAGAAAGGCAGACGTTGTAAATCAGTCACTGATGAAAGAATGAACGAATGAATACTGATGATTTTATGCTGCAGCAGTGTACAATGGTTGTGATGTCTCCAGATCTTAGTTCACTCCATTAGCTGTCTGCTATGCATGTACAATGTACAAAGTACGGTATGTGTAATTGTGCCATTGTTTTTGTTTCTATGCAGATAGCAGAGGAAGTGTCCTCATGCCTCTTTTTCCACCTCCCGAACCCATCGTGGAAGAGGAGGAGCAGTTTGTGGAAGAGCTGGAAGAAGAAGTGGTTGAAGAGGAAGCGCCTATCCTTGAACCGCCTCCAGAGACAGACATTTCACCGTTAGTTAATTTACTATTTAATTGTCTATTTCACCTTACCATTTTCAGATCTTGAGAAATGGAGAAAGATTTCCCAGGTTATTGGTTATAGACATCGGTACGCACAGGTATGTCTATTGTCCATATGTCACAAACAGATTGCACAAGCTGATCAGCCCTAAAAAAAATGTTGTGTTTCCGGTAACAGAGCTAAAAAAAATTGGGTAGGTAGGTCGGAAAATATTTTTATTTTGGTAAAATATTTTTATGCAGCGACTATCCGAAAAAGTATACCCCACTAGTCTTTTTTGCACGCTGAAACAAAGTACGTGTTCTAAGCAAGTATAAACTGCCTATTTCCTGACTGTCTGCACCTAAAACTGCTCTAGAAACTTCTATTAATTTCATTTTGTTGACGTCTCTTATGTTATGTCAATACAAATGTAAAAAAAACATCTAAAAAAATTTAAATTTAATAAAAAAAATTCACAAAAATATTTGAGTCGCGGCCGTAAAAATGGGTCGGTTGGGTTACCGGAAACACAACAATTTTTTTACGCCCGGATCAGGGGATGCTAGATCAGTGGTTCTCAAAGTGGTGGTCCGTGGACCGGCATCGATCCTCAAAGTACTGATCATCAGTCCGTGGAGCAGAGCTAAATTGTGTCATTCTACATGTAGTCTGCTTACACTACATGTGTCATTCTACATGTAGTTTGCTTACACTACATGTGTCATTCTACATGTAGTTTGCTTACACTACATGTGTCATTCTACATGTAGTCTGCTTACACTACATGTGTCATTCTACATGTAGTTTGCTTACACTACATGTGTCATTCTACATGTAGTTTGCTTACACTACATGTGTCATTCTACATGTAGTCTGCTTACACTACATGTGTCATTCTACATGTAGTCTGCTTACACTACATGTGTCATTCTACACGTCTGACTCATGTACAATGTACAGTTGTGTGTCAGATCTTTCTCTTTGTTATAATTTACTTTGTTTAAATGCTTCACTATATATGCAGATAAGCACCAAGTAGAGCTCTGCTATGCAGCGATAGCTTGTGCATCGTCAGTGTTGTAAACACAAGTTTTGTCTTAACCCAATCTCTGCATTTCTGGTGGTGATATTCTTCATCGATTTTCTGAAACATGACTTCTGATATTGTTTTCAGGCATGTCAACATTGGACCTGACTACCAAGCAGAAATACCGACATTTAACTGTAAGACCGTTTTTCTATTCTGATGATACAATTGCTTCCAAATACCTTCTTCTTCTGTTTCTTGTCCTAGGTTTCTATGCAGACTGGATTAAATGGAAGTTGAGAATCAGTTCATGAACTGCTATGTATGATTTGTGGTCTATTGTTCCCACAGCTGCGGGATGTGATCCCATTGATTAATCAATTGATTTTTGAAACATTGCAAGATAATGTAATTGACTACATTGCATGAGTCTTCAAGATCCTTTGAAAGCTGTTTTTCTATGTTTTGGGGTATGATTCAAAAGTGAAAAGTTTTTTTAACCATTTTGATGTGATGTGATTTACGAATTGTGTTTCGTTGTAGCCAACCGAAGTGACGCTCTTCTGTGTCCCATCAAAGAGACGATGGTTTGGGATCCGTCCATTATGCTCAACATCAGAGAGTCGGAAGGTAAGCCGAAAATTTTCTTAAATTCTACTTTAAAACTAAGCACAGGGCACCAGCTTATTCACAAGCATTGCTTCAGATGATGATATGATGTTTAACAGTCAGTAGTTCATGTGTCTGACCATTTGTATCGTTTGTTTTAAGATTCTTTGGAACTGATCAATTATTGTATCTGTTGAAAATATGAGCTGTGTAAATATGTTATGATGAAATGCAAATCTCTGTGAGATTAACACTGAGTTTCCTACTTGTATTGCTGTGAAAAAGGTTTGAAAACTGGCAATTGTAGGATGTTGGCTTCATGTTCATGACATGACCTTGCAATCTGGTGTGTACTTGTATTGTGGTGATATAGATCTATGTAGAGTGGTGTGATTGGTGTTGTGTTGTTGCGTTGTTGCAGTGATGTAGATCTATGTAGAGTGGTGCGATTGGTGTTGTGTTGTTGCAGTGATGTAGATCTATGTAGAGTGGTGTGATTGGTGTTGTGTTGTTGCAGTGATATAGATCTATGTAGAGTGGTGTGATTGGTGTTGTGTTGTTGCAGTGATGTAGATCTACGTAGAGTGGTGTGATTGGTGTTGTGTTGTTGCAGTGATATAGATCTATGTAGAGTGGTGTGATTGGTGTTGTGTTGTTGCAGTGATGTAGATCTATGTAGAGTGGTGTGATTGGTGTTGTGTTGTTGCAGTGATGTAGATCTATGTAGAGTGGTGTGATTGGTGTTGTGTTGTTGCAGTGATATAGATCTATGTAGAGTGGTGTGATTGGTGTTGTGTTGTTGCAGTGATGTAGATCTATGTAGAGTGGTGTGATTGGTGTTGTGTTGTTGCAGTGATATAGATCTATGTAGAGTGGTGTGATTGGTGTTGTTGCAGTGATGTAGATCTATGTAGAGTGGTGTGATTGGTGTTGTGTTGTTGCAGTGATGTAGATCTATGTAGATTGGTGTGATTGGTGTTGTGTTGTTGCAGTGATATAGATCTATGTAGAGTGGTGTGATTGGTGTTGTGTTGTTGCAGTGATATAGATCTATGTAGAGTGGTGTGATTGGTGTTGTGTTGTTGCAGTGATGTAGATCTATGTAGAGTGGTGTGATTGGTGTTGTGTTGTTGCAGTGATGTAGATCTATGTAGAGTGGTGTGATTGGTGTTGTGTTGTTGCAGTGATATAGATCTATGTAGAGTGGTGTGATTGGTGTTGTGTTGTTGCAGTGATGTAGATCTACGTAGAGTGGTGTGATTGGTGTTGTGTTGTTGCAGTGATGTAGATCTATGTAGAGTGGTGTGATTGGTGTTGTGTTGTTGCAGTGATATAGATCTATGTAGAGTGGTATGATTGGTGTTGTGTTGTTGCAGTGATGTAGATCTATGTAGAGTGGTGTGATTGGTGTTGTGTTGTTGCAGTGATATAGATCTATGTAGAGTGGTGTGATTGGTGTTGTGTTGTTGCAGTGATGTAGATCTATGTAGAGTGGTGTGATTGGTGTTGTGTTGTTGCAGTGATGTAGATCTATGTAGAGTGGTGTGATTGGTGTTGTGTTGTTGCAGTGATATAGATCTATGTAGAGTGGTGTGATTGGTGTTGTGTTGTTGCAGTGATGTAGATCTATGTAGAGTGGTGTGATTGGTGTTGTGTTGTTGCAGTGATATAGATCTATGTAGAGTGGTGTGATTGGTGTTGTTGCAGTGATGTAGATCTATGTAGAGTGGTGTGATTGGTGTTGTGTTGTTGCAGTGATGTAGATCTATGTAGAGTGGTGTGATTGGTGTTGTGTTGTTGCAGTGATATAGATCTATGTAGAGTGGTGTGATTGGTGTTGTGTTGTTGAAGTGATATAGATCTATGTAGAGTGGTGTGATTGGTGTTGTGTTGTTGCAGTGCGATCTTTTATGGACTTTGCGTGTTCAGCTGGCGTTCCATTCAACGGATCGAACAAAGAGTACGCTCATCACCTGCTCCACTTATGTGCTGGCAATGTTAAGGTAACGTTATTAGATCTCTTCTTTATGTGCCGGCAATGTTAAGGTAATGTTATTAGATCTCTTCTTTATGTGCTGGCAATGTTAAGGTAATGTTATTAGATCTCTTCTTTATGTGCTGGCAATGTTAAGGTAACGTTATTAGATCTCTCTTCTAATATAAATATCAGATTTAGATGAATTGTAATCTGACTTTTATAGAGCACCACTCAAGAAAACAACTCATCAGCAGATCTTCCAAAATATGAACCAGGGAAGTTACTCTCAGGTTTGTGTCATATCTGAGATAGGGCATTCGTTCTGGACACAGTGAGATAGAAGCAACATTAGTTTCTTCAAAGAGGACAAGTTCAAGACCCAACTGACCCTGCCAGACCCACATGAGACACCATGCATCTAGATGGAAAAGCCATGATTAACTAACGTAAATGATTAACTAAGGCCACGATTAACTAACATAAATGATTAACTAATGCCACGATTAACTAACATAAATGATCTTGACTTGCCACATGCTGCAGCTGCTAAACGATGTGATGCTAATCGTGCTATATAAACTAGAGACCTGTTTACCATAATCACGAATAAATAGAGAAATTACTTATTCTAAGTGTAGTTAGTATACATTGAACCAGGCACCCTTACCCAGAAGGTAATCAGGTCAGTAGGACAGAGAAGCAGCTTATGATGTATAAGCTGTTGTAAATTTAGAAATGTCGTGATCTTAAAATGAGATAACATATGTTCGTTTCTTGCTTCTTTGTCTGTGCAGAAAGCTGTTTTGAAGTTGATGCGGCAAAATCTGAGGCTTTCCCCAGGACATGCACTCCATTCCTACATCTACCAAGGTAATAGACTCATTGATTATCTACCAAGGTAATAGACTGAATTGACCATTTCTGTTGTTTGTATGTGCACTTGTTATGGCATTCCTTCAAGCTCTCTACTCAGAGGCGCTTTGAGAGTTTCATGCCAAAGCGCTGAATAAATGCGAGTGAAAAGGACTTGTCAAGGGTCCCTGCGCGGCGACTTGAGGTGGATTCGAACCTTCTGGCTCCAAGGCAACAACACCACCACCACTACACCACCACGCCCCACATGATGGCTCTGCAGATTTAACTCTTGTTGTATTTGCAGATTTATATAGAGGAGCAAGAGGGACTTGCCAGAAGTGCTCAATTGATGCCATGCAAGAACTGATAACCATGAAAACTAGAACTAAATATGATCTGCCTGATTTCATTTGATTTAGAATTTAGACAGTTTCTTTAGCTTAGAATCAAGTCGTAATTGCAACAAAATTTACATGGTACAATTAATGTAGATGGTAGAAGAGCTTTGTCATTTTTTATTGCTAACATGTACTGAACTCTGCTATTTATGAATGTTGCTTGCCAACTGCAGAGGCCGACATTTGGAGCACGAAAGAGATTGAAGCATTCCAAGATGGCATGACCAAGTTTGATAAAGACTTCTTCAGAGTTGCTCAACATGTGAGTTTCTCAAACCTTATGCATAAAATCAATGTCCTTTTGGGAACCTAACAGAATTAATTATGAATTATAAAAGGCCACGGAGAACCTTTCACATGGCACAACTCTTAAGTAATAAACAATGTCTTGTTCAGAGGAACCAAAGTCCCTGAAAAATAGGTTAAATGTTTAAAGATGCAGTTGTCATCAGTTCCTTTGTGGGCCAGACTGATTGACAGTGGTAACACAGACTCACAGAGTTGAGATTTTAATAGTCACTCCTTAATAGGAGTTTAGTTCTTTGAATTCAGACATGGGGATAGCAAAGAACATTGTCTTCTTACTCTGTGTCCTATAGCTCTGTGTGTTTCTTTACAAGTTAAAATTTTTAAATGCATCATTCTCTAAAACATTGTGAATGGATGCTGGAGACGACGCATGTGATTATGTGACGCATGTGATTATGTGACGCATGTGATTATGTGACACATGTGATTATGTGACGCATGTGATGATTATTCAAATATTTAATGATGATTCTTGAGATGCAACGACATCAATGTCGAAGGGTTGTGATTGATGATGAAAAACTCTCTTGTTCTGTTTAGGTTGGTACAAAGTCTGTGCAGAAGTGTGTACAGTTCTACTACATGTGGAAGAAAGTGTCAACAGACGAACATAAGCGACTTCGAATTGTCCGAAGAAAGCGAGAGCAGGAGAACCTCTATAATCTGCGATCATCGAAAGTAAACGAAACGCGATTGGAAGGAACTGAAAAAGAAGACATTGTTAAGGTAGAATGATATGCTCTTCATCAGATGAGACTTTTAATTGACCTACTACCGTAACTACTTTTGGTAATCTTCAAAAGATTTCAATCAGTTGATCTTTGAATCCTAGATTCACCTAACATGAGATGTTGCATTAATGTGAGGAAAGACTGAATTTTCTTTTCTGCATCAACATTTCAATCATGAAATCTTAAAATTTGTATAAATTTAAAGTAATAAATTTAAAGTATTCGTCGTTTATTGCCTTTTAGAGTGCATATGAGAGGGACTGTATAGCTTTATGAGCAGGATTTACATCATCTTTAAACTCTTGCAATAAATTCTAAATAAAATTTGAAAATTAGTGTTAGCTGAAGAAGTTTAGCAACTGTTTTTGTTTAACTGTTAGCAGCCATTACTTAACCGTTATCAGCTCCATTGTTTAGCTTGTCTGTTGTGAAGATCATTGCATAATTTGATTGACATGTCTGTGTTCTGATGTGTCTTTGCCAGAGTTTTCCATCGATTGACGGCCTGCGTTTGCCTTTCTCTGGCTACGTCGTCGCATCCGACGGTTCGTTAGGCGCAGAACCTGAAGAGAACATCATCGCTGAAGCTGATCTGCCGTTCTCCAGTTTCCACGACATTGCTTGTGATCTGCAATACGAGGAGACGGTCGAAACGGAGGAATACCCGTGCAAAATCTGCGGAAAGTAAGTCTTATTTCAATCCATCCTTTCTTCTTTACACATGATCAGCATTTCCATCTATCTCGTCATTCTATTCTGTAACTTTATCTTCAACTTAACATCACTCATGCTTCACATATAATAATAATAATAATAATAATAATAATAATAATTTTTCTTGTATTCAACATCTGCAAACGCACTTCGCTTCACATGTACAAATTATGCAGTAGTAGACAGCTTATCAACCATCAACCCCGTCTCTCTTTCTCTCTTTCTCTCTTTCTCAATGGATCAATTGTCTGGATGTCGACTTAATCATCTCTTGGTTTTTGGAGCACCATCAGTCGATGCCTGGTGCATTAGACATTGGCACTAATGAGGTGACTAATTAATTATATCAATTATAATTCAATAATGATGATGCTTAATGCAGCTGATCGTCCAGCAGTACTGCTGAACAAATGTGTATCAAAATCTCAAGATTCATTGCTGTTTTTGCGTGAAAGATGCTGGGGGTCGAAAGGTTAAGAACGGTTGGCATCGTTGTTGTTGTTGGTGTGGAATAGATGTATTTAAACGTTTTGTTATTTTGATGTATTTAAACGTTTTGTTGTTTTGTTGTTTCATTTGCAGAGTTTTCAGCAAAGTAAAAAGTCGTTCTGCGCACATGAAGACTCATCGTCCGATGGGAAATGGTCCTACGCAAACGACAGACAAAGCCAGACAGACCTACAGTCCTTCGCAAACGACGACAGACAAAGCCAGACAGACGCATAGCCCATCACAGACGACAGACAAAGGCAGACAGACGCATAGCCCATCACAGACGACAGACAAAGGCAGACAGACATACAGTCCTCAAGGCAGCTGGCAATTCAATCCATCATAACTGCTTAGGTGGACTATTGTAGAGATGGCATTCAACGGTTTTTCTGACTGACTTCTCATCATCATCATCATCGAATGTCTTTCTAGTTGATCACTTTTCCAAGTTGTTGCCATCATCAGTCGAAGGTCCTTCTTGAAATTCACAAATTACTATTCACCAATTCCTCTTTCAATATTTAACTATTAATGGGTTTCGTGGAGAGAAAGCGTTCAAGTTATATGATCCATTTAACGAGTTCAAACTTCGGGGAAAGAATATTCAGCGTAGAAAACGCAAGCAGTAAGTGCTGCTGAATTTCTGGTGTCCATTAGGAATTGACATCTGGCATACTCGGCAGTGCGTGGTCAAATATGCTTTGCGTAGGCAGACTAGGCACTGGTCTGGCAGGAGACAACTGACAAAGCTTTGAGCATGCTGGTGTTGCTGTCACAAAATCATGTATTGCTGTCTGGTGGTGTGGGTCACTGGGTCAGGGATGCGTGAGGGCTTTCTAAAAAGCAACACTTGGTGATGCTCAGTTGCAAGTTGAAGTGAATGATGAATTGATGATAAGACAGAGAAATGCAGCTGCAGCAGAAGTTGAATGGATTGTCGACTATGAACAGGTGGCCTTAAATTTATCAGTCGACTATAATTATATGAATATGTATGTATATTTAGACTATTACTAATATTGCCTTTTAAGTACCTCACAATGCCAACCTTATTGGCATTAAAGCCGTTTAAGAACAAAAAGTTAAAAATCAACAACTGAGTAGTCCTCAGATAACTAGAAGAGTAAACTCTTCCAGAGATGTGCATGGCTCTCACCGGAAGGATTCCCATCTGATTGTAGACATTAATGTGCAGAATGTGGAGACTACAGAGCGCAGAGGATGAGGAGCAACGAGGCTGACAAAATTAAAATTCTAACACCAAGCAGTCCCTCACCAATGGTAGAAGATGGTGTGTGTGTGTGGACACCTCTCCCTATCACTGGTGATAATATTAAGATGAAACATACCGCTGATGTCAGTGATTTTGTAGTGAGCATGTCCAAATGACGTCAGACCATTGTAGAATAGTAGGATGTACAAATCTCAACATGCAACTTTCCCGGTTTATTAATTGGTAAATTAATTGATTTGCCCGGTAGATTACATGACTCTGCCATCACAATACTCTACAGTGTAATGTACGTGGAGCAAAATCAGTTCGGCTGTAAGCCAGAGGCAGATTTATGATCATCGTCAAATACTGTACATAGTAAGAGACTTTCAAAACTTGAAGCACAACCTATTTTTAACACCGTTTGAGCTGCACAGTTTGTACAGTAAAGTTCCGTGCGTTTGTAGTACAGTAGCGATTGAAAATGAATTGTTTTGCAGTGTTTCTGTGCCTGGCTTTGTGATTTACATTCTCTGTAAAGTTGGATGTTGAATTGTTGATACGTTAAACTGTGACACATTGTTTGCGAAAAGAACGGATGACAGCATAAGAAAGCAAGTTTGCAACAGTTGTTGTGTAGTACAGAAGAGACATCTTGCAAGTACATGAAGGACATCTATCGTGTTTACAGATGACCGTTGAATCGTCACTGGCAGTACATCGTAACAGATGTTTGTTGTTTGTTTAACTGCTGCTGCTGCTATATGCTGTACTTCAGTGTCCACATCATTTCCTATCAGTTTATTTAATGTATGGAACGCAATCATAAATTTAAATACTAGAAGTGTGTGAGTGTGGGTGTGTGTGCTCGTAGAATGTTCAATTATACATTGATCTGCTGATAAAATGACTGTTTAACAATCATGATATTCAAGGCAAGTGTTGGCATCAGTCAATACACATGATTAAAGTTTCTGATCATGTAAATGAATATTGTCAATGCTGTCATCTGTGAATGTAATAATAATTCTTAAAGCAGGGATTGAAATGTTGTGCAACTTAGAGTTGTTTGTGTGGTGACAACCATTGATGCAAGGAATTTGTGTGCAGCGGTGTAAGAATTGTTTTAATGATAATTATAAGTGACGATGTAATTTAATATGCTACTGGATTTGATGATGAAATCTGTTCCTGATTGATAATACCTCTGTTATGTGGCATCGTGTAATCGAATGAAATTTGTGGCTAATTGCGCTGGACTCCAATGTCATTTCATCGTCTATGAATACAAACGATTGAGGAATGTTGTTTTAGCCACAGGATGTATAGCTGTGACAAATTTAGGCAGTCTCTTCCTCAACTTTAGTTGCAAACAGTATGATAGAAGACTTTAAGGTTTTAAAGGTAAAAAGCGTTAATATAAGAATTGCACCAAAGACAGCTTTCAAAATTTCTAATGCCTAGGCATCTCACTTGAAGGAACGCTGTTTACCAAGCGAAGTTTGAGTCGCTTGTAGTTGAAGTTTTACCAGCTTCATTTGAGGGGCCATCCATATATTACGCATGCACATAGGGTCACGGAATTTGGGTGATTTGCATACAGGGGGGGGTCTCGGCAAAATGTACGTACGCAAAATAAATGTTTAATTATGACGTCCACATTACCATATTGTTATAACTCCTTATTATGCTATAGTCTTTCGATGACATATGACTACATTAAATTATGACGTCCACATTACCATATTGTTATAACTCCTTATTATCCTATAGTCTTTCGATGACATTTGACAACATTAAATTATGACGTCCACATTACCATATTGTTATAACTCCTTATTATGCTATAGTCTTTCGATGACATATGACTACATTAAATTATGACGTCCACATTACCATATTAATTTATAACTCCTTATTATCCTATAGTCTTTCGATGACATTTGACAACATTAAATTATGACGTCCACATTACCATATTGTTATAACTCCTTATTATGCTATAGTCTTTCGATGACATATGACTACATTAAATTATGACGTCCACATTACCATATTAATTTATAACTCCTTATTATCCTATAGTCTTTCGATGACATTTGACAACATTAAATTATGACGTCCACATTACCATATTGTTATAACTCCTTATTATGCTATAGTCTTTCGATGACATTTGACTACATTAAATTATGACGTCCACATTACCATATTGTTATAACTCCTTATTATGCTATAGTCTTTCGATGACATATGACTACATTAAATTATGACGTCCACATTACCATATTAATTTATAACTCCTTATTATCCTATAGTCTTTCGATGACATTTGACAACATTAAATTATGACGTCCACATTACCATATTGTTATAACTCCTTATTATGCTATAGTCTTTCGATGACATATGACTACATTAAATTATGACGTCCACATTACCATATTGTTATAACTCCTTATTATGCTATAGTCTTTCGATGACATATGACTACATTAAATTATGACGTCCACATTACCATATTAATTTATAACTCCTTATTATCCTATAGTCTTTCGATGACATTTGACAACATTAAATTATGACGTCCACATTACCATATTGTTATAACTCCTTATTATGCTATAGTCTTTCGATGACATTTGACTACATTAAAATTATTTTCTGTTTAGATCTAAACAGTAAACCATGACAATTAAAAAAATTTAGCTAGCAAATAATTATGATGTTTAACAGAAGTAAATAGTAGCCTGAAATACATGTTTAATAGACGACTTTAGCTAAATAACCTTTGTAGTGGGGGTGGGGTAGAAAGTCTATTCGTACGTACGCATATGGGGATCCTAAAATGCGATTTTTGCATACGTAATATATGGATGGCCCTTGTCATTCTCCACTTTATGACATGAGAGTAGTTATCCAGTCTCTGTACCCACTATCAAACCCCATCTATGATGTAGCACCCTCAACTGTGCTACTGGGGTTCATGGTCAAGTTGACTTTGAAATTTTTTAAAATGTTTTTTTTTCCTGGTGTGGATATTTCAACCTCCAACGTTTTCACGAAATCCAGCACATTAATTAACTACTAGAGTGATTTGAATATTGTCTTACTGGGGCATATATATTTGAGTTCTTGATTCTTCTTATTACCTCTGATTGTACAGCAAAAAATTCCAATTAAGTTGCTGTTGATTTTGGTGCATGTTTTTATCTGGTATTTTATTGTTGTTATTAAGGGTCAGAATAACTGCTACATTTCTATTTTATATTATATTCAATGAATTTATAATAGTTCCTTGTACAGAACAAGCCAATGGGTGACACCTTCATAATGGGTAAGTCGAAAAGGCTCTCAGCTTTTTGACTCACCCATGTCACAATGTTTCTAATGTCAGCTGCAACAAGTTACTTTCACAATTAGCATTATGTTGTGGCTGCATTTGATGCAACAGTTTCGTAAGTAAAAGATATTTCTCATTTCTACAAAACTTGAAGATTTTGTTGCATGATCAGACATGTCTCATTATAACCAAAGTTAACACACAGGAAACTGTTTGGTAAATGTTCGACAATACTGTACCGACGTCATGTTGGCAAGAACTTTTGTTGAGGGTCGGCCATTCCCAACAGTTTGCTGTGTAGGGAGCCATTACTCAAGCCCTTAGTGCACAATTGTGACCCATCTACACAAAAGCAGGCGTAAGTTGGATTTCCATTTCAAACAACCAGCAAAATACAGCAAAGTCAATATTTTCCAATTGTTAGATTATTACAGATAATAATTTTAAGAGGTATATTTTATGCAAATAACCAAAAACTTTGAGTACAAATATTGAAGGGTATTATTTGGATGATTTCTTGCAAGGTATGATTCACAATTTATATTATTTGGCCAACTGAGATGCACTTTTGTCGATAAATGAAAGTAGTTTTCGTGTTTCATCAATAGATTCAGTTAGGACGGACTCCGATAGAGATAGAATAAGATTGGCGTAATTGTAAAGAGAGCATGTTTCACTTTCAAATGGCATATATATACTCAAAAAGTGAAAACCAACCTAAGACTGGTTTTGTGAAGATGAGTCACAATTGAAAACCACAATTAACAAATGATCTTAACAGCTTGACTTCATGTTTCAGCTGCCAATTATTGCTTGGCACAAAACATTGATGCCTTAGGTCATATATATATATTAACAGTGGGCTATGTAAACAAAATTATGAAAGATTACAATGCTTCAGTGTTATTTCACATATATTCGGGAATCTCCTCAAAAATCAAGTTGCAAATTATTCTCCACAGTACCATTATTTAGAAATTTCTATTTGACGTTCGGTTTGAAATGCATTGAATTTTTTTAAATGTATGACTCAGATTTTAAGGTTAAAAAATTATCGCTTATTTTTGTGTTGCATAGAAGTTGCAAAGAAACATTTGAATTTTGACTGTGATCTGTCTTTCATACAAAGAAAATTTGGTCTGCCTCTATTTTTTGTGTGTAAATTTGTAAACGAGTATTATCGAGACTACAAACTGTGAAATAATTATTACCCATCAGAAGTTGAAAGCATGTACATTGTGTGGCTGAGAAGAAGAAGATTTAGACATGAGCAGCAGTTTTGTGACTTGTACAGTTTAAACTAATCTGCATATTCTACTCGATTTTTATGTGTAACCGTCCAAAGTTGTTGCCATGGTAGTAGTTATTGTTATCAATTATGTGATCATCAAATGAACACAGATTTATTGTTGTATGTATGGTATACTATACATGCACTTCTCTTTCTACTAAATTGTTGTTGTATGTATGGTATACTATACATGCACTTCTCTTTCTACTAGAATTGTTAACTATCTGTTTTGTCCGGTGGGTATGATGTTCTGCAAGTGATCAATAATTGTATTATGACAAGTAAATCAAGAGACAAAAGAAGTTCCATGTCTTTTAGTGCAGATACTACTCAAATGACTCCCGACCTTTGCACTTGACTTGACTTGACTTACAGTGCAGGCTGGTTTAGGAGTAGAATGGTTTAGGAGTGGTCACTGAGAGGCAAAACAAGAGCATGTGCCTTCAGTCAGTGCATACAGCCCTGCATGTTCACATAGTCTGGCCTGCATTGGGGGGTGGGGGGTGGCCTGCATTGGGGGTGGGAGGGTGGGTGGGGTGCTACGAGAGCTACAGCATCTGACCAGCAGTTGAAGGCCAATATTTTGAGAAGCGACGAAACGTTTTAGCTGCAACATAAAAATATGAAGTCATAATCAAATCAATTACTTGTAGACTATAGTAATTTACGGCACCTGACACTAATAATAATTGCACTAATTGCAATCACAGCACCCGAGCCTTAATTCGGCCATGCACCAATGGCCGAGACAGAAATTAATAAATTAATATCCTTAATGCATGCAATAGGAGTAGTGTGTGCTGTGTCCGGTAACGGCACAAGTAACTGCTTGGATAACAGCTGCTACTATGGACTCTGCTTTTCAAATTCCGGCAAGATAAACCTTGCCTGAATTATACAATTATATCCTATATAGTTGTCAGGGGTGGATACAGAAATTTTTTAAAGTTAGGGGCCAAAATTTATGGAAAAATTTATTGATTTTTCACCCGAAAAAACTGATGACCTTTTTTGTCATTTGGTCCAACTTGTCTTGAAATATATACCATTTTCCCTGCCAAAAAACTGATGACTTTTTAGTCATTTAGCAGAATTGTCTGGAAAATATACCATTGAAACCTACTGTTGAAAGCTTGTTGAAACCTAATAGGGGTGGGGGGGACATTTTTCAATGGGGGGGGGGGCCATGGCCGGATTTAACCCTCTGGATCCTCTGATAGTTGTTAACCCAAATTTTTTTCTCCTATAATCCTATGCCTCAACTACACAACCTTTTATGCTAACAAATATGCAACACCGTACACAACGAAGTATAAAAATTAAAAGATTTCTTGGTCATATCATAAATGCAAATTAAAAGAGTTTACTCTTTGCTCTGAATGTCATCGACTGCAGCAAACTATAAAAAATTTTTTCTACTGTCAAGCTGTTGAAAAAACGGATGAGACTTTTTCAGTCATTGGTCAGAGGAAAATAGAAATCTCACAGACTATAATTATGAACAAAAACAGCTTAGGTGAACCATGTACACAATGAATACAATCATGTGTTCAATCATTAGAAATATTTGTCTAAACGTGGTGCACACATGGCTGCTGCCTTTTAGCTGCATCCAGAAAACGTCACCGTAGAGGGAAGACATTCATCGACATAATTAAGTTGGTAGAACTGTAAAACTCGACATGAGTGATGATGTCGTAGTTTTGAGGATGTGTGTGACGCTTTTAACAACGTTGTTTCCTACGAGACAGCCTAGACGCTCCTCAGCCACTGTGGCACAACGCGTGGAAACAGCTGCAACATAAGCAAATTATGTAATATTCAGATGTCATGATATCACATACATGTTAAAGTGTGAAGTACAATAAGAGAAATGAATATATGATAATAAATATTCAAAACACATTTCCTGGATGAAACCCTAAAGCTAGTATCCCCAAACATGTTGGATAGAGTAGCCAATTAGGGGAGTGTACGTTTTGTAGCACAGAGAATAGAAGGTAGAAATGGTTGCTGCATAGGGACGTTGAGCAAAAGTCCTAAAAATGTTGGTCACCATTGCTCATCATTGTTCACAATTGCTCAGTGCTATCTATTGATGCTTCGTCATCATACAGTAGTGCTTAATAAATGCACAATAATGACAATCAAGATAAGGTTTTCAGTTGTTAAAATTCGACGGAACAACAACAACATACCCCAAGTAGATTTCGTGGCACATATCCCTCGCTGTCGTCCATCTGACTCCACCACCATTCCTGCTCACAATCATCGCCCTTCCTCAACACGAGAATCCGATCTCCTGATCTGAAACTCAGCTCATCAGGATTCTCCGCTTCATAATCAAAGACCGCGTAGACGATGCCATCGTTCACAAAACCCATTCTGTCCTGTGTATCTGAAAATAGATAGAAATATTAACCAACAAACGTTGCACGAAAGATGCAACAAACTTGTGTTAAATGCCATACAAACATTACATCTCTAGTGAAAGCAGCAAACAGCAAAACTAAGCACCACCTTGCTGATGGACCGTGTGGCCAGTTATTGATTGACCAGTTGGTGCCGACCAGATGAGTGGTCAGAATTCGTGCGATTTCATTTTGCCTCTTTTATTTCTAGCATTCAACTCTTAATGCTTGTATCTACACTTGAAAGTTATTTAAATTTAAAGAATAAAATGAGGCTAAAATAATTTGCTTTCCAGATCATATGAAAGTTATGATTTTGCGTTAAAGACAAAAGGGATCACACATGTATAATTATTATGAAGGAAGGAGATGAAGTTTGAAAGCAGAAGGGATGGAGTGTAGCTGATCTCACCTCGTAAATACTGCAAGCACTTATCATATCCTTCCTCATCTTCTTCGCATTTGTCTGATGCCAATTCCTGGTCACTGAACGTCGTCGCAAAGATACACGCTCCGTGTTCCACGAGAAACTGCACCATCGACAGATTGTTGCACGAAGCAGCACAGTGTAACGGCGTCCTATAAATATAGTCAGCCAAAACATCAGTCTCAATTATATATCATTAGTCAGATGATTTCAGCAAGTAGTCCACCACTTAAAAATCATCAGTTTAAAGAAAATGGTTTAAAATTAAAGAAATGATCATTTACATAAATAGAAACAAACAACAGTTGTTTTGAAAACCAAAAGACAAGGTTGCAACAAATGAAATCTTGATAACAACAACAACAAGCGCAGTTTGCACAATGCAACAATGACTTACCATCCGTCGCTGTCTGGTGAATTCACGTCACATCCAAATTCGACGAGGAATTTAACGATGTCAAAATGTCCGGCACATATTGCATTATGAAGAGCTGTAATGCCTTCATCATTTGATGCACTGACATCAGGAACCTGGTAGACAGAGGAACAGACAAAGAAATTCTTTGAGATCTCAAACACAGACAGATTACCATATCAATATAATTATGAACTTTGTCTCTCTCATAAGAAGAGTCTATCACTCGTATCCTTTGCCATTGTAAAAATGCTTTAGTTGCACAATGTTAATCTAGTGTTTTAGACATGTCAATTAAGGTTCAAATACTGGCATGTAAAACAGAGTTTTTGGGAAGATCTTATGGCAAGGGAGAGTAATGTTACCCATCATCATGTACCGTATATGCCAAGGGTAAGAATATGAAGTCAACACATTTAATACTCATCTTGCTGCCTGTCAAACAAAGCTTAAGACACTGTTCAGCTTTCTTCATGAAGGATGATAGATTGTGTGTGGAATTAAATGATGGTTGAGCAGTCAGAAAGTCATGCTACTTACGACATCATTAGCTTTGATTTTCAGGTCTGTCCAATAGTAACAATTCTGATAAAGTTCTATTTAAAAGCACTTAGCCCAAGCACCGGCTGCTTCCTATGGCAACTCACGACAATTTCTTGGTGTCATGTCACCGTGCTTCACCCAATATTTAGCATGGCCACAATGATGCTGTAGTCATTCTATAAGGCTATCATTTTGTCTTTCTGCTCAAGAACTGACCTAGTTAACACCAATTTATGCCTCTCTTCCTCTCAGATATTCTATGTCTGAAGACATGAAAGAAATCCTCAACAAACATCAACTGATGGAATACATTCAGTTGGGCAAATATGTTATAAACAGAAATGCTTGCGAGTGCATCAATCATCATCATCATCATCAAGTGCTTTTACCTCTCGTGCAGTCTTCTCAACAAGATCCAACTCTCCCTCAAGTGACGCATCGAGAAGCAGAGCAAGCGGTTCAAAGCTCACTCGCCGCAGCAGTCTCGGCTTTTCCGTTCTCTTGAGGTTGCCCTGGCGGCGAAACGGTTGTCTTGAAAAGCTGTTCTTCTTCTCCTCTGACCTCAGATTCGGATCGACTGAAGATGACTGTGATCCCACAGCAGCAGCAGCAGCACGATCCCTTGAATTGTGAACGTCTGATGATTCTCTTTTTGCGACGCCTGAACCAGAGTTTGAACCAGATGACGACAGATGGTCTGAACTATGACTTGAATTCTCAACTTTCGGATGCGCTTTGCCCGCATAATCCTCCGACATATCTCCCGATGACATTCGTCTTCGCACTGGACGTGGAATGATCGGCTTATGGATCGGTCTCTCAACGTCTGGTCCCACAACACTGGCTCCCACTCCTACTTGACGTCGCAATTCTTTCTTTGCAACGAGTTTCTTCTCCGCTTCTGTTCCGTCTCCAACTTTTACATCCACAGGACCACCAGACCGACGATCACTTTGGAGATCGGTCGCTTTGCTCTCAGTTGACGTGACGTCAGGCTTTTGACTGCCTGCTATTGGCCGCAAAGGCTGAGCTGATTCTACGAGCTGAACTGAATCATCGTCTTTGTTCCTTCCAGAAGGAAAGCTGCCATAGAGCTGGCCAAGGCTCCTACTGTGCTCATCAACTACGTCAGTCCTCAGTTTCTGCAGGTATGTCGCGGTAGTTATATTCTTTGGCACGTATCGTTGTCCCGCTTTAGAAGGAGGAGGCTGCTGAAAAATGGATGATTGCTTGGAACTCGATTCGACCACTGCACCAGCGTCAACATTAGTTTTGTTTCTATGATCATCACTAGACTCAGAGAGTTGAGGAGATGACTTTGCCGAGTCTAATGATCTCGGTTCATCTTTTTTATTATGTCCGGAATCAACTTCATCAAAAGCAGGTTTCTGGTCCACTGCATTCTTCGGCTCAGTCGATGCTCGTTGACTCGTCTGAAGAGCAGCGAGTCGACTTGAAGTGAGCTTTGGAGACTGAAGAGGAGACGGAGAAGCGAGTTTCTTTTGAGACGATGAAGACGAAATGACGGGCAACAAATTGACGAGTGGCTTCGGTTTCAAATCTTTGCTTTTTGAACTCCATGGAAATCGTGACGGAGAAGATTCCTGCAACGCATCACCACCACCACCTCCTCCTCCTCCTCCACCACCCACTCCTCCTCCACCACCAACCCCTCCTCCTCCAGACGCAGGATTCTTACGACCAATGACCTTCGTTGATTCTGACCTTGACTGAGGCTCAGCAGCAGCAGACGAAGGGGCAAGTCGTGCATCAACCTTGGACACGGAGGCATCTGCACGAGACTCCAGTTTAGTCTTCTGCGTTTTCGTATCGATTGCATCTGAAGTCTTTGGAGAACTGAATCTGGCTGATGATGCCTGGGAAACCACAGATGAGGAGGGACTTTGGAAACTGCCAGCAACTCTTTGTAATCGCACGAAGTCATCCGAACGAGAATCGTCAGCAAGCGTGTCGTCAAAACTTGCTGCTTTGCGCCTTGAAGAATTCAACTCCTGGGCCGCTACAGATCTCGATTGCAGAAAGAACTTGAGACGTGAATCTGACATCTTCGTCTTTTCAGTCGTTTCTTTTGACAAAGCTTTCTCGCTGCTGCCCTCAACCGTCGTCTTCGTTTTAGTTGCAGTCGGCTGTGAGCCATGCATCATCGTCAAGCGGTGATGAGTCCCTGGATCGGATGTCTTATTCAGCGCAGATCCAGAGAATGCTGGAAAAGCGAAAGCAGTTCGACCGCTGGACGTCGGAGGAGTGAGAACGGGAGGATCAGTTATGAGAATCTCAGTTGAATCGGAAATCGATTCTTCTGTCACTTTCTCCTTTTCACTCGTTGAAATATTCGCCAATCGGTTGACTGATGAAAGGTCGGAAGGTAAAAGAAGAGGATTCAACGTTGAACTGGTCGAACTGTGTTTGCTTTCGTAGGGACGAGGAGCGAAGTGATTCATGAGGAGATGACTGGAGATCCTGTGGACGGAAGAAGAAGACGGTTCTTCTGACGACGCGGTATTTGATGAACTGACATCTAAATCATCGACATCAACGCTGTGAACGTCCAGCGCAGAACCAGGTCTGCGGTCTGCTACGTTGGTTGCTGACTTTCCTTTTTCATGGTCTTCACGAACAGTTGAATTGTTACGTTTATTCTGAGAACTTTGTCGAGCAAAGTCATCATTCAATGCTTTTTCATTCGCTGCTGTCTCCTTCTCTCTGCTCTCACTTTCCACACTCTTCATCAGCTCAATATCTGCAAACTTTAAGCCGTGCGGCAATGTCTTGTATCTCGATGTTGGTTTCAGATTAGTTGACGATTCATTCTGTCCGATGTCAAGGCGTCTATTTGATGCTGCATTCTTCTTCCTCTGATGGTTTGAAAAGAGACGCGCTTGAACTTCAGAAACTCTCCGCTCAAAGTCTGCAATCTGTTTCTGTTGGCGTGTGAGAGCATCCTGCTTCCGTTGCAGCAGCTTATTATTCCGTTCATTCATTGAGTTGCATTCCTGAAATATTCGAGAAAAACATCAGCTTCAATAATAGCACAAATCATATGCATGACACATAAGACATCGGCAGAAATAAGAGCAAAATAATTCATAATAATACTAACAATGTCTTGCAAACACGGTTAGATATATATAGATGTGATCATATAATATGTTACTTATTGTTCAACATCATTCTTTCAAAGTCTATTGTATCAAACAAACAGCAGCACAGTTTATCTGTCTTGCTGACATTGTCAGAAAGCCACGTTTAGATGAAAGTCTGTGTGAAATAAAACATTAAAGTCTACATAATTACAAAAGATTACGACGGTTTTGAAAGCAGAAAAGGTCCAATACAGTGATACTAGACTGAGTTGTTGCTTTGCACCAAGTCAAAGCAGACAGCCTTCAAAATAAAAGGGACATTGTTAGTCATGAGCAAATAATAATCTTAACAGAGGTTCTCAGACTGCATGTACAATTCCTACAAGTGGACATGACGCTGGCAACTACAGCAAAATCAAGCAACATAGATCCATGTTGGTCATGAAATGGATGACTATCCGTGGAATGCCAGATGTCCAATCAAATCCATTCACTCGTATGAAGCTACTTAGTGCACTACTTTTCTTCTCAGATTCTTCTCATGTATTATTGCCCCTACCAACATTGTTTCAGTGGCACCCAGTCTCCACCTGACACTGTAGATTACACTAAATTAAGCAGCAACTAGCATTATGATTAGTTCCAGTCTCTCAATATATAATTACGGTTCTTGATACGATTTATCACCATACATTTAGCAAGCACTAATAATATCTAACGAACAAGAATCAGTTGAAGGCAACTGTTAGCGATCGTACCATACACTGGTGCAGTGAAAATATCCTAATCCCACATAATTATATACATTATCTTTATCATTTAAAAACACAATTATGCATAGAACTGTAAACATCTTCTACCAAAGAAACATAATGCATAATGGGTCACACTTTCCCAACGACGATAAATGCAGTAAATGCACAGCATATGACCAACCTTGAGCTGTCCTTGAAGTTTCTCCTTTCTACTTCCGCTACCATCGGAGTCGGAAGATGCTTTTGTCGTCGTCGGAAGAACAGACCGTTCGAGATGCAGTTCCTTCAGCTTCATTGTCAGCATCTCCATCTTCTCAATGACTGTCGCCAGTTCCTGCTCCTTCTTATCGAATTTGTTTTTCATCGCCTCAAATTCTCGTGCTATCAACACAAGCAATCTCACACATTACGAATTCATCAAAACACACGTGTGTCACTTACAAACACATGTCGTCTCAATTACACGTTAATTTTACATCAGATAAAATCAGAACAAAACTTATCAGTATTGTCATTGTAAGCCAGCAACATTTTAAAGCCAATCAAATGAAGAAATTACAGACTGAACTTTCGGCCAAAGTCTTTGCTCTCAATATTGAAACCCAAAAGCGAATTTCAAGAACAGAATCTGGAGAGAGCAGGGGGATGCCTAGCCACATAAATGGCGGCAAAGGCTAACAGTGCTAAGGGTAAAAGCATTGACCAGCATCAGATCCACATCAAGTACATTAAGAAACACTCTGTAATGCATGCAGCCCCAGTGGTGGAAAATAATGTCACACCCACACAAAGTAACATTATGAACACTCTATATACTGCATTGGCTGCCAACCTTTTCACAGCAAGGCAACTCAGGGATTGTTGCATAATTATGTAACGCCGAAAATGACTGTTTTGAAACACCCACCCTGTATAGTTTGCCTTGACTCACCCACCCATCTACCCCTGCGTTACATATTTATAGATGCAAAAAAATCATTTTAGAATTTGACTGTAGGCCTAAAATATACAGAATGTTTTATTTATGTAAATGACAGGTATGTTTGAAATGCAATTTTTTAAAGATTTATAAACTGCTGAAAAGTTTCATAGACTAAATTGATCAGTAATAATTAATTAATGAGAATAAAGATAAACTTATTTGTTTATTCTGAGCACTTCGATAATTATTCAAACAAATGTCAATTAAGTAAAATATGCTTTTGGTTCTTCGATGTCAGGAATGCAAAAAGAATTAAGGCCTTGCACTTTGTTATATCACATTGTTCTGATGGTAAAAGCAGTTTCCGGTTTACAAAAATGGGAGAGGAGACATGGAAGAAGAGATATATGTTGATCTGAAATTTCACTGGTGTCTGCTGCTGGATCTTCTTCAGATTTATACTTCAGTTAAGTTTTAAATCAATAGCACAAGTCTAACTTCAATCACATCGTATCCAAAGAGTCGTTCGATGCTCATTTTAAAAATTCACTCATAACTTAACTGCTGGTAACTTAGGCGTTACGCAGTATGTTAAGCCTCCCACGTAACGGATGGCCCCACCCACCAACCTACATCCAATGCTATGTAATTATGCAATGACTTCTTACTAAAAGTCATTCATTCAGTTGGCAACACAGTTCTGGCCACAATTTCATTCATTTTTCTTCTGATGAATTTTTATTGCGAGCAACGTCCCTTGAATTCAACGACAATGCTGACCATTTTTACTACATTAGGTCACAATAATAACGATATACATGCCAGTAGCGATGGTCAGTAGTTTTTCACATTTTTAACAGAAAAAGCAACACAATTATCATCATCCGGCAACGGTTCATCTACAGCGCGTTCATTGCAATGGTATCAACGAGCTGTGAAATGCTGCACTGCAATGTACGCAACATTGGCACAAACTGCAAGAGATCGTCCATCATACATCATGAATGGATCAGTACTAATAAATGGATCTTTAAATGAACATACCACCAACTAAAGAAGCACAGCATCTATGGATGAGATACAAAGTATACGCATGTATGTATGTATGTATATATATATATGCATATATGTGGGGCGCGGTGGTGTAGTGGTGGCGTCGTTGCCTTGAAACCGGAAGGTTCGAGGTTCGAATCCACCTCGCCGCGTAAGGACCTTGGGCAAGTTCTTCACTCACAATTGCTCAGCGCTTCGGCGTGAAACTCCGATGCAGTGTCCGCTCTGCATTCGGGAGCGCCTCTGAGTAGAGAGAGCTTGAAGGGGCGCTATAACAAGTGCACATACATAACAAGTGCACATACATGCACAGCATCTATGGATGAGATACAAAGTATACGCACAGCATCTATGGATGAGATACAAAGTATGTATACGCACTGCATGAGTTGTTTCTCTTTCCTTGTTCCACAACAAGAGCTTTGATTGACTTGAGTCTCATTAGTTTATCCTCCTTATCCTTAATCCTCTCTTTCAACAGACTCAGTCTTTCGTTTCTCTCGAACACATCATCCGTCTGCTTCTGCTGCTGCTGCTGAAGAGACGAGATCTGATTCGTCTTATCGGTCAGCATCTTCTGCTGTTCCTCCAATTGATCTTTCTGCATCGCTACGATCTGCACAAGTCTCTCCAACGAAAACTCAGTCCCCAGCTACCAGAAACAATAAAAAACACCCTTTTTGCAATTAATAAACATCAGTCTAACTCTAACATTCAACTTCACGACATAAATCTTTTGAAAATAATCGTCATCACTTTCATTTATCAGACAACTTTATATTATATTCAATTGAGTATAAAAAGCATCGTGAAGTTCAAACAATATGACCCATAAACTTTCAAACTTCTAACTTGTGCAGTCAGGAAAAAGTGAACTTAGTACACATTACTCATACTATTATGAAAGACAATCAAGACAGGTTTTCTATACAGATGCAGGCCAGTATGAAAGATGATAAGTTTCAGAGCACTTACTTATGTAGCTTCACTATGTTTACTTATAAATGACTTCACTATATATCTCCATTGACTAACAGTACTCAGCTAAACAGAGAGGAGACTGTTCAGTGGACTTTGCATCTGTGCATTATAAACAACCGTATTAAATCGTGTGAGAGATGAGATGAGAGAATGTCCCATCTACCAGACACAGAAGATCTCAGCTTTCAGCCATTCAATCAGACATTCTAGTAGCTGCAGCACAAAGTCAGGCTAAGGATAAGAATCATCAGTCTTCACAACTCACTCACTCACTCACTCACTCACTCACTCACTCACTCACTCACTCACTCACTCACACACTCACTTACTCACTCACTCACACACACACTAACTCACTCACTCACTCATTCACTCACACACTAACTAACTAACTAACTAACTAACTCACTCACTCACTCACTGCAAGGCGAGTTACTGTCACGCCATGATGGCAAATAACTTAAAGAACTTTGCAAAGGAAATGGATTCATAATGAATTAAATGAAGGTCAACTGTCAATCATCCTACTTCTCAAGACATTCATGAGAAGTAATCGTGAGATCAATTTCAGCAACAAATCAGAGGTGACATACTTTGCTGATTTCTTCCATCATAAAGCATTTAACCATTTATTTATTGGTAAACATATAGGTCAGCGGGGGTCAAGACACCATGCAGCAAGAAGAATTTGTTCAAGATTCGATGGGGCACAGAAGATAAAGTCTTGAACCCACATCAACTGCATAATATGCAGCTAGAGCCACTCATCCACTGGCTTCCATGCCGCACAACCAAGAAAAAGACCATCAAGTAGTAGCTAAAAATGGGTGTCAATTTTTCAAAAAACAACAACAGTCGTTCTTGGTACAATGTGTAGGCATCAGCCATGATTAACGACTGCAGTTAGTACCACAACTAACAAGAACAAGTTTAACACACGCACAGCAAAGAACCAAAGAAATGCAAAATGACCAATTCACATGCAACTATAAACTCAAATCAAGCAACAATAAATAATGACAATAATTATCATCAAAAGTGTTGTACTGCTGCATTAAAGTTGAAAAACAGTACTACGGTAGTTCAACAGCGATGTAACGATACCAAACTACTACTACTACACTAAGAGTAATAATTTAATTATTAGAAGTAAAAAGACAGTAGTAAAGTGTTGCATACCAGACATAACAACCTCTGTATTAGCCATCCGCATCCAACCAATCCAAGATGTCTAATTAATTATAAATCCTTGTTTCCATGGTAGAAACTGTTAGACAAGACTAGTGCTGCCTGCTATCCAACAACAACAACCTCAATTCCTCTTCTTCTTTTAGGTCAACTGATACAATGCCATGCTGTCTGTCACTATAGCCACAGATTCTGTCCACAACAAGGAAGGAGACTGGCTGCTGACAACGTTCACCCATACTAAGTGAGTGGCTGAGGAGGGAGATGAGGAGGAGGCTGGTGGGTGGGTGAGGCCACCATCGGCACCTGACACCGCCTCCACCCCCTCCTCCTCCTCCTCCGCTCTCCAGCATTGGCTTCACACAGCACCATCTGTCCACGCAAGAGAAGGTGGGGTTGCGTGGGGTTGCGTGTGGTTGGGTGAGGGCGGTGGCATTTTATGGAGCAAATCGGCCGATCAGAGGGCGACCCACCCACTGGAGGGAGAGAGAGAATGCCAGCCTACGTATCAGCAGAACAACTCCACCAACAACCAATTTATACAGAGATGCAAAGCAGACACTCTTCGCTTAGTATGGGCATGCTATCCACTCTGCAGCTTCTGAAGGAGTGGGCGGGTGGCAGGGACGCAGTCAGGGATGGTGGGAGGAAGGAAGGGTATGCTGAAGAAAGGGCATTAATGGGATGGTGGGAGGAAGGAAGGGTATGCTGAAGCATGGAGGCCTGGATAACTAATAATATATAGGATTCCTTGGCTGAAGAAAGGGCATTAATGGGATGGTGGGAGGAAGGAAGGGTATGCTGAAGCAAGGGCATTAATGGGATGGTGGGAGGAAGGAAGGGTATGCTGAAGCAAGGGCATTAATGGGATGGTGGGAGGAAGGAAGGGTATGCTGAAGCAAGGGCATTAATGGGATGGTGGGAGGAAGGAAGGGTATGCTGAAGCAAGGGCATTAATGGGATGGTGGGAGGAAGGAAGGGTATGCTGAAGCAAGGGCATTAATGGGATGGTGGGAGGAAGGAAGGGTATGCTGAAGCAAGGGCATTAATGGGATGGTGGGAGGAAGGAAGGGTATGCTGAAGCAAGGGCATTAATGGGATGGTGGGAGGAAGGAAGGGTATGCTGAAGCAAGGGCATTAATGGGATGGTGGGAGGAAGGAAGGGTATGCTGAAGCAAGGGCATTAATGGGATGGTGGGAGGAAGGAAGGGTATGCTGAAGCAAGGGCATTAATGGGATGGTGGGAGGAAGGAAGGGTATGCTGAAGCAAGGGCATTAATGGGATGGTGGGAGGAAGGAAGGGTATGCTGAAGCAAGGGCATTAATGGGATGGTGGGAGGAAGGAAGGGTATGCTGAAGCAAGGGCATTAATGGGATGGTGGGAGGAAGGAAGGGTATGCTGAAGCAAGGGCATTAATGGGATGGTGGGAGGAAGGAAGGGTATGCTGAAGCAAGGGCATTAATGGGATGGTGGGAGGAAGGAAGGGTATGCTGAAGCAAGGGCATTAATGGGATGGTGGGAGGAAGGAAGGGTATGCTGAAGCAAGGGCATTAATTATTCAGATCATACAAGAGAAACAATCACACAGCAGCATTGAGCATTGAAACTAAACCGCCATAGAGCATAAAATGAACAGAAACCAAAATTAATCCAGTGTAACCAAAATTAATCCAGTACTAAGCTGACAGATAAAAATTAAATGAGGAAAACGTGGATAACATCTGTAATAAACAAAATGCCAAAACAAACGGGGACTGATGTAAAAGAATTTGCAGACAAAAAGAGTGAAGTTGAATCAGTGATGAGGCCAAAAATGGTTGCTACGTGAAATCGAGTACATTTACAAATTTTACATTCACCAAATGATATCTCACGACCAAACATCGATTTAATTGACGGCATTGAGCAAATTTTGCGAGTGAGGGAATTTGCTCAAAGACCCAAAACAGCAACCGTCTCTGGAAGGATGCTTGAACCCATATTATCTGCTTTTAAAAGCACTTGATGCAATATAATAATATTGTGTTGCATCATACAAAACGCAAAATACATCTCATCACGCTTCGGTGGTGCAGTTAGCACAAATACAGCATTTGAGAGGAGAAGCAAAACTTGCACATCTCCAAAGAGCATGTATACTCCAAGATATTGCATTGAAAAACATGAAATAATAAATACACCAGAAGTAAAAATGATTTGTATAAATAAAGCCACTGTTCTTATAAGATGTTTTACGGCATCCTATGCTACAGCTACTAACACTGTGCTGCACCACTCCATGCTTCCGATTCACATTTCAGTGTGACCTTGCACGTATCACAAATTTAATTAATAATAATACAACTTAATTAATAATAATAAAATTTAATTAACAATAATACAATTTAATTAATAATAATAAAATTTAATTAATAATTAATGATGTCATCTTCAATGGTTGTTAGTTGCATGCCATCTAGTTGCGCACCACTCCAATAGAAACTCATCAGACGCATTAAAAAACAGTTCCATATCATCAATAATTTAAGACAATCTGTTGATCAGTGAACAAAAAAACAACAAGGGTTTTGGCCACTTACCAGTATGTCTGGAGGAGCAGACATTGAGTCCTGTGCACTTTCACCTGCAGACTCTGTCATTAGACAATCTTCACCTTCAACAAAACCACACACCTGATGATGTTTATGGACTAAAACTCAAATGAGAAAGTTCTTCCTTTTGCAGAGTGATTCAGCTCAAAATTATTTCAAGTTTTAAACAGGCCGATGGTAGAACATGAAGGATGGCAGGACTAACTTCTTACTGGCTGAATATTATTCACGTAGTCAATCGCAAGATGTGAACAAGCAGAAATATTTTACATCTACATTCTAAATGCGAGATCATTCTATATCTCAATAGTCAACGATGAAGTGGAGACTTCAGATCCTAAGACTTCAGATCCTAAGACTTCAGATCATAAGACTTCAGATCCTAAGACTTTCTTTGCATTTATCTTCAAGTGAACATTGAATACCAAATAATGTTTGATTTGATCATCGTTTCGTACTGTCAGGTCAGTATCATCTCTGACTGATCAGTCACACGTGAAGTGTGGGCAATATAAGATGTCTGATCACAGAACTTATAAGACAACAATCATACGACATAACATGTCAGAGATCAATGCACTGGAATCAATTACACTTGGGCAAGTCCTTCACTTGCAATTGCTCAGCGCTTTAGCGTGAAATTCCGATTCAGTGTCAGCGCTGTAGTTGGGAGCGATTCTGAGTAGAAATCTTGAAAGGACGCTATAAAAAGTGCACATACATACATAGACACATACATACATACATACATACATACATACATACATACATACATACATACATACATACATACATACATACATACATACATAGTACATACATACATAGTTACGTACTGTATAAATGCTCTTAATAAATAAATGAATATTAGAAAATAAGAGTCATTGTTATCACAGCATAAAATAGAATTAGGGATACTGTTATTATAACAAATACGAGAATTAGGGCCACTGTAACTGGTCTAACAACATATCAGTGAATTAGGATTACTGAATTACTGTTATCATACCATAATATAGAATTAAGGCTACTGTCATTATACCATATCAGAAAATAAGGGCTACTCTTATCGTAGCATATGAAAGAATTATTACAGCATAAGAGAATTACATTCTAATAGCACATAAAAGAATTAGGGTTATTCTTAAAAACAGTACATAAGAGAATTAAGACTACAATTATTATTTGGCTGTTTTTTAAGTATCGTCTGAATAAGTACCTCTGTCCGGATGAGATGACGTGGCTTTCTGGCGAAGGATGAACTGGACTTTGTCGGAATGGCTTCCCCACTGCTGAAGAATCTCCAATGGTCGTTCATCACGATCAACAACACGCTCTAACAATGTCACAGAAACAAACAATGCTCTTCAGCACTCACCCACAGAGAGAGAGAGTGAGGACTGGCTACAAGTGTCGTCTGTCAACACCAGACACTCTCGATCTGAATTCAGATGAGGTGCGCTCAACTCTCGTCGTCACGTCAAAGAGAACAACTGAGATTGCTCTACACTGTCTGCTCAGTTCAAACACTCAAATGTCTCTAACCAATCTAACCACCACACAGACTCAGAATATTAAGGCTGGAACAATTGCTGAATGCCAGCCTAAAATATCTCTGTACTAATTAGTGAGTTTGAATATGATCAGCCCCAACTAAAATGTCATGGTCGAACTTTAATTCAGCTAATGAAATAAATAATAGAAAAATATGCTGCTTCTCTTAATGTAGCCATAAGGAAACTAAATAAATTATGGAATTTGTGATTTAACTTTAACCCAACACTTAGGCCATCAACACTTTGAACACACGATTCTGAAATCTGACGTTGTGCAGGGCTGGTAAAGAGAGAAGCAATTGTCTAAAAAAAATACCTCATGCATATAATTATTTCAACAGAAGATTGTTGCTGCATATAGAGTTATTTCAGAGTGGAAATTCCACCAATTACCATATCCCATGCACAGCTCTGCCAAGTAATATGACGACGCTGACGCCTGGTTCCCTTTCGTCTCTTCATCTCGTTGACATTCAGCGATGACACTGGTACACGTTGTCTCCGAATCAATCGTCACATCACGCCACTGACTACGACCGCCATCCAAGAAGACTCGAATGAACATCTGAACAACAGCAGCAGACAAACCATCTCCAGTTAGCAACTAAATTCTCAAGAGAGAGAGAGAAAGGATTGATGAGCTGGTGTGAGACGTGTAACAATATACGTACATAAATAGAATTAAATACACATAGGTACATAGACACAATTATACATACTGTGTGCGATCACTGCCCTTCGAGGCAGCAAAAACACTGTCTTCTGCTTCGTGGTTTTTCAGGTGGACCGGTGTAACAGTCTGTTGGCTGGTGCGCCGAAGTACCTGCACAATCGACTACAGTCTGTGCTGAATGCAGCGGCGAGGTTCATGTGTAAGTACGATCATGTGACGCCATTAACACAACAAAATCAATTGACCTTAACCTTTACCACTCACAAGTCAAATTTGGGCCAATTAATTATTAATCGTGGTAAGGGTTAACACATTATTCATCGTGCATCAGTGTTTACGTATACCGCTATGTATTTTAACTACGAGATTTACGTGTGCGCAAAGCTTTTTAACCGCGAGATATCTCGTGGCTGGCGGCCAGTGTGCTGAGGTCAATCGATTTGATTGTGCTCATTAGCTTGTATAAGCATATTAATATTTCTGAAAATATACATTTTTATGGTAATTTGACTTACTTACTTTCGCGTAAACATTGGGCTATATATATCGCCGTATGTCAGAGGGTGCGCGGAAACATTGGGCTATCGATCACCGTAGTTGAGGTTGCTCTATTCTGCTCCTATCTGTGACCGCCATGATGTTTACTTGCTACCGAGCCGTCATTTACCTTTACCGTAACCTGTCTACTGGCTAATCAATGTTCTTCGGCAACTCAAGCAGAAAGCTATTTTAATTAATCCTATTCATATTCAGGATGAAATATAACTTATTGTCAGTCCAAATTCTATGTAAGCAAAGAATTATGCTCATCCACCCATCTTCTAATTACGGAAACAATTATTTTCATTACTTCTGCTACTATTGAAGCAAATACTTAGTTTCATGAATCCAGCCTCTACTTACGCCAACAATAATTCAGCTTCCACTTAAGAGAAGAATTAGCTTTGTCACCCCCAACTTCCATGCGCCTAACAATTATTTACATTATTCCAGATTTGAAGTTAAATAATTTAACGTAAACTTCGGTTTTACCCTATTCAAGCCACAAATTTATATATAAAATCCAGCCAATTTTTGAAAGTTATGTCCTCAAAAAATGACCAACTATCGTGAATAATAACGCTCCCTTGCTGTAGGCGATCACAATTATGTGGGTCAACTTCAAGTGCTGAATAATATTAATATTGTCGGGATTGGAGGTAGGCCTATCATCAACCGGTGTAGCAGTGTCTAATTTCGCTCACCTGTGCTTTTTTATCTAACACTCTCGCAAAATCATACGCAGCTGTGTAGATTCGTCCACCATAATCCACTTAACACGGCTTCGTTTAATAATTAATATTTCACTGGTATTACTTTTGCGTTGATAATATTTGAATTTTCTACTTTTAAACCTTAAATCGCAATCCTTCTGGCCACATAAACATTAGGCTACTTATTAATTTACTTTTTACCAAACTCCACTCTGGCTCCACCTAGCGAGTATTGTGGTAAATTTTTAATCCGCATCAATCAGCTGACGATAGATGGCGTAGCGTGGATAGGTCTTACGAAAGATTCGAGGTGAATAAAAATAATAGAAACTGCTGCTGACAGTGCATGGTCAGTAGCAGTTTGACCGTCACGAGTAATGACTCGAGACAAAAACACAAATTAAAAGAAGTTCAGTAGGTCTATATAGCCTAGGATATAGACCTAAGTCTGCCTGCTAACAGCACGGCAGTTGACAGGAGTCATGTGTAGGCTATAGGGTAGTAACGAAGTAGACCTAATGTAAGTAGGCCTAGGCTATGTTCACAAGAACTATATATAACCGATCATCTGTCTAAAAATAATGTTAATTAGGCCTAGGCCTACTAATTATACGGTATCTCTGAGGGTCTTGGGCCCGTGTGCATTTCCCACACGCAGTCACACTGCACACATGGTTAGGCCTAACTATAGCCTACGACACTGATGATGATGTGGAGATTGCGATTACGATAACGTTGATGGTGAGCATGGGCGCCCGCAGAAATTTTTTCAGGGGGGGGCAAAATTTTTCGATGGTCACAGTTGCCGTAAATGTTTTAGTAACAAGAGCTTGAAATGCAAAGCTGGAAATTAAGAGTACGAGTATTTTTCAATGAGGTTTCTTAATGCAAATATTTTTCAGTTTCATTTTGTGTATCAGTTTTAATATGAATAATTTCTTTAGTGCGAAGAAAAAAAATAAAAGGTAGATGTTAAATGTTGGTTCCTGAGGCGGCACTGTAATGTTATAAGTCCATTGAATGAATGAATAAGTGAACAAAAAATAGGTGTCAGTTTTCAAGGTGCAAGTGTTCCTATAGCTAGCCTACTTCTATTGATAGCCTACTTAGCCTAATTTTGTGCAGTTGTGAAAGGTTGCATGACAGCGAGATTCCAATCAAGTATACCCATAATCGATAGAAAAATACTATTTGCAAGGGCACCTGCCGAAAGGTTACCAGCCAATGGTCACTGTTAAAGCTTTTAACAAGATGTTGATTATGCATAATATGCAAGGCAGAAAATTAAGAGCATGTTTATATCTACAGAGATTTCTAAACATAGGTTTCTGGCTTTCACTGTGTGTATCATTCGTATCATTAGTGCTTTAATGCGAGGAAATTTGTTAAAAACCCAAAAGTAGTAGTTAAAAAAAATTCCATTTTCCAGGGGGGGCAAGTGCCCCCCCCTTGCCCCTATGTGCGGGCGCCCATGATGGTGAGCACCGCAACCTTGCAGGATGCTCGGACAGCCACTCGCAAACAACCTGAAACAGGGTCAAGCGCAGCGCCTACAGTAGGCTACTAGGCCTATCTAGGCTATATTTTATAAGCTAGGCCTAGTAGTGAAAGTTAACGCGCAGCTGTGACAAGATCGGCGAGATATAGGCCTATGCTTGCAGGGGTCACTCGCGGGTTTCTTGTAGCAGTACGTAGCTAGCTTAGTTAAAAGCAAAATGGTTATGGTTACATTTATAGCAATAGCTTTGAAATGCAAATTGAAAATTAAGAACATAGACCTAGCTAGGCTTGTGTCACAAGTTGTGGGTAGTTTCAGAGAGGTTTCTAAATGAAAACTTCTCATTGTCATCTTGTGTAGGCCTATGCCCTATCATTATTGGGTCTTTAGTTAGAAGAAATTAGTTGAAACGAAAAGGTATATTAGTTTAAAATAGGCCTATAGGTGTCATTTAAGATAGGTGCATGGTAATTATATCCAGGAAGGAGGCCCCTTAATTATTATGCCCATATCATCCTCTATGTGCGGGCGTCCATGGCGAGATAGCATATGAAACAAATCAGTTAGGCATGCAGAGGACATGATCGATCGATGCGACGACATGCATGGAGCAACATTTGCTTATAGGCCTAGAATCCTAGGCTATAACTATGCAGCCTAGGCCTATAGTCTATAGCCTAGCTGGAGAACATAGACCTAGCTAGCTTTGCTATATAGGCCTATAGGTCTGCGCGAGCCGATACATCAGACAAAAACACAATTTAAAAGTGTTGAACACATGTCGTCAATAACGCATTAATTATTAGAGTCACCGTTATAAAACACACACAGCATATATATATTATATATATATATATATAACTAGCTGTACCCAGCCACGCCCTCCCCGTCCCCCTCCCCTCCCCCGTCCCCGTCCCCGTCCCCGTCCCCTCCCTCCCCTCCCCTCCCCTCCCCTCCCCTCCCCTCCCCTCCCCTCCCCCTCCCCTCCCCTCCCCTCCCCTCCCCTCCCCTCCCCTCCCCTCCCCTCCCCTCCCCTCCCCTCCCCTCCCCTCCCCTCCCCTCCCCTCCCCTCCCCTCCCCTCCCCTCCCCTCCCCTCCCCTCCCCTCCCCTCCCCTCCCCTCCCCTCCCCCTCCCCTCCCCTCCCCTCCCCTCCCCTCCCCTCCCCTCCCCTCCCCTCCCCTCCCCTCCCCTCCCCTCCCCCTCCCCCTCCCCCTCCCCCTCCCCCTCCCCTCCCCCTTTTCCTCCCCTTCCCCTCCCCCTCCCCCTCCCCCTCCCCCACCCCCTCCCCTTCCCCTCCCCCTCCCCCTCCCCCTCCTCCCCTCCGTTCCTTTCCTCCCTCACACCGTCCTTAACTGACAGCGGAAAGGCCGTTTTCGTAATGGAATTATTAATCGACTCGCTTATGACATCACGGCACGCGACCTCATTCATGTTTTGTCAATGTGTTTCGGGTCAAGACGATTCTGAAATTTTGCAAGCGTGAGGTTTGGTTGAATTTTCAAATGGCGGTCGAACGTATTGCAAAGTTCACTTTTTGTGGAAAATACAGCGTTTTTTCGGGGAAAAGAAATCTTAAGACACGGTGCTATTGGAATGGAAGGTTTTCGTAAATTTTCACAACAATCGGTGCGTAAGTTTCGGCGTGATTGCGTCATGAACTATTGGAAAGTTTCATTTATATATATATACACTGTGTCCCAATAAATCGAGACCCCTTTTTATAATGGGAATAAAACAGGCAAATCTTAATCGATTTTCAAAATTTTAAAACTGTTTTTATCCTGAGATAATTGTCTTACACTGATTCAAATATGAAGTTTCTGGCATGAATATTGACGTCACAATTACGTCATTTGCATCAGAAGATTCATATGTTAAGTACCGAACACAACTTTTTCGGTACTTAACATTGGAATTCTCTGATGCAAATGACGTAATTGTGACGTCAATATTCATGCCAGAAACTTCATATTTGAATCAGTGTAAGACAATTATCTCAGGATAAAAACAGTTTTAAAATTTTGAAAATCGATTAAGATTTGTCTGTCTTATTCACATTATAAAAAGGGGTCTCAATTTATTGGGACACAGTGTATATATACAGGGTGCGGCAAAAAAAATACCCCTTTACGAAAATCGCGATTTCTCAAAAACCGCTGATCATTTTGTTATAAAACTTCACCAGTCTATTTGACACATATTTATCTACAACTTGGCTAAATTTAATGAAATTTGAATCATGGACACCAAAATGGTGCAACCCTGAAGTGAAACAATGCAATTTTCGTTTCAACAGACATTTAGTGACAGCAATAAGTAACAAAGTAACGGCGCAAACAGAAATGTAACAAAGTTCAAGGTTACTTATTGTTCTTGACAAGATTAGGCCACACTATTAAGTTTTGTGCAATGAATGTTCGAAGTGAACACCGTTTGCTTTTACTCAAGCTTGCAGACGTTTTCGAAAGCCCAGAACAGACTTCTGAGTGGTCTCAAGTGGCAGGCCATTCCTAATGATTTGCAGCGTATTTTTCAGTTCAGAAATGTTCTTTGGCTTTGTGGTAAGTTTGTTGTAAGTCTCAAGCATTGCACCCCAGACAGCATAGTCGAGTGCGTTCATATCTTGGGAATTTGGCGGCCACGAATCCTTGTCGATGAAGTCAAGACAGTGGCTTGTTAACCAATCTTGGGCCAGCTTGGCGCCGTGAGCGGACGCTCCATCTTGCTGAAAAGTGAACTGATTTCCCAAGACAGTGTGACAATCATCGACAAGCTTAGGCAAAAGATTCTCCACGTAGTAGGCTACTTAGCATTGACTTTGGCCATCTCGTCAATGAATTGTAAGCGTTCTTTACCCTCATAGCTGACACATGCAGAAACCATGATGTGGGGAGAGAACTTAGCTCTTTCGACCAACAGACGCTTGGATGGATATCGGCTTTTTACTTCTACGCACAGACACGATTGTTTTGATTATTAATGGGTGGATCTGTGTAAAAGATCTTTTCATCGGTGAAGAACACGATCCGCAAAGCGGAAATGACGTAATTATGGCACACCACAGGCTGATTTATGTAAAAATATGATTTCTTATTTCGTGAATGCCTTGTTCAGTTGCAAAAATGAAGTTCTTTCTTCTGCCTGATGTCTTGATCACAAAAATAAAGATGCTGGCATAAAATTTTCAGAGAATGTGTAAAAATATGTTACGAATAAGAACGAAAATATTTGTAACAAAATATTCGGCGGTTTTCGAGAAATCGCAATTTTCGTAGGGGGGTATTTTTTTGGCCGCACCCTGTATATATATATATATATATATATATATACAAAGATCTGATTCGATCGACGACTGCTGCATTGCATTCGATGAGAAATATCGCTCTGAATATAACCTACAAGAGTTGACATCACCTAACTCGCGTAGACCCATGGATAGGCGCTCTGCTCTTCGTGAGCGCTATGCTACAGAACTTTAAGAATCCACATAAAATTATGTACACAATAAATTTCAGCAAAAGTTGTAGAAATTCTACTGTAGAATTAATGGTGGAATTTTAATTCGGAGCGAATGTGAAAGCAGAGACGCAAGCACAGCACATTCTCGATTCGTCAGTAACTGTTCGTGACTATATAGGCCTATAACTTATTTCATCGCAAAAGTGCAGCTGCACCTTGAAACACGTCGCAGACCGTCTGAACGATAACAGATATACATGCATTTATCGTATGAAATCATTTAAATGCCAAACAGCTGATTACTCAAAGGTTGCATCCTGTCAATCAATGAGCAGCTGATTCGTCAGTGGTTGCATTCAGGGTGAAAATTACCAAGGGGTTGGGGGTCTCAACCCCCGGTTTTTCTTAGAGCCCCATGGCAAAGTCTGTGGTTTTAACACCCCAATTCCAAGTGGATAATGGTCCAACCCCCCTGTTATTATTCCCCAATTCTCACACTGCAATGACTGCATGGTTGCATTGCTACGAAATCCTAGTCATGTGATTGGTCACGTGATTGGTCAGTGGTGACGTGACTTTGACGGTCGCCATTTCTCTTTCGCGAATCGCATGAGTTTGCGAGCGTCAGCCGCAGTGAATCCGAGATCAGCGATGAGGACGTCTTCGTTGAGTTCGAGCAGAAGAGGTCCGTTGATGTCGAGGTTCTCGAAGGACATGGCGAACTGCCAGAGGTTCAACAGACACAGACAGTGAGCAACATCCGCCTTCGATAGACACCGGAAGTCCAAGTCACGTGGAACATCGCTCGCATACAGATACCGTCTCAACGTACACTCTTCGCCAGCAGAGGTCGCAGACCCGGGTGACGTCACCGCAAGAGAAGAAGAAGCAGAAGAAGAAGAAGCGCCGTGTGACGTCAACGTTAGGTGACTTATGCCGTCGCTCACCGTTGGCATTGGAAGGAGGAGGGGTCGGTGTGACGTCACCGATGGACTCGGTGTGTCACGTGACGAACCAGGTGACCCTGGTGGATCAGATGGCGATGAAGAAGATGATGATGGTGATGGTAGATTAGGTGTTCGTATCTTCTGCTTCTTTAGTGTGGACAATCTCTTTCCAGTTCTTCGTTCTGGAATAGGAGGAGGGGGAAGGGATGACGACGATTCCTCTGTCCTTCCACCATCTGATGACTCATCGGCTGGCATTGGAAGTGGAGGCAGGATGACTGACCCTCCTCCTCCTCCTCCTCCTCCTCCTCCTCCTCCTCCTCCTCCTCCTCCTCCTCCTCCTCCTCCTCCTCTTCCTCCTCCTCTTCCATCGCTGTCTGACACTAGATCGGTCATCATAATCGCCTCGATCGTCGTCGTTGTCGTCGTCGTTGTTGTTGTCGTTGTTGTTGTTGTTGTCGTGGGTGATGATGATGATGATGCTATGATTGGTTCGTATTGATGTTCGATGTCTGTGAGAACGAGATTCCTTGGTCTCATGTATTCATAGGAATGATCACCTGACTCAGGCAGTCGGTCCAAGAATATGACCTCTATATACAGACACACAGAACAATGGGCAACGAAGATAATAGAAGCACATACAGGGTGGCCCATAAAAAGTGGGACCGCCTTGTTAAATCTTTTATATAATAATATTAAATTATGTTTTTGACTGTTTTTAAACTTTAAAATTATCCTCGCTCATTAACTCAGCGTGTGACATCAGTATTTCGTGAACTTCCGGTCGCCATCTTTATATTTTATGTCAAATAATTATTGATGCCGATGGTAAGCTACGACAGCGCTTAAATCATGAAGCGGCTACCAGAAGTTCGCTGGAATGGTACGGAATATTCTGTGTGCAAGTGAGCTGATTTTCATCCAGGATGACGATTCTCACAGCCACAAGAGTCAACTGGAAATTTAAGGAGAAACTGGCACATCACGAAGAACAGTGCAGCGCATTATAAGCTTAGAGCAATGTTTGCAACTTCTACCGAAAAACAAACGCGTAATAGCGCAGGTTATAAACGACAACTGCAAATTAAAACACCAGTAGCGAAGTTGGCATTTCTCAAAGAGAAAAATGCAC